>OY755174.1:9094342-9142075 GCA_963576735.1 Bedellia somnulentella
GTCGGCGCGGCGGCGGTGCAAGCGCGTCGGCGCGGCCGTGTGCTGCGCGGTGGAGCGGTTCGTCGCGGTCGGCGAGACCATCGCGGACGACAACCCCGACGTGCGCCACAAGCATGGGCCGCGCTTGCAAGGAGGCGAGAGCTGCAGGTATGCATTTTAGAATTCTTGATGGTATCCCAAATATATTTTTTCGTTAAGTTGGCAAGCATAGCATTTTAAATTGATCATATAATAGCAGTTTTTTCAAAGTATTATATAATTGAATTGTAATTTTTTTTTTGGTTCACAAACAAAACTGTTACATTTCTAGTTCAGTTGTAGTTTTAACCGCCAGCGATTACTAACACTAACTTTGTTTTGGGCCATCATGATACACTAGCAGCTTTAAGCTGATGCGTGTATATCTATTTGTTTTTCACTGCACTGTCTTTTATGTGTTTGTCCAGTCGGTTTTTGAAACTATTCACTGAGTCAGCACTGATTACAGAGTCCGGGAGTTTGTTCCACTCACGCACAACACGGTTTGGCAGAAAATGTTTACGTTCAATGAAAAAAAATAGATGACAAGATACAAGTCTTAGTTATAAAAGAAAGTAAAATAATTTTGAGTCAAATCCAAAAAAATATACAATATGTTAACTTAATTTAGAAAATGTTAATGTCAAATTCAAGAACCCATTAACCAGAAGTTCAAACTTAAATGACACGAAAGCACTGTTCATTTCAAAGATAAGCAACCAGAACGCTGGTTATTCCGTAAGCTATGCTAGAATGTCTAGAAACTTTGAGCTGTGAGCGCTGTTTTGCCAAAATAGTTCCACAAGCGTTTTAATCAGGAACCGACTTTAATTATCGCGTCAACTCCGCCCTTCAATAAAATTCAATGAATTTCAATTACGTTGTAAAACGTTGAATTTCCGCTTATAACTAAACAAAAGCTTCGTCGGTGATTTAGGTTTCCAAAATGTCGTCAGTACTTATGTTATACACATTTATTTGGAAAAAACCTTATTTTTGAATATTCCTACTAGTTAATGTATTTACATATTACACGCATAATGATGCGAAAAATTACGTTATGCCACCATAGTAGAAATTTAATTATATGAATAACATCCATACATTAAGTTATGAACTATTAATAATAAACCGTTTGACAGACGTTCAAAACCGCAAGGACTCATTAATCAGTATTGAGTGTTGACAAATGTCTAAGGAGTGGATGTTTGAAACCGTAGATATTTTTGTCTCACTATTCTTTAAAACAATGTGATCTCTTTTTCTTTTATGAAATTGCAAAATACTCATAGCTTGAGACACAGTCCACTAAACATACCATACCATAGACGATCAGTATGATTTTTACCTTATTTTTAAAGCCAAATACAATATCACACTGCCTTCCCAAAATTAAACAGACACATATGTTTCAAGAAAAGAAAATTTATGAGGGCAATCAGTAGATTGAAAAAGTTGGATCTTTTCAGACCTCGGGCCGACTTAAGCTCGCTGTAAATAATTCTAACATTCACATTTATAGCGACACTCAACTGGGACGGATTTAGTCGGCGGCCATTTGTTGAGATGGGGACGTAATTACGTGAAACCTCTCGCTAATGTATGCATGCTCGAATTTATCGTTCCAACACACCGACTCCTTACAAAGGTTCCAGTATATGGGGAAGAGACCAATTTATACGTTCTGAATTTGGTACATGGATTGTAAACGTAACGAATATACAAACTCTTCATGCGGAGAGATTTGATTAAATATTTGAATAAAGTTTATTTTGGTTGTGGTTTATATAAAGTCTTCGGATCTTTGACGAGTAGAAGTTTATTTCCGGATCTACTTGTGTTGGATTAATTTAGATTACTGATGATGGAAACCTCACAGATATGCACTGTCTCTTATTATAAAAAGCACAGGTTTTGATGTCTTTGCTTGTAACGAATAGGCTCCGTAACAACTCAATCGATTAAAAAAATATTTTACTAAGATTAGCTAATCTAAAGAAACAAAGAGTATGTTACAACAAGCTAACAGTTATTGAATATGAGCAATGAGTTGTAGTAATAGTAATACACAGGTAGTGCAAGGCTGGGGCGGACCACTAGTAGTATATGTAAATATTCTACAATACTACGAGTACCATAAGTGGTTAACACTATTTACTTCACAACTTTTACTAAAAGAAATATTAATTTAGCGTGGTCAATATCTTCAGCACAATCAGATTTTATATCACAAGGGTCTCATAAATATGTGTCAACGGGCCAGCCAGGCCAAACATTAAATCGTTCGGCCGTTATTGCTGGAATTAAAATAGGAAGTTCGCACGATAGACGGTAGCCACGATTTCAATGGAAACGGAGAGACGGCCGCCCTGCCCGCCCGCCCCCCGCTGCTACCCCACTCTCGCCCGCCCAGCTGTTTACTAGCAAACCCTGCAAACCATTTGCTCTGCCGTTGTTGCAGTTTTTTTACAAAAACTATTGCTCTTACTGTCGTAAACACGTAACATATATATTAAAGAATGAAAGATTTACTTCTGCATACTTCGATTATGTCAAGAACTTACTTAGACATAACAAAAGATAGACGGTTTATTTAACCTACTTTGGATATATGGAGCACAGACTTATTGAGTAAGGGGCTAGTTTGATTCGTATTCATGAGTACAGTAACTCTATTTGTCAACCAGGGTATTATGATGAAACCACTTAAGATTATGGTCCAACTAACGAATTTGTCTCCGTTAACATAAAGTGAAAGCCGTTTTAATAAGCGGAGATTTATTCATGACACTCTTAAAAATTCTTAAGTGCTTTGGATTTATAATATTGTTACGGCAGCTTATACTTTATAGGAGGTTTCATTATGATTTTAAAGTAGTAATAAACTAAATAATTAGGTTTTGTTTTGCATGAATACCTCATGGGGGGATTACGACTATACTATACGGGCGTATACCCGGATGTCATGGGTTCGAGTCCCGCCGGTGTCGAAAAATTTTATTTGTTTAATTGATTAGTAAAATTGCCATAAAAGTTATTTAATCCTTAAGGATAAGTAAAAATATTTTATCATAAGTTTATTTTACGGATGAATGATTTCAATATTACATCGTGTATTTCAACGAATCATTACATTCGTCTATATCTGATATTTTTATGTCATTAGTTCTCGATCATTTATACTTGTCAAAGTGTTATTGATTTTATTCAGAAAGACGTAATCATTTAAGTCGCATTTAATAACCATAACTGATACTTATTTATTGCTTTCATTAATCATTCTTAATGATTGGAACTATTTCAACTTGCGATATGATTTAAAAACCAAATTCAATCTAACAAAACATCTGCGATTAGGAGTATGAAAGTGAATAAAAGAAAAACTCAATAATGAAATTCTTTGTTTGAAAGCCATTTCACGCTAGACAAAAGGCAATAGATAGGGGAATGCCCAATCCGCGTGGAAGTGAAATGTAGGTTCGTGGAAATAGTGTCCGAGCAATATTGGGTCAGTTGGGTAACGAGATTATCTGGAATCGAACAAAATCTAATAAACAGAGGTATCGCCGCTGACCTTTGCAACTGTCTCGCTCGCACACCTATCAACTAATGGATCATTGCATTCATGCCCCCGAATGTTCAGCAAGGAAAACCCTAAAAAGCGACGAAAAAATCGATTCCAGGGAAATTTGATGGTTAACAGGAATCGAGGCGATTGCTGATAAAGTGATGTTCGGAAATTTTGCAATCTCGTTACTTTGAGTGGTTATATAAAAACGCTTTGTTCGAGGTATTGAATTTTCAGTTACAAAACTTTCAAAGCAAAATATATGTTTTTACTTTGTTGCGCGTTGCATAGAAAAGTTATGTGTTTGACTGTTTTTGCTACAACGTTGCAGAGGCCAAGCGTGTGGACTTATTTTGATTATTCTTACGTCTTGCATTAATCACATTATTTAAACTAGCAATAATCACTAATCATACACAATAAAGCGAAACAAAAATAGGCAGTTTATAAAAAAAGTACTTTTTATGTCATGTAAGATATAATTTGATAGTTCTGTAGAAAACATAAGAAATAAAATATCTAATTGTCAACAAAAAAAAACCTTTAGTTCGACGATTGTAATTTAACTACAACGACATCCAATTTTATAATGTACCTTTTAGTGAATAAAATGCTACTCGAAGTAGCGCGAGTGGAACTTCATCTCAGCGTATAAAAGACTCAGCGTTTTAACTTTGTGAAAATTTCTGTGAATGTTGAGACAACAGAGTGAAACATTAATCTCAGAATCCTTTTCCTTTTTATAAGCGCCATTAGGTAATAATCCAAATAGAACAAATAAGTTAGAGGTAGCGAATATCTGCTACATTTCAAAAGCAAACATAATCCTCAAAGGAAAAGAATAGGGATAATTCGATCTCCCTGTTTTATTAGGGCATGTATTTAACGCGGCGACAAATTGATACCATTCCGGGTCGTAAAAAAACTGAAAATGGATGGTAAATAATCTACTTTGGCGACTAATTAGAGGTAGCATCTTAACTAGAAAGCGGCGGCTTTTTAATGAGTTTTGAGGTTTTATTTAAATTTTATCTGGCAGTGACTTTCTTTTGTGGCAATTGAATTTCTTCTAAGGCGACAAATTATTGGCGGATAAAAAACTTAAAATAGGCTCTCATAAATTCTAAAATGGGGTTGTCTATAAACATGACCAAGGTCTCAAATAAATACAAACAAGATCTTAAAAAAAATACTTTTGGCTACATTTGTAGGGATCTAAATTAACCAAATTGTGACATGCAATAAAACTATTCTTGGTCTATTTTATTAACATTCCCTCTTTTAAATGAACCTACACCTACACAACTTAACCTAACCTAACAGCGTATCGACGTCACCCCGCTTCGCAGGTTGCCAATAGGCAATAGCCGCTCTAAGGGGCATAAGCTAACCCTAACCTAACCTAGCACAAACGCATTTGTGGTGATTAATTGTTTTTTAATGAGGGAGGCTTCGCCCCCCTCTCCCCTCTGTTTTCTTTCCCTATCTTAATTGCATCTGCCCATTAGGGTGGGAGAAGCAATTTTTAACCTAACCTAATATATTTTAATAAATAAAGAATAAATAAAGGAAAGAAGAATTTCGACACAGGCGGGAATCGTAATTTTTCATTCCTTTATTTATTCTTTATTTATTAGTAATAATCCCCACATGAGGTTTTCATGAACAAAAAGATTTAAATTATCTAGTATATTTTAGTTTCATTAATTTTTACTTCAATACACATAATATGTAATTTACTTAATATAATAGTCACAAAAATAAAAAAGCCAGCGAGCGCATTTGCCGCCTTTCCAAGAATTTACGAATCTGCAAACAATATTTTAATATCCAAACACATTATTATAATACCCAGTTTCAATGCTACCTAAAAATCGCTGCCAGATGTGTATTTTTATAAAGAAATCCAATAGTTGCCACTGAAGAATGTATGATATCCCCTCGGAAAAATTAGTCGCCACATTAGGTTTTATAATACCTGAACCAGTTTTTCACTGATCCCGCTTGATATATTTGATACCTTACAGTAGCAGCCGTTTTTTTAGTTTTTTGATCCCAGCATTTTGTTGCTTGTATAGTTTAATAGTTGCTAAGATATTTAATCACTGCAAAATTAGTTTTTTTGTGACCTAATAGAAAGTTGCCTAAAAAGGATTTTAGTTGCCGTGTTAAATATTTGCCTTTTATTAGCAACATATCCTTTTACTTACAAATACTCATCCTTTCAACAGTGACCCTCAAAAAGGAGATATATGTCTGTACCGTAACGAAAACTATAAATAGTAGACATAATATTTTCAAAAGTAGGAGTACAAAACTGTACTTAAAATTGTGTTTGGTCACTTTATAGCAAAAAAAAGTTAGTTAATATTTGTTATAATTGGTGCTACTTTTCTTAAGCGTGTTTTAATAACATTTTCACTAATTTTCCTACCACATGCGAAATACCTCCACATAATAAAGGTACATCGTATTCATGAAAACATCGTCTATCTTATTAGCTATCTTCTAGTACTGCGTGGAGAGAAATTAATTCCATGGAGGTTTCATAATAAGTGTTCAAAGTTACGGTATAAGTCATCAAAGAATTTTGCAAACCTTGCAATTCTTTGAAATATATTGATATCCAGAGACCTCGGTTTCGATTCTCTTGAGGGTAAACTTACAAATCGGTTCAGATAATTGAGGGTTAGTAGGATATTGCGGACTTAAATCACCTGATTATCCGATACTTAAAATTATTCAGTGCTTCGGAGAGGACGTTAGACTATCCGCATTCTACTTTTACAGTATTTTTTGTCAGTCTGCTTACCCACACTAGGCTAGCGGTGGTAGGCTAACGAAATCACCCTATTCAGAAATAAGGTTAGGCTTTACCCCTCGGTGGTGACATATTGGCTGTGATAATGTTTGGCGCCGCCCGTCTTAAGAAAATACAAATTGTTTCAAGTCGAACCTTGCCATTGTTAAGTTTTCATTATTCATCGAAATTTATCTTTAATACCAAATAACCAAGTATGTCGTAATACATTGTAATTTATTTATACTACCCTAATGAGAACTAATGGTGTGAATATGAATAAATGACGAGTACTTTCCACAAATTGATATTAAAAATGAAATAACTACAAGCACTAACTTATAAAGTACAAATAAAGTGATATTTCGGCACGTTGTCCGCGAAACCACGTCGGCAGTCGGCACAACACGTGTTGCAAATGGGCGGCCCGGTTTGCACTGTTTAAATCTATTACTTTATATGAATTTGCTTAAGTAGGTGTTATACCACGTCATACAAAAAAGTTTCAAGTAAATGGGTAGTGTGATTTGATTAGCTAAGTAAGGCTAAGTTAGCTCGGCGTACTATGCGTTTATTAGCTACTCGTACTCGTATTCTTTTTACTGTGCTGTGTAGTACCCACTTTACTATCATGCTTGCTTAAAATAAGATAAGCTAACAAAAAAATAAGCTATATATTATAGAGGCTCTTTCAATTTACGAAATACTTCTATTTAATAATTAAAGTGTATGTCATTGTAAATAAAAAGATGAACTTATTGCTTTTAAAGATGCAAAAAGAAACTTGCGAACGCTTTATTGAATAAAAGCTCTCATACAGAGCTTTTAACTTGTCTGATCTCACTTTCTTTGATACTCGGCATCTTGAACTTAGTTCGAATAACTTTGGTATATGAAAGACAATTTTCCTATTAGTCATAGACGAGTCAGCGTTTTCATTATTGTCAAATATTACCTCTGGATGTATTCAGTTTTCGTGATACCCGTATATACTTTTTTCATTTATAAAAAAAACAATACCTGTAGATGTATTAAGTTTTGTGTGATACCTGTAAAACTTTTTTGAATAATGGCACACAAAATATCAAGGACTTTTACGTTAACATGTGTTTAAGTTTTTGGAAGTTTGCATTCCTACATATACTAACACCATTATTTTTCATTAGGGTAGCAGAGGCTATAGATCACCACGTAAAGTTTCCTTTTCTTTTTTAATTTAAATATCAAATTCTTGACCGCATTGCTGACCAGTTTCATTTATTTCGAATGTAACGCAGAACCTTATATAATTATATTTTCATAATAAATGACCCAGAGAGGTGTATTTTCCGTTTGGTATTATTTCCAACAGAAAGCGGCATCATTCATATTTACATTACTAATTAATATTACATTACTAATTAATATTACATTACTAATTATATGAAGGTGTTTGCATGCGCCTTATTCTTTTAACAAGAGACAAGAATGCGTAGTATAATCGTATAATGCATTAATAGACCCAGCAACATTATTCAAACTTCAAAGACAAAGCGTTCTGTACATCATCGCTTTGTTAAATCTTTAACATTATATGTAAGAAGTGATTCGCATTTTAATTTGTATTTCTAAGTGTCTTTTTATCAAATTCATTGGCAGGCAATGCTCAAAATGTACAGAAATTACATTCCTTACTAACATGTTACCTTAGCAATGTATGTGAAAATTTCTACTCAGTGGGACATCTCCACCACCTCTGTTAACCGTGTACAGTGAAATAA
Source organism: Bedellia somnulentella (assembly GCA_963576735.1). NCBI lineage: Eukaryota > Metazoa > Arthropoda > Insecta > Lepidoptera > Bedelliidae > Bedellia > Bedellia somnulentella. Next base: position 9,102,489 of record OY755174.1, read on the forward strand.
ACCATTTTTCTGCTTAGAAGGTATCTTCGATTGGGGGCGTGTTTCGATATTGCGTACTTGGGCAGTGTTCTTTTGTCCAGACGCGAAACACAAAGACTGCTCCTGAGAATAAAAGACACTTTATTCAAGGATGCGCTCTTTCCTGAATAAGCAAATAACGACGATACCATAAATTTCATTTCTACAATGAAATCCACTTCAACTCAATTGTTTTTAGTTCATTACATCGGAATTTTCCAGGATTTTTATCTCCGCCATTTTTTAAACATAATTAGGATAACAACTACAAAGTAAAAAGTTTGTTCTTTTCAGTAAGTGGCATGATACATACACTATCTGAATAGTTATACCAAAGACGACATACTTACTCTGTATATATCTCACACTACGAGGGATGTAAAACAGAACAGGTTATCAACACAAAACCCAAAAATCCTAATAAAACAGAAATGTAGGTTACCGAACGACCTTCTGAAGTAAGCTAAGTAGATATGCGGGCAAGGTGTAGTGGCGGGCTGCCAGCAACGCTCATCCATCATGGGCTGCGTCCGGCACCGGCCAGTATACTACTAACCCGCGGGGATACAGCTGTGCAGCAACCTTGACAATGTTTGTGCTAATTCAAGCAAGATACTTTCTTCAAGTGTATATGACCTGCCTTGTCCTTGGTATTTAGTTGTTCTCATCTCACGTGCTAAAAATCTGACAAATTGATAGAGTCGTCGTTTTGCAAGTCCTGCATGCAAGCAATGCAAAATTTATTGTATACTTATTATGCCAAATTTTGCCTATACGTTTGGTAATAAAATGTCACGTGCATACAAGATTAATAAATTCCCATGTTAGTATTGTCTGGGGAAATACCGTTAATCGTTCTGCAAGTCTAAGCCATCAAAAGTCTCTGATGAAGTGGCGACTAACCACAAGGTAAAAATAAAGAATTGGTATAAAGTTTATTGTTTCTCATGTAGCGCTTTCCGGCTCTTATTCAAAGGTCTTGCAGGACTGACCACGTTAACGCCTGTATTCCCACAGCCGTCATCTGCACTCTATTTGTCCGACACATCTGTTCATTGTCATCGGTCGTGGTCGTTGCGGAGACAACGTTTTGCTTCAATTCTGCCATTCACTGAATATGTGAGCGGGAAATGCAAATCTTTTAATGTGTTTATTCGATTCTCTACGTGCAGTCACGCAGTTTCACCAAACCAGTGTTACATTTATGAGCAAAACAATTGTGTTGGAATAATCACAAGTTATTGTAATTTAGCTGTTTGACTAATAATAACTTTTATCTATTCACTTATTAGTATCAAGTTTATTTAAAGGAAGAAAGTTATCTACAGTGCAAGTTATAAAAAAATCAAAAAAAAAATTTTACTTGACTTGGTTTTGCATAGTTTTTGTATGAAACTAAGTTATTACGTAGTATGTCTTAAGAACAACCGATGTCATAAAAGTATCTTGTATTGTATCACCTATAAATATCTGTCAGCAAATAACCGAGTTACCCGCCATCTCTTTGGCTTTATTTTTCGTCCTTGAAATGAATGAAGCCTACGCGATAAAAATCAATTCTTCAAAAATATATCTAAAAACTATCATATTTTTAGGAATTTTCTCTGTAAAAAAATAAATAATTATTCAAAGAGAAAGGAGGTAAAATAAACGTAAAAGAGACGCTCTAACGACGAAGACTAAGAATCTGATTGCAACAACTTCACAATAAGAATTCTTTAAAGAAAACACATCCTTCTCACTTCCTTATAATTTGTAGCTACTTGTCTTATGGCGATGCCTCATCATATCGTTTTATTGGGCCTATTTCATTTTATGACGCTCCTTTGAAGTTAATGCCCTCGAGCCCTTGAGACAACCATAGATTCGTATACTTTCGCTGGTCTACGGATTCCTTTGTGGCTTCGGGTTTGGATCAGTTTACATAATAACTGTTGCAACTATTTAAATTCATGAGAAATATATCTCAAAAAATATTCTGGTTTTTAAATAAATTATTTGATTTCAATTAATATGGACAATGTACAAGTGATTTTATACTAACTTCAACTCAAAACCTAAATTATTTTATTAAAAAACAAAAAACATATATTATACATCTAAAACATGAAACGCTGTGTTATTTTAAATTATTCCTTAACAATAATTTTCTCAGAAATTGTCGAGAATAGTGCAAAGAAAGTTTGGTAGGCATTTCGTTGTTTGAGAAGCGTAAATAACGATCTCGACTGGCATCAGCATAATACCCCGATAATGCGGGCTGGCTCTCGACTCGACTCGAGAGCGAGTGTAGATTATGGCCCCCGTCCTACTAAAACATATTAAAATATTTACTGCCATATTTATACGTTATAAAATAAATCGAGTGCTATATATAGTGCTATGTGTATGTTATAGCTATTGTTTAAATTAAAACTCTTAAGAGCATTACCTTTATGAACTTTATGACCAAAAGTTGTATTAATATGATAATTCAATTTAAGTTGATTGTGTTTACTGTTACTTTTAATCGGCTAAATAAAAATGCGCAAGTTTGCAAGTACATTGCATTTTTTGCTATATAAAACCTTTAAGAAAGAAACAAACTAAAAATAGCATAATAGCCACTAGCAATGTTGAAGCAAGCTAGTAATTCACAATACACGTGACTAGTTATTAGATTCACTTCCAATTCACCTCACTCACTACCCTCACTAGTTATTAGATTCACCTCCATGGCCTCATTTTATAATTTTCTTTGTCAGTAAGATGACGAGTCGAGCAACTGGAGCTACTCATTTAAAAACTATTAAGTGATTTCCCACTATAACTAACTGAAAACGTTACTTTGTCATTATTCACCGGCAAGGCTGTACACAATACAAAGACGTTATTTCTTTAATCAGCAATTCTCCCGTTCTACAGTCGATGCCGCGCGTTTCTTCGACGTCGTCTCATAATCGAATACAATTTATCACCTTGTATTTGCAAATAAAAGGACTTATGTCTTTTTTTATTCGCTAATCACGAGCAAACAACGATTCAGTTTTATTTTTAAAATATAAAATTCTTAGTTTGAACAAATTACAGCCTGTCATATTTTATAATGGAATCAGTTTAGTTGTTGTAGAAGAGGTAGTTGGAGGCTATATACAACAAAACGGGGTTAGAGGTTATTGGTAACCTATATCTGTTCTTATGTTAAAAATAATATGTGTTGCGAATTGTATATAATCCCATCCACAATTACTCGTACATTTAAGCAGAAATGTTTTAACTGTTAAATCAATTTTGAAGACAAAACTTTACATTGCACTATCTCCAGATCTGCGGTACTCTTAGTGCGACGTCCAATTGTTAATTTGTAGAACCGCCATTTCCAGATTCACTCGACATTTTGAATTACATTGAAACCGAACAAGTTGCTGGGTTGTTTGACATTCCGTGGCCATGACAGAGACTTGTTAAACAATAAAAACAATGGCTCATATAACTGAGACATTTGGCTCGTGTTGTTAAATAATTCTATAGAATGCTTCGTCGTTAGCCAGCTGATGATTGGTGTTGCCGCCAACGCTACTTTCTTCTTTTCCAACTATGCAAATAAACATAATGTTGCCTAATACGCCAATTTCCGACACGCAAACTTAGCGGTAATATAAACTTGTTTGTTACCGACCATCTTTGACATGAAATCGATAATGTATCATTTGCATGTCTAGTTATACAAGACACATAGTTATTTGTGCTTTTTAATGCAAAAATAGAAATTAATTTAACTATTTACTTACAGTAATTATTTTATTTATGCATTGGATTCTAAAATAGTTACCTGAATTGTGATAAGTATAGACGATTGAAGATATCGAAATATAAGTAAATGAAAAAGAAATCATACATACATATACGAGTACTCACTCCATTAGTCCCATTGGGGTAGGCAGAGACTATCGATCGCCACTTTGTACGATCCTGACAAAAATCTCTACTTTCATTTACGTCCATCAATCTTCTCATATATGCTCTTATATTTTTCATACTTCAGCCGCCTGCCTTTTCGAGCACACTCTCATCATCATCATCAGCCCACACTCGTCCACTGCTGGACATAGGCATCTCCCATGGCGCGCCACCTCTTCCTATTCTCGGGCCAGCCTCATCCAACCACTCCCGGCCACCTGCTTTAGGTCGTCGGTCCAGCGGGCTGGAGGGCGCCCCACACTGCGTCTGCCAGTAGCACACTCTCTATTTGGTCCATATGTGTCCTCCGACGTCGTCCTCTACTGACATTACCACCCACAAAAGGAAATCAACCTTGCATTATACCTCTTGCTCCATTTACGACGAATAATACTGCTACTCACCTAGCACTTATGAGAGATTACCAGCCTTTTTACTCTTAGTTATTACGAGTAGCAGAATCGGTATCAACAAAGAAGTGGCACACATGACATGAGTTGAAAACGCAAATCCATTAACTAATTAAAAGAACCCAAAATACGAAAGCGAACCTAGAGAGACTGATAATAAAAGCACTATCACATTTTCTTGGCTAGCGAAATTATCACAAATAATGCTGACGAACAGTCTTAATTAACTCATTGTATTAGTATTTCATTAACGTTTGTCTGGCACATAGAGAGGATGGATGACAGTAAAGTGGTGAAAGAGATCTATAGAGCCAATGTGGAAGGTAATGTTAGTCGAGGACGACCTCGGAGGACACATTTAGATCAAATAGAAAATGTGCTCAAAAAGGCAGGTGTCCGAAGTACGAAGAATAAAAGAGCATGTATGAAAAGATTGATGGATGTGAATGAAGCTAGAGAGGTTTGCCAGGATCGTACAAAGTGGCGATCGATAGTATCTGCCCACCCCAATGGGAACTAACGGCGTGAGAATATGAATATATGTATGTATGTTTGTCTGTAACTGAGTATGATATAAACAATCGCAAAATCAAATCCCAAATTAACCTAACCGTAGGTATCTAAAGTCAGAATCAAAATATTAATAGAATTCAATCGTAAGCTTTTTAGTAGTTAGTAATCTAGCAGTTCCAGTTAGAGATCAGATTTATAAGTGAGTGAACGGATTATGCTGACATAATACTAGTTTGAATCCGTCAAAGTGCACCGGTGTCGCTTTTGTGATATCTAATTAAGTATCTGAGTTTCAGGCATTGCTTGTTGTTTAGAAACTTTCATGTTACTCTAGACACACCCTCCCACTGTGACTCTCACACGTCTTTAAGTCCCAATAGACTGTATTATGGAACTCAGAGTTTAAACTTTTAATACTTCTGATCTGGTTTGAAATAGAATTATGATCGGTCTTGTCACTATAAAATATATTTCAGTCCGTTTTTTATGGTAAGTTCACGAGTTATGCACAATAAACTATACGTTACATTACATACATTTCTAATGGAAAAAAATACAGACTAAAAATAACTTACTTTTAATTTTAAAGTATATGTTAAATTGAATGAGGTGAGCTATGAGCACAGTAACTATTCCATGATTTGTAGCCGACTGATTTAGGCGCTAAACTTTTTTTAACGTTAGTTAACCTCATTCGTACAAAAAACGCTTTGTTAGGCATAGGGGTGGAGTGAAGATAAATTACTATAAATTTACTTCAAGTTATACCAAAAACTGTTGGCTGTGTAGTTTCGGCTTAGAATAACACTACCTTATTTCTTCCGGTGGGTGTGAGTAAGAGGCGACTAACGGTGTTGGGGCTTTTAAGGGATTTTTGGGCGATGCGGTTGGAGACCCATCACCAACACCTACTTACCTTTATTTGCCATCTTTTCCCCACTCAACTTTCCAAAAGTGGCTGAGGAATTTCCAGATCCTTAGCTCTAGCTACCCCTTCTAGGGATTTATAGCCGTGAGTATATGTATGTATGTATGTATACCAAAAAAAGCTTTCTTTATTAAGCGATTATTTAAATCTTACAACAGACATTCGAATTTTATTTATTTGTACCTTGAAGATAACATTTCATAAAGTTTTTAGGTCTTTTACATAATTGTACATAACGTACTATGTTAATTTAAAAAAAGGTAGTCAGTGCTTTATAATAAACTATTGATTTTTGAGAATTTCTTAAGACAGAAGATTCTTAAGAGAGAAGCATTTAAGTTTTTATACTTAAACCACGTTATCTCTTAGCATAGAGAAAAGATAACGTTGTTTTGTTCCATACCAACACTGCTCGCCTTCCAAATGCTGCGACGAGTAAAATGTAAATACAAAACGAAGGCGTGAAATGAAAGTGACACCTTAACGTCCGTGTTTAGTCTACTCGAAATTTACGATATCGTATAAATTTCCCTAAACATCATATTTGTAGTACTTTGTTAGGGTTGCGTGTCGACATCGCTCTGATATGACAGATATTGGGTCTCGTCAAGTTCGGTGAGACGCGCCAGCGGGTTCGTCGGCGGTCCAGATTTACATCTCTTTTTGTGAACTTAGATAAAATGGAATATTCTATAAAATTGTAGTCAACTCAAGTAATTGATAGTTAGCTTGTTCTGAATCACATACAAACATATACTCCAGTCATTAGGGTAGGCCATTGGGGTAGACAAGGCAGAGACTATATGTAGCTATATATGCTCGTCACTTTGCATGATCTTGGCAAACCTCTCAAACTTCGTTCTGAAAGACGGTCTTAATCAATATAATTATATTTAATAGTATGAGTATTAGATTTTTTGAATGTATCATTCATTGTGCTAATCATAGGCCACATACTTTTAAACTTTCAAACTAATGAAATATTATGATATTTCATTATTTCATAATCGGTGCATAAATAGTTCAGTCGACTGAATATTTCAACCACGCTAAAATAAACCACGTCTTTTCACTATATCTCGACTGGAAGTAATGATGCAAAGTATATCAATACCGTCCTAACCTTTCCGATTATGGAAATAAGCGACGGATACTGAACCCAAAAATGTTATTCATCCGACACGTTACATAATTTGTTTAGCTGGAAATTATAATAAAAACCATACATTCACATGAATCTACGTGAATGTCTACAGTATTGCAAAATATCTTTAAAGTCTCTTTAGCTAAATTACACACGTGTCTGTACTTAGCTCGACGCATACTTGTCACACCGTAACAGACCTAAACCAGGGATTACCGTTCCAAGGGGCTTCACCGTATACACGGAGAATGTTACTGAAAATTATGCACGCTTTCTAATAATAAAGTCAACTTTTATCTATAAAAAGCAAAATAGTTTAAGCTGTCATTGCTCGAACGTTGTTGGAAACACTTCGTCAAGTTCAGGAAGTGTCACATCCGTTCACAGGAAATTCATTGCAGGCGAAAGTACTTTCCTTGACCTATTCGAAAACAGACCGGAATCCCCGACACTATGAACAAATTTAGTAGCAAGCTAGATTCTTATCTCTTTTTAAATGATAATACACGTTGAAATCCAGTAATAACCATTTTGCGTGGCAGTACTCTAGGCACGTGCAGTTAATTGTCAAATTGTATGCATCGTTCGACTGTGACAGCGGCACATCACGCCATTAAATAAACAAACATCAATAAACTATACCATTAGTATCTTTTTGCTGTGACATTATGTGCTTTTGAATCCATTAGTCATTGGGATTGACTGGAATTGTTTGAAATATACTGAAATAGAACGCCTTTCTTTTCAATATAGAGTACTGTCGTTAATCAAATTCGTGTTATTTGTCTAGCAATTCAAATTGATATAATGTGATGGTTTAGGCGCATTGTACTGTGAATGACAGCGTGGTGAGCTGATCTCTGAAGTGTGTATTAATCTGTGTCCAGCGACAATGGCAGATTGCGGCGGCGGCGGCGGCGCGGCGCTCACAATAGTGTGCCAGGTCATCCCTGTATAAACAGGGATTTGCTTTCGTGACTAGGCCCCTTTGTTACATCCAACATTGTCACGTTCAAGCTACCATTACATTGCACATTTTAAAAATGTTAAGCGTCATTCATATGGTGTTAATAATGTTTTCTCATTCTCAAAATAAGAAAAGTTATTTGATTTTACTTTCGTACATATTTAAATTGCCGTGTAGTGCCGGCTTAGTTGCCGTGTATTGCCGGCTTAGAATGTCGCTACCCCTTTCTACTATTAACACGCTTTTATTAGGTCGACCTGTATGTATGTAACTATGTAATCAAATCTAAGAAAACTAATTTAACCATCTTCTAAAGGTCATAGCGTTTTGAAAATTGGCAGTTGTATGTGATTTCGATGACAATACAATAATATGGTACTGTCGAGCTGATCTGATGATGGAGCCGGAAGATATGAACTGGAACTTCATGATGGATGATCGTATCATAGCCGTGTTTGGACTTGTTAAAAAGGTCTTGTAATGAACATTGACCATGATTAGGTTTCAAGGTCTGATGATGAAGCCGGAAGATAGGCACTAGCATTCCATGATGAAATATCGTATCATAGCCGTGTTTGGACTTGTTAGAAAGGTCTTGTAATGAACCTTGACCACGATTAGGTTTTAAGGTCTGAATACAATAATATGGTACTGTCGAGCTCATCTGATGATGGAGCCGGAAGATATTAACTGGAACTTAATGATGGATGATCGTATTATAGCCGTGTTTGGACTTGTTAGAAAGGTCTTGTAATGAACTTTGAAAAAAGAGATAAATAAAAAAAAACTAAAGTATGACAACAAAGGCTTAAACTTTTCGTAACTGGTGGCGCTGGAAAAGGAAACAAACTTATGTATATGAAGACATTATTATGAAGACTATCCCGAACAGGCTATCACCAATGATCAATTCGACTCAGCACGACGGGCTATGAATATGGACCAAAGACAACTGTTCAATACTATCACGTCAAACATTCAGTTGCAACAGCAGGGCGACCAACAAAGGCTTAAACTTTTCGTAACTGGTGGCGCTGGAAAAGGAAAGACTAAAAAGCATAAAATAAATTAATAGTTTAAAAAACACTAAAAAACACGCTTTTATAAGTGCACTTAAAAGTTAAAAATAAATTACGGGTCGTTCAAGTTGTCTCTATTTCTGGGCTGAAGTGTAAACTATGTGCTTTTAATTATAATATTTGATTGTAAAAGCGTGGGGCGCTGGAAAAGGAAAGATTTTTTGTTTACTTTGCTAAGAAATCAAGTTAAGCGATGTTTCGGGAAGCAGGTTACAGAGATCGGCACTCTAACTAGAGTTGCAGCACCACTATTTGGAGGCTCTATATTAAACAGTCTGTTCAAAGTACTAGTCAACAGTGGCAAAATGTAGAGTTCTTGTTCGTGTATTTGTTTACAAGAAAGTTTTTCCTGCTCTAGCGCCCCACGCTTTTACAATCAAATATTATAATTAAAAGCACATAGTTTACACTTCAGCCCAGAAATAGAGACAACTTGAACGACCCGTAATTTATTTTTAACTTTTAAGTGCACTTATAAAAGCGTGTTTTTTAGTGTTTTTTAAACTATTAATTTTTTTCTATATACTATTGGGGCTTTTTATTTGATTTTTGGGCGATGCGGTTGGAGACGCATTACCAAAAACCTTTATTTTTACCATCTTTTCCCCACTCAACTTCCAAAAGTGGCTGAGGAATTTATAATTCCTTAGCTCTGGCTACCCCTTCTAGGGAAATACAGCCGTGAGTATATGTATGTATATGTATGTATGTACATATTTAAAATCAGAAATTCATCAGCCAATGTAATTGAGTATGCAAAAGATAGTAAAATTAAGAATAGTCGGTGATGGGTCTCCGGCAACATCTCCCAATAATTACTTAAAATACCCGTACCGTAAGATCCCTCTTAAGGACACAAACGGTAAAACATGGGTTTGTGCTATTCGAAGCCAACACTATACAGCTAAGAAAAGAACCTTATTGTTCATTAAATTCTATAAAAGAAATAATTAATCTTCTTTCATCTATAGAGTTGCCAATGTTTCCCTTTCACTTAGGTTACTTATAGAGGAAAAGCAAGTAGATAAAGAAGAGTTATAGCTCTATATTGCGGCGCAGCGAGGCCAGTTTGCTATAAAGACAAATTACCAAAGCAATTTGTATTAGGAGCACGTACACTACTGAAATTGACAGGGGTCAACTTTACTATGGAAACACTTATATTAATTAATGGCAAACTACGAGTACTTGTAGAAAAGCCTGTTTCAATTGCGTTGAACTCTTATTCTCATTTTAGTGAATTCTTATAAAACATTAAATATATTTTTCCCAGTTAGTAAAATACCTGAATACAATTTGCTACATTATGTAAACGTGTAAGCTATGCAGAGTTAAACTGTAGCAAGAAGCTCAATGTATTGTCTAACAGAATTTGCTGGATAGTTGCGCAAAGTTAGTTGTAAAGTCGGTGCTGCCCCGCGCCCCCTCCCCCGCGGGAGTGACGCGCCGACCACGTATTACTTGAAACACAGCAACAGCTTACACTAAACCAAAACAACACATTTACTCGTTTCTATTAATTAATATAGCCGTGTTGTTCCAAACCGAGCCAACACTACAGTATTCAATTAGAACTGAAGACTTAGCACTCGGAGAATAGGGTTGCTCTAACAATCTATTTGCTTCGCTTGAGATCTATTGATATGTATACGGTTTAGTTGAACCAGAATGAATTGGTTGTACTTCATTGTGTTCAAATGACTTTAACACACATGAGATATTGACTCCAAATGAAGGAGGGCTTTGTTCAATTGGGTGGTTTGGTTCATTTATAATCCAGTTATATAGTGTGAACCAATGGTTGTTTAGATTGTATTATTCGAGTACGTTTATTGTCATTACGAATGTTTTACCAACATGCAGAAATAAGATGTAGAAATAATTGTCTATCTTTTTATTTTTTAAATCCTTATAGGAGTGGAGGTAAATAGTTAGAGCATAAATAGGACTAAATCATGTTTGCGATACAGAATAATTATATTTTCCTACAATATTTTCATTATTGACCTAATTAGCATACTTGTACTGCTTACTCTATAAACTAATAATGTTACATGATTTTCTGCTAGTAAACGGCTCAACCTAATATACGAAATATGGCTAATATGGAAACGGTCTTCCGAAGCCATAAAGCTTGGCACACAATAGATCGTTACCCGCACTCTATACTACATAATGTATGCGGGCGTATAGAACATGGCAATCAGAGCGAGGGGATATCTTTGTTTTTAGGTGCCGCCGCTTTCACGTGTTTTCATACATTGTTATACTGTTATTTTACCATTAGTCTTTTCCCTTGAAGTTTGTACATCTGAGTAAAGTAATAATTATAACTTTCATACATTTATAAGTGTTTTGACCCGTTTCTGCATTTCAAGCTGCTTAAATTTAAGTATGTAAGATAAATATATAACTTGAAACCAAAATGCAAACGCATGAATAACCTTGATTTTACAACTGCGCTATTTTACACGGGTAAGATATATCCTCAAATGAAAATCGTCCTTGACCGTTCCACACTGTTGAATTCCCAGAACATCAAATGTAAGAAGTACAGAGGAGCAACCTCCATATCGTTTCCAAGCAAGTTAGTCTGTTGGCTCTCCGCCATATTGTGACGTCACATCTCGGCTACGAACTCCCTCTACCAACGAATAAAAGATTTTATCAAAGCAGACGGCATTCATGTATTCTCATTTTCCTCGGTAATTATATACAGTACAGTATAACTGGTACGCTACCGCGTTCTTATCGTATTTTTACAAAGACAAGGAAGTTAAACATTCAAAGCGAATTCACATTTAAATTTTAGAGCAAATATAAAAGGAAAGCTCGAGAAAGTGGAAATTGCGTATCTAAGACGTCTTTTTTGATACTTGAGTTAATGAAATTTTGCCCTTCATTTCATTATTTATTTCAAAAGAACTTCAGAATATAATAAATATTTTTTAAGTCGATTTGAAAGTCCTCAAAAACAAATCATAAGTTGAAAATTTGAATTAAAGTACAGACTTGTAACCGAAACTAAATGTCCTTTTCTCATCATTTACTAAGACATGTATATTTTCAATATTCTTATAATTATTATATAAAACTGTATTTGAAAATAAGCATCTTGCATTTAAATTTGTGCGGTTATAATAACTACGATCATCTACCACACAGAGACTATAAAACCCAATTAAAGTAAAGATTTCCAGTTTTACTGAAAGTATAATTCTATTATTTAATTCTCACTTTTATTAAATTTTAGCCAAACCTTATAAAATTTATTTCTAAAATGATATTTGTATTTAGAGTTGATTTTATTAGGTTGATCATAATCGTGACGTCAGAGTAAAGTTATTCGAAAAAAATATCGTTCAAATCGTTCTCTATAAAAGATACTTCAGAACGAAAGAAAAGCAATTTAGACTTCAGTCACGTTGCATTTGACAATGGCTTAAATATCTTATTAAAATCTCAGACGAGCTTAATATGGAAAACTTGAAAACAAGCTACGAAAACTTTAATTAAAGTGCAGCCAAGCATCTGTAAGAATAAGTATTATTTGGGTCATGAGTTCTAATTAAAGGCCCATAGCTACGGGTCTAAAGACTCCGAGCGCGGAACTGACTACGGCTCGTAGACGCATAGCTGGCTCGTAGCCGCGGGCCGTGTAGCATCGTTAACCGTAGCAAGTCAACTCGCTGACGATAATGACGTCCCCTGGCGCGTGACAAACCTTACTTAGTTTAAATTAATTCCGGTTGTGTGTTGGAGTTTTTTCTACGAGCTATACAAATAAAATTATTTCAATGAGTTTTATAATGAAATTAACCCTCGTAAACATCATAGTTGTATCTGTTTATAAATGGTATCTTTTTCTATTTATAACATACAATTATGGCTTTAGGTAGATATGTAGTTTAGCGAACGTCACCGTTTTGTACAATCGTAACAAATGTTGACTAATATTTTTACTATACATACATACATATACTCACGGCTATAAATCCCAAAAAGGGGTAGCCAGAACTATAGAGCTAGATACTCCTCAGCCACATTTGGAAGTCGATACTTTACAATGAAAGTATTTTCTTGTTTGAAATCATTGAAGCAAGTGACATTACAAGTTGGATAGAAAACTTTTGAGATTGTCTGATACGCATGCCCTACATTAAAAAGTTCGTCTCATTCTTATTTGAGATAATTATTAAATGTTCTATAGAAATCTATATGAATAAGAAAATCTACGAGCCTGTTTCAAGATAATACAGTATCATTTTGCGGATATAAATTATCACAAAAATATCATAAATATATTTATATAAAACTATTGATTAGAAAACTGAAATTACAACTCAACCAACGCTGTGTATCCCAAAGGGTTGACAGTGTTAATAATACTGTCAATAATCAAGTTTCATTTTTTACCTGGTGCTCCTATTACCAACATTATGCTTAGACAGTACATTCACGCGATAGGTGAACTGACTGTCACACTTTATTTGTGCAACCCAGCCATGTGGATTTTGGCAAATCAGTTTCTCTTACCGTTAACAACCCTGATAAATTAACTGCACATATAACTAAAGTGAAAAGATATTGGTATATTGCTTGATTCAGATCAAAGTCTGCCACCCATGCGGAGCGTTAGAACCGGTGTTTTTCCCATTGTTTTATCAAGATTGAATATTTAATATGAAATATTCATATATTATTGTATTTAGTATAGGGGGCTTTTTAAGTGATTTTTGGGCGATGTGGTTGGAGACCCGTCACCAAAAACATTTATTATAACCATCTTTTCCCAATCAACGTCCAAAAGTGGCTGAGGAATTTTTCATTCCAAAGCTCTGGCTACCCCGTTAAGGGATTTATAGCCGTGAGTATATGTATGTATGTATGTATGTATTATTGTATTTTTAAGAACGGCAAGCTAGAAAAAAATGAAGATGTCGGCATGCAAAACGGTGCAAATATGTTATCCTAATAGTAAAGCTTCAAACAAAAGGATTACGAGAGCGGACGTGCTCGCAAAGTGGTCTACCTTTTCACACCTCACACGAAAAACCGAGCTAAAAAGCTCTTATGCACATGAGACTGCCGCCGCCGCCGTCGACAGGGGTGGGGCGTTCAGAGAGAAGACACCTACTGTTTCAGTTTAAAGGTGTTAGCTGCTTGAACATGCATTGTACAGATTTGCAAGATGTACATCAATCTAACCCTAACCCAATCTCGGTATTCAGCATTCAAAATTTATTTAATTAGGAATTGGAAACTAGTTTTTTAAAGTTTTACTTTCGTTCCATTCTCTTCGGATCTCGTTTTAGTGAGACAAAAGGTCTAGTGTTTTTTTCTTTATATTAGAAGAGAAGCTTGATTGTTTTTTCATTTCAAATTTCATTAGATGTGAAACAATGAATTATAAAAAACAATATTAAAGATACGTGAAACAAAAAACACATTAATTAATTTAAATACAAAATCCTATAGTTTTGGACTTAGGGTATAGATAGGGGCTTTTGAATGATTGTTGGATCATGCGTTTAGAGACCTTTCAACAAGGCTTTTCAATTTTCAGTTCAAAGGTCTGGCTACGCTTTTTTGGAATTTACAGCTGTGAATGTATGATATGTATGTTAATTTTCATAGATAGCAAAATCTACTTGTATTTACCTATAATTATATTTTCTCCGACTGTAAGCAAAATACTGTGATTATTTGCAAGTATAAACAGAGTATACTGCCAATTCTGGTATCTCGCGATATTGTCATTCATAAACTCGCGAGATCTGGCCTGAGCCCCAATCTCGTTGGATGGCATTACTTAGACACAGTCATGACGTCATCGTACTCATCGTGTTAAACGAAACTCAGTGTCTAATGGTTTTTTATAAAGCAAAACTATTTGGCAGTATTATAGAAATTACATCTATTCATTTGCAAACTTTGCAAAGACGTTTTGCAGGCTTTATAAATACCTGCCAGGAGACAGCTTAATTAAAAAAGACTTACTGTCCATTAATCTCAAGCAGAAAACAAAACGATGACAGCCCGCATCCTTAATCTATCTGAGATAATGATCGTTATAATTTGCGAAAATTCCTTCATAACAAGAACATTAGACAAAGTAACACAAAACTTTAAATAAATGTTGAACGTTGATCTATCATTAATCATTATATTGTTCATTTATAAAACGTAATGGGAGTGTTTGAGGCTAAATAGCCAACTTCGTTTCAGAACTTTACTGCGGGGCGAGCAGGAAATGGATACTCTGCATTTACTACAGCAATGTCTGTTTTATTTCGTCTGAATTGGCTTTTACTAATCTATTGTTTCTTTTCGTAGTTATTCAATTACGTGTCTATACGATATATAAATACCATAAAAGAAAATACATAGAAATGAAGAAGCTTTTGTTCAGTTTTAGGGTTAACAAAAACTACTAACTTTTAATTAAACGCACACTTTAGTTTGCTGTTTTAATGCTCCTATTTAAATAACAATTATGAAATGTAGGATCTGTAGTGATGGGTTTTAAGTCAAAACTACAGAGAGAAATAAGAAGTCAATTTGAAATTTAAATACTACATTATTCACTTCGTATAATTTTCATCATTTGAGTACAAATAAATGTACTCTTCTTTTTGCTTGAAATTTATGTTCATTCCACGTCAGATAAAACTTTTGGATTCGTTTGGAAAAAGTAATTGAAACAAGCCTCGTTACGAATTTCAGCGTTCTTTAAGCTGTTATTTTAGCGTTTTTCGAATGACTGACTCGCATCATTTGCTCGTCTTAGACCGAGAGATTATGTTATAGCGGCATCTTTTTTGTCACATAATATGTTGTAAATAAATTCCTTCTAATAAATAAGGAAAATGTAGCTGTAAATTTGAGACTAGTATACCGCCCAGGTCCGCAGGGGTAAGGTTTCTCAGTCACTACTCACCCTTATATATTTTTTTTGTGATGATTTAAATCCTGTAACTTTTGAAAGTTGTAGAATTTTATTTATGATATAATTATTCAAATCGGTTGAGTGGTTTTGGGGCCTACTCATTACAAAAATACGAAGTATCAGTAAAGATAATAAAGTTATTAAACTAATTGTCTAAGCAATATTTAAATTTCACACTTTTCTGTGATTTATAAGATACAAAAACTACCTTCAACAACAAATTTTAAATCCTCTCTCAGAAATACGATTAATCAAATATCCATTACAGTAATCCCTAATACTCAGTCGAGTGCCGCTGAGATTAAGATAAAGGATCATTAAGCCGTAGCGAATTGTTTGAGCATACATTGGATAGGATTAATAAGAAGGATGTTGATAAGCTGCGGAACACCTGAGAGGGAAGGTTCTGCCCGGGAGTCGGGAGTCGGGAGCGCGGCCTTGTCCTACTGGCGGTCGTCTATTTTTAGAACAACCTCTCCTCGCCCCTTGCTCCCTCCATGCATATTTAGAACGACTGCGGGGCTTCACGCTTAACACTACGTAACGGGCCCGTTACAACAGATAATACTCCATATTTATTGTCTTTATTACTCGTAATTTCATTTCCGTACGGTTCTGAAAATCCTGGGGATTACCTGAAATCTACGGTCTGTCGTTTTTAACGTGCATATCGATACAGTACTGGTATTGAACTGTACAGTTTGGTTAACGTGTATTATGAACGATTTATAAGTTGTATTCTCCTCACAGATAATGACATTTGCAATAGCTAGAGTAATTCTAGAATGAACATAATAAGAGTAACTAATAAATAAAAGATGAATAAAGGAAAGAATAATCTCGACACCGGCAGGATCCCGATATTCATCTTTTATTTATTAGTAATAATCCCCACATGAGGTTTTCATGTCAAGAACATTCAAATTATATACTAAGAGTTATATCTATTTTACTCTTTCTAAACAACATTTGTGTCACTAAATATAATTACAAATTTAAACATTTGCAACACTTTCGTTCGTTTCCATATAATGTTTATTTATTTTAAATTTAATAAAATATACTGCAAACAACTTTTTACGAATATTTTGTAATAAATTTCTTTATAAAAAGTTTTAGTAGAAATAAAATTCAATAATAACCTTACACATACATTTCACTACTGAGGCTAACATTAATTCGATGATATCTCTGTTGTTAAATTTAATCATCGCTCCGAAGTCCATTACTGAGCGTTGTAATTTAATACCAAAAAAGCTTTTAAATTCTGATGTTGATAGTGAATATTTACAATGGGCTTTTTCCTCAGATTGTTTTGTATTCTGTTTAATGTAAAAATAGAATAGCATCGAGCAGTAGCTGATAAAAACATTAATCTTCAGAACACACAACATATTGGAATAAAATATATTATAGTCGTAACTAATAAAAAATAATGTAAAGTAAGTCGTAAAGGTAATGTTAGTAGAGGACGGCCACGAAAGACACACGTGGACCAAATTGAAAGTGTGCTCAAAAAGGCAGGCGTCCGAAGTATGAAGAATAAAAGAGCATGTATGAAAAGATTGATGGATGCAGACGAAGCAAGAGAGGTTTGCCAAGGTCGTACGAAGTGGCGATCGATAGTCTCTGCCTACCCCAATGGGAATTAACGGCGTGAGTATATGTATGTATGTATAATCTAGTCAACACAAACATAAACTCACGGTCTTTATTCCAAAGTGGGTATCTAGAGCTTTAGAATAAGAAATTAGTGAGCATTGTAAAAACAAAGGATTGTCGGAATGGGTCTCTAGCCTCATCGTTGAACAATCACTTGAAAATCTCCAAAACCTAAGTACGACTCCCATAGAAAGAAATGGGTTAGTGATATTCTAAACCGTCACTACACAACCAAGCCTTTATCAGAAGTATACAAATAGATAATATGAGGTTTACCATAAGAAGCGAAGTTTACAATATCCAATCTCCACTACCGTCTATTTACAGCGCAACTTTAATTATGATTGGGCACAAATATAATTTCTACTTCAACAATAATAACTATCCCGAGGGAGCTCTATTAAATTAAACCTCTTTCTGGAACACCGTTGCCCCTTTCATTTACCTTGTTATAGAATAGTGAAGCATTTAACTTCCCGCTCCAGATTTATTTGTTCAGAATAATTACACGGACAGACCAATTAATTTATTACATTGCAATCTTCTTGTACAGAGTGTATTTATTTTCAATTAATAATCATTTTTTGATATTTGAAATTTCAGTTTTAAGTCCCATTTAGCAGTAAAAATGGAGAAAATATCATAATGAATTCTATTTATTTATTTGGAAGACTTACAGCTAAATAATAACGATATAAGTAACAGTACATAGCATCGATGCCAGTTAAAAGTCTTCACCAGTAGTTTATATAAAAGGAAAAATATAATAATTACGCTTAATTTACAACCATTATATTCTAAAACAAAACGTATTTATATGTATATTAACAAGTACAAAGAAATATAAATAGTAAATTTATAGTAAAAAGAAACTTTTTTCTTTTTTCTTTTTCTAGGTAGTGATTTATCAACCAAAGGCATTTCTACGAAATTTTCATATCAAGACGTACGGCAGTGTGTCAAGCCAAGCCAAGGCGGCGAGCGCGCACCGTATGTGTATATTACACGAACCATTTGGAGCGACTTTTTACACCATCATAACTCAAAATCTAATCAACATAAACCAACCAAATTTGGCTCATTTGTTGATATCAAGGATACAAACTAGTAGTCCAATTTTCATAAATACATAACAAAGGGTTATTAAGATATAGACGTCCAAAACTTTTTTTAGTGACTCACTGACATATAATGTACTGTTTCATACGAAGCACAGTGGTACCGCCATAGGCCATTAATCGGTAAAGTCGACTATCAAATACTATTCATTTTATTGTTTTTACCGATAAACCGATAAACAAGCTATCCAAAAAGTATAAATATGTCACCCTTTTCATTTGAAAACAATTTGCTTTTGACCCTCAAAGTGAAAGCATCTTACCCTTATTCTCGCCGTTATCAGTGACTCATTAGAACATTGTTTATGCGGTAGTGAATTCTCAGAATTGCATTGTTTGTGAGTGACTTCCGGGATATGGATTTCCAAGAACAAGGTATGTATTACAATTCAGGTACATTTTAAACCGTTATCTGTCATATAAGAACATGTTTGTCCCTTCTAATGTACAACAATATTTTGTTTAAAAATAAACATTATTTTGACTTTTCCTAAAGTTTTAAGAGTATGTCAGATATCGTCAATGGTTCTCACATAGTACAATTTTAAGATTAAAGTGTCTTCTTTCGAATACAAAAACATTCAGCCGCCAAGAGCTGCCTATGTAGCTTCTACGAGTTCTTAAAGACTACTGCGTAGACTCAAAATTAGCAAATTCTCAAAACCCGATACAACAGTTTTAACTTTTCTTTCCAGGTTATACGATTAAATCTACCTTTACAAGGATGCATTTGTTTGAGGTATGGCTATTGGAACATGGCGGAACAGTTGCACAGAAACATAAACATATTTTAAGTAATTTTCGAGAAATATGAATTAGAAACCGCGCGTCTTTTGATTCAAGAATATCCGTGGTTGAACCTTCCAGCTTCCGTCCACAAAGTGCTCATTCACGGGGCTCAGGTAGCGCAACACGTTTTAGTATCGTTCGGGGAGTTATCTGAAGAGGCAGCTGAATCAAACAATAAATTCTATAAGTCTTTCAGACGAGATCACACGCGCAAGATGTCAAGAGAAGTTAGTAATTCGGATTTGCTAAATAGACTTTTACTCAGTTTGGATCCATTTATTACTGGCCTTTGAAAACTCCCCCGTCAGAAGAAAAGTGTTATGTCTAAAGAAGTGTTACATCTATTTAAAGTTTGATTTATATACCAATTTATTTGTAGTACTTTCAGTTTAGTAAGAGATGCATGTATACTTAGCTGTAAGTTTAAAATTGAAATAGTTATAATGTATTTTTTATGGTAAAAATAGTAAATTGACAATTTTATTAATACCAAAAGGTAGATATTTCGTAGTTATCATTAGAAATAAATTAATATATTTATACCTATTTATTTTATTTCTTTGAATTGTATAAAAATCATGGTGGTGGTATATTTTTACTTCTTTATTTACTTCTAACATTTAAATACATCATTAGTATACAAACTTAAACGTTATTTTATTGATTTACCCAAAAAAAATGCAAATTAAGAGAGTAACGTATTTATGACCGCCCTTGTATGGCGGCGGTACCACTGTGCGAAGTATGAAACAGGCTCGTAGATTTTCTTATTCATATAGATTTATATAGAACATTTAATAATTAAGCAACCGTGATAGCCCAGTGGGTAGAACACTCGGTTATCGTGCAAACGACTAGTGTTCAAATCCTGGGTCGGGCCTACACCAATTTGTCTTTTCTAAAGACATATGTGTGGTTAATTTATCATGGTTGTTAACGGTGAGGGAAAACATCGTGAGGAAACCCACATGGCTGAGTTGCACTTAGTCATGTGACAGTGTATTCGTACAAAACGGCGATAGGCCCCTATCACGTGAGTACACTGTCCATGCAAAACGTGGGTACTCTGAACACCAGGTGACAAAGTCACGTGATGTTCAGAAGTATTAGTACCTCTGCCAACCCCTTCGGGGATATGCGGCGTGAACGTTTATGTTATGTTATGTTATGACATATAGATCAAAAAGCTAACCCACTTCCAGATATCCCAGCAAGTTGAAATTCGGCATCCAGGTCGGTGATCAAATATTAACAAAGGAAAAAATCTGAAAACGGAGAATTTTTAAGATTTTTCAATATTTCCCTCACAAGAACATTTTGTATAGAAATCATATAGTGCCTATCAAATAAAGGAAGGCAAAAATTTGCCTTCCTTTTTTGATAGGCACTAGGGAATACATCCCATGATGAAATGTTGTTGACGCTAATATAAAACTCCGTTCTGAATAGGTTTAGGTATGCTATGCATACTTACTTGATCATTCATTAAACTTTGACGCTAAAGTTATTTGCATTTACAAAACTCAAACTATGAGTATAGGTACTAACTGTACTAGCACAGCCCGGTTGGTTGCGAACAATAGCAATACATTTGTTCAATATATAAAAACTCAGATTCGATTCCTGTCGTACTAATTAATAGGTATCATAATACCTAGTACCTATCTCATGTCAGCAGAACGGCGACCACTGTATGAGTCATACAGTATGACACAACATCGGATAGCGTTTTCATAATACATAGATACCTACTAATCATTAAACCTACGGAAATTAAATAAAATGATTTGATTTAAGAATAATAAGCCTTCTTAAAAAATAAAATCAAACGCAGAAAAAAAATACCAACTTATTTCTTAACAAAAAGTAATGATATCCCACCAAAAACATTTTAAATGTAAAAAATGTTAGCCAAGCAAATACAATACAAAATTTTTATAATATGTTAACTAAAAGACTTCGCAGACAAAAGGAGTGATATCTGAATGGTTGCCAAGCACTGCAGATAATCCTGAAATACAAAGTAGATAACAAGTTAAATTAAAGTTTTGATTTAATTTGGCTAGTTTTCACCACAAAATCAAATTAAAATGTACCTAGCAGATAAGTTGATTATCATGATAACTCGTATGTGGAAACTTTATAAATTTTAAAAATTTTAAATTTTTGTATTGTGTTTGCTTGGCTAACATTTTTTACATTTAAAATGTTTTTGGTGGGATCATTACTTACTCGAAACAAATTTTCTTAATATACAATAATAAGAAGAAAACGTGATTTTTATTAAAACGGAAATAATTTCAGAATTTATCCGAATATCCACAACATTTACAAGGGAAAACTTGACAATGTTGTTTTGCAGATAAAGAATGAGAGACACGAACTTACCGCCGCTAAAGATAAAATAAAATATTGCCTTGAGGACCGTGACTTACTTTTCTTCGCTTGTGAAAATACTATTTTCATATTTCAAGCTGACTCTCACTTTAACTGATACATTACCCTTTCGGATTCAGGATCCTGTAATATTGTGGCAATTTTTAAGAACGATAGAAACAGTTAGAGAAATACTAAAGAATTGCAATGTAGAACTAACTTATCAGATTGATTATTTTAA
Organism: Bedellia somnulentella; assembly: GCA_963576735.1. Taxonomy (NCBI): domain Eukaryota; kingdom Metazoa; phylum Arthropoda; class Insecta; order Lepidoptera; family Bedelliidae; genus Bedellia; species Bedellia somnulentella. The sequence continues at coordinate 9,124,622 of OY755174.1, forward strand.
ATGTTTTTGTTCATGAAAACCTCATGTGGGGATTATTACTAATAAGGTGGATTGTTTGCGGGTTGTTTTTTTCATTAAGATCATGAGATCAAGGTATTATGTATTAAGTAATATGTTATAAAGAAACTTACAATATTTTATTATCATAAATGTACATTGATCAATAACGATAATATCATAACGATGTCCCGTATTATGAGACTATATTTATATTCAAAACTGTCGCGGTGCTTGTTTTTCAGCTTCTCGTTATAATCGCTGGTCTGAATGAAAATCCTGAACCAATATTGAACGCTTTTCTTTTCCTGGTGTAGACAGCGCGCACTATGCTGTATAGTTGCGAAGTTTATCTAACGATAACTTGATTAACGGCACGGTTGTCATTTAAACTAATTTACTAAATTATATTAATTACTGATAGCATGGTAAAAACAATAAAATATCAAACATCCGTTTACTCCCAAATATAAATATTTTTGGCCAAAATGTGTATATTATTTTTAAACAATTCAGACATTAAAATTTAGTTCTCTTCTTCAGTATAAAAATAAGAACCAAACGCCAGGAATAAGATCAGAGATAAGCTGCTCAAAGACGATACAGTCGTTTTTATAATACATTTTGCGCTGAGAAATTCTTTATTAACGACACCGTACACTGTAAAATTCGTGCCGTCAACCGCTCGTTCCACGATAAGTGGATACATAGATATTGATTTACCATCCCTTAAAGCGGAAGGAAGCCAGATTGTTTGTTTTGCACAAATTTGTGTGAGCTAAGATAAAACACGAATCTCATCCCGGAAGCATTTAGTAAGTTGTTACAGGTATTATTGTGTTTATTCTCTTAATATAAACTTATCATAACCGCATGCTACTCAATTGGCTCGTTAATAATATTGATATTCGTTGTCATTATAGAAAAGAAGCAGAAATGTTATTATGTTTTAACGTACTTGCACGTGTGAATAATTTCTGGAACTTTATAATAATAGGAAATATTAATAGCTATAGTTTACAATTTGCTTTCACTAGAGTTGTTAAAAAATCTGCCTATAGAAGCTTCTATTTTTTAAACTTTTTATTTTAATTAACAATTATTTATGAAGCCTCAATAATATTTTAAAGACCCACCTAAAGACAGGATATGGATACCCTATCCTATGATACACAGGTTTGTATCGAAATTAGTACTTACTTTTTTTACACATTAAACTTAATCAACTCTTATATTTTTATTTTGTGATCTTAACTTTTTACCTATCAAATTTCAACTTGAAATTCTTAATGATTAAAGTAATAATCGTCCGATACATGTGGACAGATAGAGAGACAGATATGACGAATCGACTAGAGCTTCGATTTTTAACGCAAGAATGATAAAGTATAAGAAGTTTAAAAGGAGCAGGATCATACAGAGTACTTACCAATAATGTCTACCTATCCCACAATGAATAAAGCGAACAGATTTAGTAAAAAAACAGCTCGTTTTCAGAACTCTATCAACGCCACAAACTTTATCAATGCAAGCCAAAATGACGCGAGCCATTTTCATGTGAAACATGTGAAAAGCTGAGCTTCACCCGTGGGCTCAGCGACCCGCACCCCGCTCTCCCGCCCCCCGCTGCATACATACCGCGGCTCATCGTCTGCACCAGAATAATCAAACCGCCCCATTTCATAAATAATGAGCCTTTGTAGGCCGCGAGGCTTTGAAAAGTATCCTATTTGATTATTCTATTGTTCCGAATGTGTTAACCGCAATGATTTTACTGACACATAATAGAAAAGGAATATTTTACTGCCCTGAGAGTGCTACTTTTTTTTATTTCTCTACTTTTTAAAGTAAAATCACTGTGTACAATTAGTATTGGCAAAGTAAAGCATTGCTACATCTCTTTTTTTAGGCTACCAATCCTAGCCAATAAGCCATTACCTATGCAAACTACTACAAAAGCCTTCACCATTATAAACACGACATTTTAAAAGGATATCTAAAATTCAACAAGTGTTTTCATAAATTATAGTAAGTATTATTAGTTAAGTATTATTTAAAATTTTACTTGAAAGTCATAATGTATTCAATAATAATAATCATAAGCTTTCAATTCACTAAATTAAAGCATAACTAAATCCTCCCAAAGTGCCTCAGCAATTAAATATAATAATATACACAACTCCTAATAATTGAAAAAAGTTGAAGTACCTTTGTTTTATAAAGTAAGCAAAAAGGATTTTTATTAGTTAATCAAGAGAGCTTTTATGCTGTCAGAGCGTTTCGCTCCGCATTGCTTGTTTATAAATGGGCTTGATAAAAATAGAAGGCTAAACAGCAAAAGCCAGATACAAATTACGCATTCAGGCCATGTTTTGTCGAAAATTCTGAATTGTGGTTAACAATTCTGAATGGCAAAATATCCTCCTTTCCTCAGATTTTACTACAGAATGGGATGTTGGCTATGTTTTTATTACATTATTAAGTGGTAAAACTTACTTGCTTAACTTAAGCTTTCAAAAACAAACTGCTAACTGATTTTAGACGCCTGTTGAAGTTTTTGGTATGATAAGCTCAGAAAAGCAAAGGTGCTATTAATTTACTACCTTTTTAACCCACGTTCTCATAAAATGCACTTATATTGCACTGAATTTAGGCAAGTAAAGCCGCTTATTACCAAAACTATGACTTTTGTTCATCACTATACGCACTCACTAGGCGATGATATCAGATATTAAGTTATATACAAAAGCTTTTTTAAACTTGTTTTTAGTTAAATTTTAGCTAAATTAAATAACTATTAAGATCATTCAAATTAATTCGTACTTTCGCATATTTTTTTGCAACCTCTTTCGCTGCTAACCATTATCCTGCACATAACACGCATGAAATATAGCATAAGTAAACAGCCGTAAGCCACTTTGATTTTTTGTTAATAATTTAACGTTTTAAAAAAAGTGAGCTGGAAAAAATCACATGACTCATCAGACCAACTAGTCATTACGGCGCTCGGTTCCTTAAAGCTAGTGGAAATTACAATCCACCTGAGTTATAACGACTAACTTAGCTATCTTGTATCGTTATGTACTATTACTTCAACAAATCAAAATCAAAAATTCAACAAATGATCTTGCCAACATTAGATTTTATAATTATATGAAACTCTCACAGTAAACAAAAAGCTACATACCCTTAAACTAACACATTTTTTATTCTTAATACACTTCCTTTGTAGTGCCTGTTAAAACCACTAACTATTCGTCCCAAAAATGTGAGATATACGTTCCATGAGATGAGTTATATTCAATACGTGCTCCAAATTCGATAGCAATATTCCAACGGGGAACAGTCGAGGCAAAATTATTATACTTCAAATAAGATCAACTGACATCAAGTCACGTAAAATGACACAGGTATATTTCACAGAGGCACTTACAAAGTTATAATGGGAGACCCTTCAAATGTAATTTCTGACTTGCTAATGTTGATATAAACTTTTAACAGCGCCTATCAAAGCTTTACTACCTACTCATACGAGTGACGTAGGCTGTGATTGGCAGAATTTGATTGAACACGATACGACGTGATTTATTACACCAACGCATTTATTTTGATGTGACAAATACGATAAAGGTAAATTGTATTGGAATATTTTTCATACTTTACAGAAATATGACCTTAAAAATCTATATTTCTTTACTCTTTAGCCTTGCACTGTGCAGTGCCTTGCTTTGACCTTATTGCCTGTAGACAACCAACCTTCAACTTTCAAAAGTGACTAGAAATTATCCAATTCTCGAGATCTGGCCACCCTTTTTCGGAATATATTCATATGTACGTCTTGCATTGAAAATCTAGTCGGGTAGGCTAACATTTCTCAATCTGAGTATAGCCAGCAATCAGCTACTTCTAGTAATACATAGACTAAAAACAACATTCTGATATATCAGAAACCTGATATGACCACACCCTACCTTACCTAATGTCATTATTACAATATCTATTACAACTCGTCAGCCATATTTGATAAGAAAATACTGTTAAGTAACGAAGCATTGATGATGGTGATTGGTTCCCTTATGAGTTCATTATCCGCCACGGGAATGTATGGAGCAGTATTACAAGCCGACTGTACGTGGTGTTCGTCCGCAAATCATCATTAATATTTAAGGGGTTTTACAGTTGCCTTTAATAATGCAAGACCTTTTTGCATTCAAGTTGAACAATCAATACGTTGAAATGTCAAGTCAAACCTATATACCACTGAGAAGCTTACCTGTGAAGCCTTCCGTTGCATAATATTCTCTGATCCACATAATTCTTTTGTGAGCCTTTTATACGTATTCCGGTCGCAGCGACACAGGTGTGCCTTTACATGATATTTTCATAAATTTGTACGCTGCCATACAAATCTGTGTGTGTGTTGTTATTTCTATATTACTTTGGAGATTACTGAAAATTTGTGAAGTATTATATTTGTACAATGATCAATCAATCAATTCTTATTTGTGCAATAAATATATTGCACTGAATACTTATACTTAATAACATTTATTCACCACCTTGTATGATGCTGCACTCTCATTCATCTGTCTTCTTTAAGGCTCTCTCTTTAAAAGTTGGTTCTGTATGTATCCAAATAAAAACCGGCCAACAGAAAGTCAGTTTGCAGACGAAGGGCACGAAGTTCACTATAAAATAAAACGGAAAAAGAAGTAATGTACAACGATATAGAAGCGCCCTACGTTTTAATGTTTTATATTATTTTTTCTGTGGATATTGTCTGTTAGTCTTTCCAATATCGAGAAAAAATAGCAATAAGTTATGTTGATTCTATAAAGCAAACAAAATACAAATCATCTGTAAAAAAATGTACCGTTGTTCATGAGAAAATGGTGACAAACGGACGGATGCTTCGTCCTTTCCCTGTTGGTATAGAACCCTACAAAACATTTCGTGAAGCGTAGTAGAACGAAGCCTATACAACCCCTTCAGGTATATACTGAAGAATGTTGTTTAATCAACTTTTATCTTTTTTCAAAATATACAAACTCGAGCTTATTTCATCTCAAACTTTGGTTTCGTCGATAAACACCGCAAAACATTCTGAAGGCAATCACAGTTTAATGTGGCATTATTAACTGTAAAATATCTAGTACATAAAACACGAAAGCCACATTGTTGACACACAATTAACTTCACATAACGTTTTGTTTGAAATTCACTCGCACAACAAACACGCTCACGGGATATGCGAGCGTTGACTACGTTATTTATCAATGACCTAAAAATACATTTGAGTTAGCTTTGAAGAAAAATATATTTGGGAATAAATAGTTGTGTGGTATCGGCTTAGAATAGACTTACCTAATTTTTCGTCGTTAGTTGAGCTCTTTAAGTGATTATTGGGCGATGTGGCTGGAGACTCATCACCAGCCCTACTCTATTTTAAAATAATTTCTCTACTAAAGTTTCAAACACGGATGAGGAATTTTCAATTCTCAAGCTCTGGCCCTTTTTTGTTATTTATAGCCGTTAATATATGTATGTATGCACGGTAATAAACAATGTTCGCGAAATTATTAATACCACATAATCTGACTCATGAATGGGTCTGACTTATTAGTCCAACAAACAGGAGATTTGTGAGTTGCCAGAGCGTGATGCGGGTACTCTGAACTTATAAACATGCTTACGTTTATAGAACCCACATCTACACCTGTCTCAAAGTCTGCTTCAGCCTTATTTCACATTATAACTTAACACCCTTTTTCCACAAATGCCCATAAAACTATTACACGGCTTTTCTGGAAACTGATAATTTAAGCCTTTCTTTTTATCTCTCAAGTAGTAAAAAATTTGTGGAGAATATGTGACAGTGACGAATTAGGAACTAATTACAAGAAAGTATAGAAGCGAATGTTTATTTTATATGTATGTTTGTTGTATATGAATGTTTATCAAGATAAATACGTTACCGATTCTGCATTTTCCGGCATTTTATAATATTTTTTGCAATTTATTAGTATAAAAAAGCTATATATTATATTTAAAAAGAATAAGTTGCGCGGGTAAATCAGTCAGTATATATAGTTAGTATTGACATGTTAATTTAACATAATTCAGATTCGCTTATTAATTCTAAAGATGTTTTGTTTCGAAACAATTTCAATGAGATATTTAACAATTATAATCAAATGCAAATTTACCAGCTGGATGCTTTCGCGATAAAACGCAAAGATGAGTTTTCACTGATTAAAATATATCTCGAGAGGAACGGCAGAAGTTTGTGAATAAGTTAGAATAACTGTAGAGAAATTCTTAGAATAGGTACCCAAAAAGTTGGTTGGCTTAGCTTCAATTACCAAGTATTTCATTGTTTAAAAAGGCAAATGCAATAAAATGAATTCTTGTTATTCTTTCATGTACCAGCACAAAGCGATAATAACATCATTTAAAACGTGATCATAACATTACTTAAAAAGTGGACGAGACTGTTGACACAATTTTGTTATAATTGTAAATATGTGTAAATATTCCAAACCAAATTAAAATTTGAATATTCGCTACGAAGACCGAATTCAACGGCTGTTAAAACCAATTTATCAAGTATTTGTGATGTGACACAAGCCAGTTTGCGTTAACAATTCTTGACAGGATATTAATAACTGGAGGAATTTCTATTAAGGCTCGTTTACTCGTACCTATTTATATATAACTCGATCCAATTTGAAACTGTCTAATCTATATATATAAAAGAAAGTCGTGTTAGTTACACTATTTATAACTCAAGAAAGGCTGAACGGATTTGGCTAAAAATTGGTAGAGAGTTAGCTAAGAACCGGGAGAAGGACATAGAACATTTATCATCACGCTAAATATCGTAGGAGGTAAGCAGTAAAAAATATTTAACACCATCCGTGCGAAGCCGGGGCGGACCACTAGTAAGTTATAACAAAACAAATGTGTTTTGAAGTTTTGATATTAAAATCCAAATTAGCATGTGTTTTTGTTCGAGTCCGTCTATTAATTATATATACCTGCATAAACTCATGGTTATAAATAGCTACAAGGGGTAGCCAGAGCTACAGAATGAAAATTCTTCTGCCACTTTTGAATGTTGAGTGGGGAAATAAGGTAAAATAAAGGTTGTTGGTCATGAGTCTCTTTCGCTTTGACACCTTTTCCGACGCCTGGGAAATGTAATAGGTTAGTGCTATTCTAGGCCGTCACTACAGAGTGTTTTTGGCAATAATTAAAACTATTCCAATCAATTATATATTCAATGGAATAACGAGAATACCCAATCCTGTAGAACAACTCACTGGAAAAAAAAATCTCGTTACTAGAAGACTGGGCTGTACAGTACACAATGGAAAATAACCGTGCACTAAACACACCTATATTACATACTCGTAACTATATTCTGAAACGACTCGCTAGCTACCGGTGCACTTCGCCGAAATAAAGGCACTCAGGGCAAACTTATTAGTAAGGTAGTTTGCGGTCTTTGGCAAAGTGCGTAATGAAACTAATGAAAAGTTCCTGTTACCAAGTTACGGTTTCCGCTATCGGAAACATTGGGAGAAAAGTCAATTACGAACTGTCCTCTTATTAAGTTACCTATAGTTTGTGATACAGGCTATCCCTCAGTTACTAAACGTTACACGATTAAATAATACAATAGGAACGTTGCGTAGAATATGACTGACATTATTTTGACTGTTTATTAAACAAATTATTTGTTTTAGCATCTAATGCTAGATGGAAGGCTTTCCGATATACTCATTCCCTGTAGCCGGGTCAAATAGTTGGTCATATTTTCTAATAAACATTTTCTATTTCCAATTTTTATTAATATGAAAAAATCTTCTAAACACCATAAATAATTAAAACTGTTTAACCAAAATTTTGCCAGTTATTTTGCAATATCAACAATTTATATTTATCAAGTATTCTTTACAGTTGCAATTCCCAATTCTATTAAATAAAAACCTCCTACATTCCCAACTTTCCAATTATCCCAGGGCGAGCGATCGAGCGGGTGTGCGCGGGCGCGGCGGCGGGCGACAGCGCGGGCATGGTATCAGCCGCGCGGGCGCTGCTGGCGGCCGTCACACGGGTGCTGCTGCTCGCCGATATGGTAGTCGTCCGGCAACTATTACTTGCTAAGGATAAGGTAACGTTAACATACATATGTGTACTAGGTTCACGGGTGGAAATCCCGAAGGGTAGCCACTTTTAGACGTTAGCTGGTTGGAGATGGGTCTCCAGCTACATCACTCAACAATCACTTTAAAAAAACAATATTCTAAGTTCTTTACCACACCCGCACATGCAACCCTAAATACTAATCTTCAGTTACAAAAAATAATGTACATCTCTTTTGTAGGTAGCACGTTCCTTAGATAGACTTGAATCAGTATCAAATTTTGCCGAATTCGTAAGAGCGTTTACCGAATTTGGGGGAGGTATGGTGGAGCTGGCTAGACTGACCGCGGAAAGAAGAGCAGACCTGAGAGACGAAAGAAGAAGAGCTCAAGTTGCCGCAGCCAGAAATGTACTAGAAAGATCTACACTAATGCTTCTTACTGCATCAAAGGTACAGCGAAAATGTTTACTATGTTCACACAAAATCTAAAAACGAACCTATTCCCTTCTAAGAACGTTTTGCTAAACAAATCACCTCACTTACCAGTGCGACGGCCACACATTAATTTGAACACCTTGACCCATTCATGAAAGATCGTTAATTGGAGAAATGGTTCACAATAAATTTCTGTCAAAATGGCTTCACGGCCGAGCGATTCCAATTAGCAATCATGAAAGAGAATTTAGATACGATAAATCCAACTATGTCTTTAATAAAAAAAAGATTTCTTAATTTTTACATACCACCAGAAAGCAGGTATACTTTTTTACTTAAATTATTAATATTTTTCACGTATATTCAAACGTAATCTATTTCTTGAGACATTGCGAATTCAAAACAACGCAAAATTAATTAAATAATTATACGCTTAATAAAAATACGAGTACAAATCATCAAAGAAAATATACCCTACGGCTCCTATGTTTCTTGCATAATTTTACGTAAACCAAATGCAAATGAACCTTTGCGTTTAGTAGTGGTAAATGTTAGCATTAAATATTTGTAGACGTGTCTGCGGCACCCCGGCAGTGCGTCCGCGCGGGAGAACAGGGATACGGTGTTCTGCCAGATGAGGCGCGCCATGGACCTCATACACTACGTGGTACGCGACGGCCTGCCCGGACATGAGGAAGACGCGCAGGAGGTTTGGATTCTTATTTTCAACAGCTTAATTAACTTTTTTGGTTACTTATTATTTGTTAGAGAAAGGTCTCTTATGTTTTCTTAAAATGATAAATACAATGCCAAGCAGCAGCTACAAATTACTTCAGCGAATTAATAACCTAACTGTGCACATTTTCTCCCAGACGTAAACTGAATCGCGGAGATTTTGTAAGTAAAATATGAGTGACGTCAAAAGCTTTCGAGTAGCGAATATAATCTGAAAACTAGCTTCGTCCGCTCTGGCTTGCCCGTGATACGTATCTATAGAAAATATGTTGCAGAGCCGTTCGACCAAAGGCGAGCTACAAAAAGGGCACGCCTCATATCATTCGCCCTCAATTTAGAACGTCTTTACGTCTGTCAGGCAAGATTACCCAACCATTTTATACGGCAATGGATGAGTATTTGGTGAACGTTACTGAAATATTGTCCCCATATTTTTTCGCAGCTGAACCTTGTAATAGAAACTGTGGATAAAATAAAATTACTTTCATTGATGCTTTCAGATATTGGGATTTTGGTTCAAATTTAATAATACTTTATACAACAAATGTTGAATTTATACAGTTCTTTGACCTCAAACTAAATAAATAAAGGTTATGTATATGTACCTACATCAAAAGGAAACTCTAACGCCCGATTTCTGAATTGAGTATTCCAGCTGAGAACAACTTAAGTATCGTTCTGTCGCATTGAAATCTTAACAACCGAATGAGACAAAACGATACTTAAGTCGATCTCAGCTTAAATACTCAATTCAGAAATCGGGCTTAAATGTTTTATCAGAAGCAACTCAAAGCCTAAGCTATACAAAGATTGTTACAAAGGCACTCTCAAGAGCTAATCATATGACTCTACACAAACGTATATACATCCCACAAGAAAGTTGATGCGAGCAAGTGTTTGTAGCTAGTTGTAAACTTTCAGAGAGTACTAGCACTCTAGAGCCTGCATGTAAGTATAAGAGTGTAGTGACACTAGAGACTTCGTGCCGAGCGCGGGGCGGGAACTCATACTCTTGCCTACGCAAATACGGCCACCACCGAAGCGTATTCTCTCCATACAGTGTATTCCCAGTGTGATCCTAAACGCTATTTAATATTCAGTACTGTTTTCTAATGAAGGGAGCGATGATTTAAATATTTAGGAGTGGATTATGATTACATTACGACGCTACTGTAGTTATAAGAAAATCATAAATGTTGCGTAGATCTATTATTTGGAAAAAATAAATGTAGAGTCATCTTTGTTGAATATGTAATCTAGTAGTTTTGTGTGACAATATTTTATGCGTCGATTCATATTTTGATAAATTTAAATTAAAATAATGAATTCTTGTCAAGATAATTTGGATGTTTACCTTATATATCGACGACTTTAAATCATTAATAAATAATGTGATAAATGCCTTATTAAAATTAACAACCGATACAATCGAATAACTTAATATTAAAATTATATATTTTTCCATTACTATATATATAATATAATGACGATGCCTAACTCATTTTAAGATATCATTCTTCATATTACTGTAATTTTGTTAATAACCTCAGCAAGAATACAAATAACATTAAAGTAAAAAAAATACAAATAATATTTTAATACATTCCGTAGATTTGCATCCCTAACAATACTTTTAGTTTTCTTTTTATAAAGAGCCGAGCTCTCTTTCAACCTTCACCAAGCATAAACACGACTTTTAATTTCTTTTCTTGTAGTTTCCTTACTCGGATAGTCAAGAACAGGTACTAAGTAAAAAGTAGGTAGAAAATCTTGCTTCCATTTTTAGAGCTAATGAGGTAATGGAACAATTTCTTTTGTTCGCTATTTTCACAACTCTTAGCCTTCTTTTATCCATTCAAGCTTTAGAAATAATAACAAACATAAGTAGTTTTGGCATTACGTTTTGCTGTAGAAAACGCTATCTGATATAAATATATTTCCATTTTTACACAAATCACCATTATCACATATTCTTAATCTAAATAATTATATTTTTTAATAAAAGCAAATGACTACGATACTGATAACTGATACAAACTACTTATAAAAACAATATTTTACACTATTTTACTTGCTGCACATGTAGAGCACATCTTAGCAGATTCAAAGAAATTCAAGAGTTAATGCTTTCTTTCATTGGTAGCGTACAACTTACTTTAAATTTTATTTCATTACAATAAAAATATAATACGTGCACCAAAACGTAATATGTCCTGAGTCGCGTCGATACTCAGGCTTTTTATTTCAAGTTAAGTTGTAGAAAAAAGGCAATCCTTTGCAATACATTTCCGAAGGAAATAAATACCTGCAACATAATAACACTGCTTTTGAAAAGCTTTTACTATTATAATTATACCTTGCAACTTTGCAAGTAGAACGGAACTAACCTGCTACATTAATCTTTCACAATTTTTTAGCATGGAGCTTACAATTTATTGGACGACAGGTATCTAAAACCGAAAATTGTAGTTTAGATATCTTTTAGAATCAAAATTGATTTAGCTTTTTTCTGGATTTTTAATAAACCCTTCCTAAATTAAATAAATATTATAATATATAGGTAGCTCAATGGGAAGCCGGCACAGCGTTAGGTGCATTACGAGGGTTGTCTTCCCAAGTGAGGACTGCCCGGGCAAGAGGAGGAGCTGACTCAGTTCGGAGAAGATCATTAGCCTCAACTTTGCGAGCCCTCGTGGAAAGAACACATGATTTCACAGATTCCGCCTACACGACACACGAGCATCGGCAAAGAATACTGGCATTAGCAGAAAGAATAGCTTATGAATTGGAGCGTCTGGTCTCCATTGCCGTTTCCATGGTGAGAGTTTATTTATATGGCCTCAGACTAACACTGATTTTAATCACTTTAGAAGTATACTTCAACCTCGATTGAGATTTAAGAGAAGATTAAATGCATATTACTTTAAAATTAAATCTTGGTTGTCAAACTAATACTCAAACGTTGGCGCAGTATATCCCTGAAGGGGTTGGCAGGGTCACAAATACTTCTGAACATCATGTGACATTGCCACCTGGTGTTCAGTTTCTACGTTTTGCTTGGAGGGTAAACTTACGTGATGGAGGGCCGGCCTTTTGCCGTTTTGTGCCTTGATGCTCATGCAAAACGTGGTCACTGTCACTGTTCCCCCCTACTACTTAGTCTACTCTTAGTTAGTCTGATCCTATCCATTGCAATGGCTGCGTTCGTATAGCGGGGTATTAAAGAGCATGGTAATGCAGGAAGAAGAAGGCGAGTGTGGGAGTGGCGCGGCGTTGGAGAGCGCATGCGCGGGCGCGGGCGCAGCGTGTTCCGAGCTAGAGAGGGCGCTGGTGGCGGCGGCGCGGGACCACGCGCGACATCTAGCGCCGCTCGCGGATGAAGCTAGGAAACTCGCTTCTGACTTAGCACGCACCGGTAGTTATATTAATGTTGTATTTAGAGACTGGATAGAGGATACTCTCTCTAGTTCCTCACGAAAATCTAATCTAAATGGGATAGAAAACATATTGGTAACGTAGTGTTAGAACTTATCAAATGTTTACTTAAATGTTAATTCTTCGGTAAGGAATACTTTCCTATTAGCTATTAAAGAATGACTTATGTTCATTAAGTCTTTTAGAAGTAGTTGTTCCAGGACAATATTATTTTTTTCCGTTTTTACAGCAAGTTCCTTCGGAGAGAGAGAATCAGAGAGACTGCATAACATAGCGAGCCGCCTGCACGAACAATTAGATCATATGATAGAGGTAAGTCTACACTTCCTCTATAACACTAATTTAACTCCCCAACTTTACTAATTATTGCGACGTACAGCAACATTATCAACGCTGAAATGAGCGCAAAGATTGCCATCATCACCAAACTTACCGCTTCCTAAAATCGCTCATTAAATTTGCAGTGGTCTGTCATTGGGGCATGTAGCACCATTGCAAATGCTACAATAATGCGCAAAATGAATTCTATCAAACTCGCCTTTCCAAATAATTATACCTAGTCTCCCTCTCCTCAGATATGCAAACTACTCCGCCACGTAGCGATATCAGAAACGTTACAAGTGAGCGCAAAGTTCGCCGAGATCAACCTGCGGATATACGGTCCGCAAGTGGTGACGGCGGCGCGCACGCTGGCCGAGCACCCGGGCAGCGCACCTGCGCGCGAGAACCTGGACGTGTTCGTAGATATGTGGGTGTGGCTGTTGTCTGATGCGGCGCGATTGGCTGCCGACGTTCTACATCTCACTGATTTGCCTGAGGAACGGGATAAGCAGCACTACACTAGTTTGCCTAGACCTGGGGTGAGTGAATGTGCTATACATATTGTTTTGATACGGTGTCAGGGTTAATTGGTCTTGGTGTGTTGGAACCCTGACGTGGCCGTTGTCATGTGGGTGTGGCTGTGGTCCGACGCCGCGCGGTTAGACGCATACGTGTTGCACTTGCCCGATGCCCGATAAACAGGATAAGCAGCACTACACCAGTCTTCCGAGACCTGGGGTGAATGCGCTCGTCAAAGAAATGACATATCGAAAGCAACCCGAGGTTCAGAAATTCATTTTTGTTTCTTGAAATGAGAGACTTAGATTATTGTAGAGTATCAAAGGATTCATTTGTTAGGAAATAGAAGGGCAAAATTGCCTAATATAAAGACTCACCAATGACAATATTCATCATCGTACTTCATCTTGCATTACCATACACATACTATTGAAATAATGATTCACATTCTAAACTATCGTAACATACTACTTTGAAGCCCCCACCATACATACATACTTCACTCGTAACTTGGTATCACACAATTTGGAAAAATAAATCCTTTATGGATTAAAGCAAGTATCGTTACTGATGTCAGTAATAAAGACAATAACGGCTGATTGGGATGTGGAAACTAATATACGGCGAGCGTATGTCGAATTCGTACATTTATTACAGAAACATGGCACTACGAGTAAACCCCTAAAAGCTGTAAAATTGGATTCCGATGAACAAGCCAAAATAGCTAAGTCCGGTCTAGAGATGAAGATGATGTCTTCAGAGATGGACGCAGAGACTGACAAGTGGCAGGGCGCTGCTGCTGATGAAAACAACGATATAGTGAAGAGGTATTATTTTCTGGGTTTATAGATAGAAAGTAACTATGACGAGTAAGTTACATGACCAATAATAAATTTGGCAATATATAATTCGCCTAATAATAATTTGCAGATGGTACATACATATTTACCAGGAAGTTAGCATAGTAAATCTAACAATGCTTGAAAATTTATTACAGAGCAAAAAATATGTCTTCCATGGCCTTCGCAATGTACCAGTTTACAAAAGGTGAAGGCCGATTAAATACTACGCAAGATCTCTTCACACAAGCAGAGTATTTCGCAGAAGAAGCAAATAGACTTTATAAAATTGTAAGACAGTTCTCATATCAGGTAAGTTATATCCATTCAGCAAGTAGCATATTTTCAATAGACATATGAGTAACTGTTGACACATTTCACACAGGTCCCAGCAGGAACTATGAAAAAAGAATTACTGGAACATTTAGACAGAGTTCCAACATACGTACAACAACTTCAATTCACCGTGAAGGAGCCGACCGTCGGCAGAGCAGCCACTTTCAGCAAAGTAGACAACGTTATACAAGAAACCAAAAACCTTATGAATGTCATAAGCAAAGTAGTCACAACATGTTTTGATTGCGCAAACAAGGTAATAAATAACAATAGTTTACTTAATAATACTTTTCTTAAAATTTCTATTAAATCTACAATTCACATGGCATTATCAATCTTAGAAATTATTATTAGAAATTCTAAATAATATAGTGCATTGGAACAAAATGTTCCTTAGGTACCTTTGCTGAAGGAGGCGAGTGTGGGACTGGTTAAAAGGCACCAGAGTGTTGCACCTGTTAAGTACTTCCAGAATTATTCTTCTGTCGTGGTTGTTATAGTTTTGGGAAATGGGAGATCGAATGTGATTGCGAGGTTAATCCTTGTTTGCTATCTACTATTAAAAAAAACAGTTGAAAAACAATTTCATTATAGCCGGAGAGCTGACAGGCATTTTTGAGTACATCCTTGAGGCACATTGAAAATATTATTGTTGATTAGTTGCGAATGTGTGGATGATGAAATGGCCGACCTGGCTGGGAGGTTGCGGGGCGTTAATGAGCTATGAATTTTTTAATTCGCAATTTTTCTTATGCAGAAAATGTTCTTGAGGCACTTTGAATCTTACAGCATTTTAAAGTCTGATGTTTAATTAAACGATATATCATAATGCCAGGCGATTTGGTTGGGATTTAAATGGTGACAGGCGATTTAAAGTTATATTTTTTTTTGCGCAAAAAATGTACTTGATGCAAGCTGGGATCTATACACAATAATTGTTGTGTTGATAAGATGCCATATATCAAATGACAGGCCGTTCTGGCGGTTATTTAATCTTGCCAGGTGATATCATTTTATTATTATTTATTATAAAAAAATAAATTTTTACAAAAAATTTTTGATATACTTTTTATGTAATTTTTTTTATTCATCGATATCTGATGGAATCTCCTCGTCGCTTGTGAACTCGTCCATAGAGTTGAGTTCTATGAACTCTTCTTCATTGTCTGAAAATAAATAATTTTTTTAACAAATGTGAAATACAATTAATAGTGCGAGTATTTAACAAATTATTATTACATACCTGTAGCGTTTTCATCAGAGTGTTCAAATGTCCCAGGATCAATTGCATCGATAACTAATTGCGGCATGCAATCCCCATCAAACCAATAAAAATCCAGTTTATCCTCCTTCAGCTGCCATCCATGTTCAGTGGGTACTAGGTTACTTGGAAAACGTAAATGTGCATTTCTCCAGATACTTGTAACATATTGAGCTCTAAAAAGCTGTTGGTGCAACTCTGCTTTACATGGTAGTAACGTAGACGGATCATAGTTTTTGACAGTTTTTTTAAAGGCTCTTCCGTGCTGTTAGCTTTAAATGTCTTGCAAAATTTTTCAAACCGTGCTATGTTTATATCTGCGATATTATTGACACCGTACATTTCACACACGAACTTCTCAAGCATGTTAAAAACCTCATTGCGTAAATCTGTCGTATGCGCACATCCTAGATCAATAAACGCTTTTTGATACAGTTTATTTTTCATTAATAGTTGGAAAGGCCTCCGCTTGCCTTTATTAAAAAATGAAGGATTGTAGTCACACCAAGTGACTGCATGAAAGCCAGGCAAACTTGCGCATACTGAATTTCCGAATTTGGCATATAATTGTGATATATCAATGAATCTTCTTCTATTTCCAGTGCCGTATTCCATAAAAATATTCAGTTGGTCGCTATCAAGATGATCCATGTTTCCAAGCATTATCAATAATACGTCTGTATCGCATGATTTTATGAGTACATTTGTTGTTGTATCTGCATCAATTTTACAGACATGATGCACTATTTTTGTGTCTGCTTCTTCATGATCTTCACATGTCATACTCTCATTGATGTTCATAAGAACAGTCGACTGCAGATATACACTCTCTCTCACGCTCATAACAACCCGCTATGCCGCTCACTCGCACTCACAGGCAACTATTATTATCACCTGGCAAGATTAAATAACCGCCAGAACGGCCTGTCATTTGATATATGGCATCTTATCAACACAACAATTATTGTGTATAGATCCCAGCTTGCCTCAAGTACATTTTTTGCGCAAAAAAAAATATAACTTTAAATCGCCTGTCACCATTTAAATCCCAACCAAATCGCCTGGCATTATGATATATCGTTTAATTAAACATCAGACTTTAAAATGCTGTGAGATTCAAAGTGCCTCAAGAACATTTTCTGCATGAGAAAAATTGCGAATTAAAAAATTCATAGCTCATTAACGCCCCGCAACCTCCCAGCCAGGTCGGCCATTTCATCATCCACACATTCGCAACTAATCAATAATAATATTTTCAATGTGCCTCAAGGATGTACTCAAAAATGCCTGTCAGCTCTTGGGGTATTATAATTAGAACATAAACAAGAATTAACCTCTTTTAGTGCATTTCCATAGTTAGTCTAGAAGGATGTGATCATCATTTTTATATTAGTCATCTGACCATGTTTTGTAAATATTCCTTTTAT
>OY755174.1:9142275-9204715 GCA_963576735.1 Bedellia somnulentella
GCCATGTGACAGTACGGCATGGGCCGGCGCGGCAAGGGCGACGCGCGCCGGACCAGGGTCAGCTTCCTGCTGTTCTAAAGATACCGCATCTCGAACAGATACATCGCCCTGCACTGGGATGACGGTCGATCTAGTCTAAAACATATTTAACTGTGCACCTGATACGTTTCGAGTAGCCTAAGTTTAATATATATAAAGAAATACAGTGAACATAACCCTAATCTCATTTTACGGATCAAATGCTATAGGCATTTCCGATGTGACAATAAAATTGTTAAGCAACATGTAAATAAAAATGATATAAGATGCAAGTTAAATATGTTTAATAGCATGACCGTCTTTTGAATCACATGAATTTGTGTTGAAAAGTATATTTTCAATCCGTAACCATGTGATTTTAAAACCCAGTCTAAAACTGACAAAACTTCAAATGTCCCTGAGCCATTTGGAGATTTGTGGTACTATCGATAAATCTCTTAAATTACTTTAAGATGGTCAGTACGATGTACAATTATAAAAAATACAGATTATCACTTGCGACACAGATCTTTTTGGAATAGAAACAATTGTTCAACACCGTTGCTAATTCAGTTCACTTACATCGGACTGATAAAAAATACATTCAAAGTAGACCAATCACCCTCAAACGAGTAGATATTTACAAACTTTAACACCAATACAAATAGACTTAGTTTTATTGTAAATTAATCACCTACTTTTAGTTGTCCAACTATTTATAAGATGTGTCGTGTTTGATCAATTCTGAAGTAGCATAAAATTTTAAACCTTTAATTATGTTCGATTCTTAACACTATGGTAATCCTCTATTATTCTTTGTTTAATTCCACCATTGTGTACCCTCACCTTAATGTTGTCAATGCCTCCTTGCATGTCCGCCTTGAAATTTTCAGTTGCTTTGTGAATGCTATGTGTCTATACTTCTACATTCTACACAACATACTTCGACTCAAACATACTCAGTCACTGAATTAATTTCTATGCAACATTGCCTCAAGTCACAGGATCATAAGCGGTGTACGCATGATTGTGGAAAACAATAGATATGTGTTGCATGTGTGTGTGTATTGGATGTCGTACTTCATCTTTGCTGCAGAGATGTCTTCTTCGGAACAAGGAGGAAATTGACTCTGTTGGCACCACAAGAGCCCCCAAGTTGCCCAGAATCGCTAGTCTTACGTAGACCTGAAGGAGCCCGAAAGAGTTTGCACATTAATTTGCATGCTTACATGTTATTTGGTGCTAAGCAACTATGTGTACATAATCATTTTGCTACCGCATGTCGCGACCTCATGCATATCTACAAGACTTTTGTTGAATTAACATATCAGTATTATTCATTGGAACATCGAATGTTCATTTTAAATTGCATTAATTAATTACTCATTAATAATATCAATATTAATGCCTAACTATACATAAGCAATAAAAATAAAGTAAGAAAGCGACGCATATTGATATGATTTGCAAATTATTCTCAAACAACTGTAGCGGCCTAAGCCTTTTTATATCTAAAAAACAATGTAGCAATATAACTATTCTGATTTAGTTAGGCATCATATTATCAACTGGATGTGCAAAACTTTCCGGCTGCTATTGGTTTTAAATGAAATAATGATAACAGGTCTATAGTAAGCCTGGCTGATTCTGAATAATTTAAACAAAATCTGAAACTATATTCTGTCGTCAGCTTCTTGCCATTTAGTCTGCTAAATACCTGAATTACTAACAGATTTCTCTTAGCTGATTAGTTTCAAGACTAATGTACCGTTTTGATACTCGTAAGTGTTTCTATTTCTTAACGTTGTTCGGAAGTAACTAGGTTAGATATTAATAATGTAAAAGAGCTTGACGAAGCTTTATAAAAAGTGTTGTGAATCGAACAAGTGGCCACATAACGACTTAAATCAGGACTACTTAATTTATAAATCAGCTGTAGCGAAGGTATATTGTAAGAGTTTCATGTTATTCATAATTTGAACAACATTTCAAGTTAAAACTATTTCAACCAAAGTAACTATTTAATCTTAACTTGTTTAGATTTAATGTTTAAGAATTTTTGTACGGTTTCTCTTTAAGTGTTGGCAAGATTCATTATATTTATTAGCGCTGATGATATCACAGCTTATGAATTTCAGTATAAGTAGAGTAAATAATCACAAAGCATGGAAAGCAATTATATAGTCGAGTTCCTATAAAATGTAATAGTTATCAAGTATGGTATCAAACAATAAGGGCAATAAGCAATAGGGACAGTGAAGACTCGGTACGCGATTTAGTTGGTACATTGTAAAAACCGCCAAACAGTGCCTCGGTAACTCGTTCGTAGTACCTCCACAATGACAACGTTGTCCACTACTCATACTCGCTAGCTGATAGAAGCCTCCCGTGTCTACACACATCTATTGAAATCGTGTTCATTATCATTATCCCATAGACATTAGTTGTACAATGACATTATACTGACTTGTGATATTACCAAATATTAAATATTTATTGCGACGTCCTTTATTTCATCGTTTTATTATAGTTGATTATAGCGGAACACGGTAAGAACACCAATAATGTTAATGATAGGTATATTTAGGACAAATACATATAGTTTATTTGATGTTAAGTGTGTGAGCCGGCGAGACTTCGGCTACCAAACGTTGTTACAGATTATTCTGGTTGTAGCTGGTTTTACTATTTGTAATTAAGAGAGAGCTTCCTCTATCGAGTAGTCATACGATTTTAGTCAAGTGCTAGAGTAGGACCACGCCTGTTCTACGACTGCCTTGTAAAACAGAAACGGCTACGAATTATCAATCTCTTTTCAATAAAATAGTTTATGATAGTGTTTAGACAAATTCAAATCATGTAGTTTCATAGGAATATATTTTTGAAATGCGTTTCGCAGACTGCAGATACAGATATTTTCCCGGTTTACACATGAAGTTTCTCGCATGTAGATTAATAATATTTACCCCGAAGGAATGAAACCCCGACACTATTAAGGACGTTACATGTACATAGTATAAAATGACGAATATCGTGCGCCAGATTGTAACTTAGATAAATCTTATAAGACATTGTATCGTCGAAACTGTTGTGATTGTTAAAATTGAATTTGCATTTTCATCAAATAATTAGGAGTACATATATATTTTCCTTAGCGTTGCCAAAGGTATTTCTTATATTATAGATGTAGTTCGTATGTGAACGCATACAATAACGTTTTGAGGTTGTATCGTCATTCGTGGTTTATTAATCTATTGTGATTGACCGATGTTATACTGTGTATGTGATGTAAAGAAAATGCAATATAAGGATTCATACAAAAGTGCTGTATTTTATTTCCTGTTCTGTACCCTTTTCCCATTCTAAATGAAACACAACATTCGGTATGTTACTGGTTTATTTATATTATTCAAAGTTACAATATATTACACCATCTCATGAACGCATTCCACTTAATCATCACATCGCTTATAAATATAAAATGATGTCTAAGCAATATCTACGGTAGAGTGGGCCCTGTACCCCACAAATATAGAATAAAGCAACCTTAAATCTACGTACTTTGACGTGTTCAATACTGTAGGTCTAAAAATACTAAGATTTGATAACGAAAACTTTTATTATACGTCATTATGCACTATACATTGTTACTACTTCGTAAGACATAAATATATTTAAAATAAAATCATATAAAACACAGTCTCATAAAAATAATATAAAATACAGGGCCTAAGCTAACTGACACGCCATAGTTAAATAGAACTTGAACGGTGTGATTTCATCATAGATATAAGGCCATTTAAAGATACCTAGTTTAGACTACTTATGTGATTCGTCTAGTAAAAAGACCACGCTATTAGATGCCTCGGAAATGACGTCATAGATTTTATATCGAATTCTACTCTAGCTAGGAATACAATATCTCACAACTGACAATGAGCATCAAGTTTACTTATTATATTTAGACACAATTACTCCGCCTGATTACACTGGCCAACAAAAAAAAACTTTTTTTTTGGTGCGGTAAAAATTTGTTTAGATATTGTTTTTGAACGTGTCTCTGATGACAAACCTACAACTGCCATTTTTGTATCAGCTCTAATTTCATAACTACCCTCAATTTTAAAATTTCGTCACTTTGACTTCAACAAAGTATCGCAATTCTTTTATTTTCATCAATTTCGTTGTTTTGGCATAATGGCAAGCTCATCAAGATGTTGTTTGACCAATCCTAATTCATTTTGTTATATTTGTGGTGAATATACGTTTGAGGAAAACAGAAAACCCATAACAGAGTTCGTGAAAAATGCATATTTCGCATACTTCAACCTATCTATTGAGCATCAAGATAAGCCTTGGGTGCCCCATTTTGTGTGTAAAACATGCAGAGAACATTTGAGACAATGGACAAATTGCAAAAGAAGATGTATGAAATTTGGGATACCGATGATTTGGAGGGAACAACAAAATCACTTCAACGACTGTTATTTCTGTTTGGTTAAGATTGTCGGCATAAATCGAAAGAATAGAAGTAAATGGACATATCCTGATATACCATCAGCGAAAAGACCTGTACCTCATTCCGAAAGTGTCCCTGTGCCTACGTACCACTCGCTGCCAGATATCGAAGTGGAATAATATAACGAAATCCAAGCAAATCCCGAGATCGACAGTGATTATGGCGAGTTGAATCGAACCTCTCGTTTTTTTTCACAAGGTGAGCTTAATGATCTGATAAGGGATCTAGATCTTTCAAAGGAGCGTGCTGAATTGTTGGCTTCTAGATTAAAAGAGAAGAATTTGCTTTCACCAAACACAAGAGTTACATTTTACCGTCAAAGAGAACGCGATTTGCTACCATATTTTTCTGAAGATAACAATCTTGTTTATTGCAATGATATTGGTGGTTTATTAACAAGAATGGGTTTACAAAAGTACGACTCAACTGAGTGGCGTCTTTTTATAGACAGTTCCAAAAGAAGTCTCAAATGTGTATTGCTTCATAATGGTAATAAACACGCTTGTGTTCCAATTGCTCATTCTACCCGAATGAAAGAAGAGTATGAAGCAATTGCACTGCTTTTAGAAAAGATTAAATATGATAACCACCAATGGTTTATATGCGTCGATCTCAAAATGGTTAATTTTCTGTTGGGACAGCAAGGTGGATATACAAAGTATCCATGTTTTATGTGTCTTTGGGATAGTAGAGATAAACCGAATCACTGGGTACGAAAAAATTGGCCGATCAGAGAAAGCCTAGCTGTTGGAAAGCAAAATGTTATAAATACACCTTTAGTCCCCCGAGAAATGATCATTTTACCTCCTCTACACATAAAACTTGGTCTCATGAAACAATTTGTAAAAGCATTAGACAAATCGGGCTCATGCTTTCAATACATTACGAGGGCATTTCCAGCTTTAAGCACAGAAAAACTCAAGGCTGGAATATTTGACGGTCCTCAGATAAGACAGTTAATTAAAGATGATAACTTCGCAACATCTATGAATGAAACGGAACTTGCTGCGTGGAACTCATTTGTGCAAGTGATCAAAAATTTCCTTGGTAATCATAAGGCAGAAGATTATGAAAGTATTGTAAACCAAATGCTTTCTTGCTTTCAAAAGTTGGGATGTAATATGAGCATCAAGGTTCATTACCTACACAGCCATTTGGACTGCTTCCCGCATAACCTGGGTGACTTAAGTGAGGAACAAGGAGAGCGGTTTCATCAGGACATCAAAGTCATGGAGGATCGATACCAGGGTAGATGGGATACTCACATGATGGCTGATTACTGCTGGGCTCTTATGAGAGACAACCCAATGCATAAACATGAAAGAAAATCTATTAAGAGGAGTTTTTTGTACACTGACTAATAAAAAATGTGTTTTTTCGTTGAAAATTTTTTTTTTTTAATATTTTCAAAACTAGAGCTGATACAGAAAAACTGATTACATATTTGAAATCAGTGAAGAAATTACTTTCATAATCAGGTCTTAAAACAACGGCACCAAAAATAGTGTTGGCCAGTGTTATCTTTGAGTTAAACGAGAGAGCTAAGCGAAGCCAAAAGAAACCATTTTTCGGTTTGAGCCATTTTGTATGGCTACTTTAACAACAAATAATTAGACTACGCTAAAACGACTTTGAATTAACTGAGAGAGATATTACTTTTCATCAGAGATAGTACTGTTAGGCCAGTTTTGTTTAAGACCTACTCTGGCTGCAAAGCCATTTAGTTTTCTTTGAAAAAGTAAAAAACTGATTAAAATGAACACTTTTTTTTTCGCTTAGCGTATCTTTCGCGCAACATATTAGTGAATACAACACAGATGTATATCACTTATGAAAACCAATATATTAAAAAGTGACCAAATCTCTAGCATACTAAATTTAAAAAAACGGGTCGCATACTTAAATTTTCATTGTGAATAATGATAAATGCACAAACGTTGTTGTGAGCAAACTTTCGTTCCCAAATAAATTATTTGTAATAATCGTACTAATTCTATTTGGCATCTCAGTGGACGTGAAAATTAGATCCTTCATAAGATTTGCACTCGCGTCGTGCTCTAAGCAATAAGTATTTTAAAAGCAATCGTGACTATATAAAATTCGATTAAAATGTTCGAATAGAAGCATTGTACAATGATCACTAAAATTATTATATAGAAAAAAATCTTAGTATAGCGTAAATGTATAAAGAAATAAACATTAACAGTTTAAACTTCAATGAAGACCGTATATAGGCCATTTAAACTTACGTAGTAATGTCATGTCATGGAATTAGCCTTACTTTAAAAATCTGTATAGTGATACGTACTCGTACGTATTAAATGGTAAACATATAAGGATATTTACAACAAATAAATGGACTTAGATGTGTAGGTATATTCGGGGTTTCAAAACATTTTGACACGGGTGTGTTGTTTTGAATAAATAACTGTACAATAGATAGTAAATCAAGATGATTCTACGAGGATAGTAACTTAAAACTAGTGTGGTATCGAATAATTTACACTGCCACGGTGACCACGTGACTTAACCTACGCAATGACAAATGTAAAACAATGGTCGCGGTGGGAACACGAGCAGCAAACAAACCACAACTGTTCATTATACTAACATTTTCAATACATTACTACAATGGATATAGACAAAGTCACTATTTATAAACATGGAACTCCGGTCATTTTAGTATACGACTAAAGTCATCATCCACAATAGTCTGATTCAACAAATAGGCTTTCTAAACACAAATTATACACATACAACTAAATTGTGATTACAATTACAAATAAACGATTTCTTGTTTCCATACCAAACACAGACAACTCAAACGGTTAAAGACATCTCTTTCATTTATATAAATTCATACATAGATAGGCGAAAGAGAGGGCTATATACATTTCGAGTTAAGAGTTCAAATGCGCGGGAAATAAAAAGCAAAATATTTGCTTTACGATAGACAATCGTAAAGCAAAATATTTGCTTTACGATAGACAATCGTTTATTAGTTCATTATTATGTCGAGTACAGAAACACGTAAAATACAAACAATAGGCTTAGAACAAAGAGTGCAGAACACTTAAAGTTTGCAATAACATGAAATGGCACTGAACTGGGGGATCGTTAGCTTTTCTCGTTCGACCCGACATTTGTGATGGGAAACGCTTATGTACATTAAATGAGAATGATTAAAATTCGTCTCAAACATTACAAAGAATGTTCTTAATGTATATAAGCCAAATAGCAAGTAATAATTTGCAGTGAAAACAGGAGAATGCTATTTGAGCAAAGACATACAATACGAAGAATCGAAGGACTTCTAGAGACGAGCTACAGGTCACAATGATGGTAAGCTCCAACCAAGGAGGTTGGCCAATTAGAACAAACCTTTCTTTTTCTTATCCTTCTTTTCTTTACCATCAACGGTCCTGGAATTAATAAAAGTATAATATTAGATCTGGAAAGCAACAAGGGATATGATATGATATAGTTTTAATTTAGATTAGCTATACCCTTTCTATTCTGCTGGGTTGCATTCTACGATTAAGGAATTTAAGGCTTGTTATATTTAAATATGATTGATAGGCGATAAGGTTGTGCTATCGTTATTACTGATCACTTAAAATCCTAGAGTAGTTAAAAAATTAATATTTTTACGCACTGTTGCACTGGTGTGCTGTGTAGCGTCGGCTTAGAATAGCACTACCCCATTTCTTCCGGTGGGTGTACGTAAAAGGCGACTAACGGTATTGGGGCTTTTAAGGGATTTTTGGTCGATGCGGTTGGAGACCCATCACCAACAACCTTTATTTTTATCATCTTATCCCCACTCACATTTCCAAAAGTGGCTGAGGAATTTCTAATTCCTTAGCTCTGGCTACCCCTTCTAGGGATTTATAGCCGTGAGTATATGTATGTATGTTGCACTGTTGCACTGCGCAAAGGAGGTATCATGATAGGATGAAGAGTTCAGGTTCAGGAGGTCTATTTTTCAATACAACAATACATTTTTCTGTACCTCTTGAAACCCCTATTTACCACCAATTTCTTTGGCCCCCGTATCTAAGGAAGATTCTAATTATGCCACGTGTGTCCATAATGGTATAGGATGAATCTTGGCTACCGTACCGTATCGTAATCTTGGTATCGTAGTTACCGTGGGTTTCATCGATTAGTGAGTATCATCCCATTAAGTACAAACATTTTTAATAAATTTTCTTTGATCTTCAAGGCGGCGAGTGAGATACGAATATATTTCCCAGTGAGTTAAGTCGTATGGACTTGGTCACCGCTTGCATCTTGAATAGTAGATCCTCCTTTTTTTTCGACATAGACCTGTTTCCTGTGCCTATTAATCCCAAGGATAGATATTATAGATAACGCGTTTTGTCGCTGCTCCAGCTCGCATTCTACACGTGACTAACATAGTAGTACTTACTCTTTGCTATTGGCCTCGAGCGAGCGTCTCCGTAGTTCGTCGAGCGACAGTCCGGTGTCTCGCTCCCACGCGGCGCGCTCGGCCGCTACCTGTCTCTGTCGCTCCTCCAGCTCGCATTCTACACGTGACTAACATAGTAGTACTTACTCTTTGCTATTGGCCTCGAGCGAGCGTCTCCGTAGTTCGTCGAGCGACAGTCCGGTGTCTCGCTCCCACGCGGCGCGCTCGGCCGCTAGCTGTCTCTGTCGCTCCTCCAGCTCGCGTGCTTGCTGTTCTAGAGCGCGTCTCGTAGCTTCGTGTCTTCGCGCTAATTCAGCTTCCGACTCTTTCAATTTGGCGCGCTTTTCACGGACTTTCATTTCGAATACCTGGAAGGGGGGGATGGTTGGTTGAGTTTGGTTTTAATTGGCAATTGTTTAGTGGTGTAGTTTTGGTAAGGTTATTGTAATGGGGATATTTTGTTGAGTTTTGGATAGTAAGAAATTCGTTTGGATATATGCCATAAAATATATTTTATAACTAGTCTTTAACTTGTGTGTCATGAAAAGTAAGTGCTACAAGATTCTAAAAATCTATAAACTGATTTCATATAAATTTAACCATTTAATACATGCAGTTTCTTAACTGTACATTAGTTATTTAATGGAGTAATATTCAAGTTGAGAGTTCGCGATGGCATTTTTATATGACGTAAAATGTTTTTACCTGTTCCATTTCGCTTTCCATTTTCTTCATTTTCAAATCGTGTTCTCTCTTTTCTTCTTCCATCTGTGCTAATGGATTCCTGAAAATATATTATTGAAATTGAGATACTAACATACTTCATATGTAAATTAAATTAAAATGAAATTGTATACCATACAAAATATGTCAATAGTTATGATTTACCAACCAATAAAATGTTTTGAATAACATAGGTACGAGTTGGCAGCATATACCTTAAATACGATTATGAACTAGCCACTTATTGTATTCGTAAGAAACATATTATAACCTACAAAACTAAAAACTTATTGCAGGCAACTTACATGCACTATCACGTAGCTATAAAGTGTGGTCGTAAGTGTTGAATTTACACTCTGTTATCTACATATATTGAGGTATAGGAACACCTTTAGGGAGTTAACTAATATTTTAATAATTAATACTCTGTCTAATTAGGAATTTTAATGTAAAAAAACTATTTTTACACTTAAATATGATAACTGTAGACCGGAATATAACAGTTCATATGTGTAGACCGGAATATAGCAGTTCATATGTATATAACTTGCAGAAAGGGAATCTGATACCGAGATATTTGCTTTATTGAATGCTAGAAACCCTTGACATGCTCAGTCACTATGTCTCACTAATCAACCATTACATATGAATACAAATGATCGAATTCCAGAGTTTTGACATACATATGTGAGTGAACCCTTCTTTGTTGCGAGTTTCACATTATATGATTTAAAGATTATTTGAGCAAAAACATTAAGCCCTAAATAGGTACAAACTTAAACAATAACGCTTTCATACTCCTTAAATCTATCCGCGCGATAATATCTTACTGTATTTCATTTCAATATTAACAAATAAGTGCATTAAATCCCATACCAGCTTCAATCTCAAGGCTAAAGTGATTGTATAGTTTGCAAATTCTAACTAACCAATGGACCCTTAGACAGTCATTAAGAAATTGATCAATGGGAGTGTTACCAGTATTGTGCAAAGAATAAAACCTACATAATTATATTTCTTGTTCAACACCTACACCATTAAAACACCTATTTATAAAAAAATATACCCTAACTAATGAAATGAAACACCCAGAAAGTATACACAAAACAGTGACAAGGGATGCAACAGATAATGTAAAGAGAAAAGTGAAAGCGTGTGGTGAAAGCATGTATCGGTCACTTACCACACGGTCATGAAACTGTTCATCAGTCCTTGCGGGCACAAACTGAATACGAACACAACCAGAGTTATTGTGTGCCGCCAACACACACAAATGGGTGCTTAACACTTGTATTTGTGGATGTTAGAATAGATTTTGTTAATGGATTAAGTAGAAAGTTTAGTTTGGAACCAAATACTATCAATATAAGCATCATTTGCAAAGCCTTATAACTGTTATTTCATACATCTACAAATACAAGTGTTACATATTAAAAATAATGAAAAAATATTGCCAGTAATTTAGTAAGTAAACTTGACAATATTTTATCTATATTATGATAAAATGATCAACAATTGATATTCATTACTGCATGCCCAAGCATAGTTAATGTTAGTAACAGAACAAATTAACATATAATTATTAATATCATACAAAAACTAATGCGGTATTAAAAATCTCCCATTTTGAGATGACCAGACATGCAGCAATGAAATACATATATGATTTATTTATGATAATTTAAATACATGGTGATTCACACAATTAACTCCACAGATCAAAAAATACAGTTTTTTATATATTTTTTGTTATGAAGTTTATTAAATTATTATTAAAAACTAACAAGTTAACATCACATTTAAAATCATAAGCAGAAGGCAAATTTAGAACACATATGTATTGTATTCCTCATTGTTTTTTCAAGTTTGAAAACATCTTTGATCAGAATTTTTAAAACGAAAATCTAATACTCAAGTTAATTCATCATGAATTTATTTTAAATATTTTACTCTCTCTCAAAATGGTTTTCTGAATCACCATGTATAACAATATTGGGTAGTTAGTGTTTGTTAATTTTTAATTGTTATTTGTCTGGTCACCTTAAACGGTGACAGCACTATCATACAATAAACAATAAAATATCATTATTTATGGCAGATACTGTACATGCTAACATCTTTCGAAGTATTATTTTAATAAAACTCATATGTAATATGAAATCAAGCTTGCTCATCATAATTAATACTTGGTATGCTATAGTTAGTTTCACGACTTGGCACACTTTATTCTAACAAGTCAACTTAAGAACTAGATCAAGAGGTCAAACCACACAAATTATGTATGAAAGATGAATGGTTAGAAAGTACTGTGGTTTATCTATATATTTATAATAGAATCTTACTTGTTGGAATTGATTCTATGTGGTTTCCCGTCGTGTGAAAGACCCGCGAGTTTGCGGCATCGATAGTTTTCGTAATGTACTGAACTGGTGACATCTTTTAGGTCTTGCAGATGGGTTCGTATCACCATGTTTCGTAGCGCTAAGAAGTCGCAGTGCTCCAGATTTTCAACTGAAACGGAAATGGATTTTCTTAATTTCCTACTTCATGAATCATGCTACATCTCAGTCAAATCCTTGATGTCTATGACTAAAACTATGATTCAGACTGAGTGACAATCAATCAAATTTTCATGAAAAAAAGCCGACACTTCAGAAATAGCACCAAAACGTTTACTCAGTATAAAGGTCTAGTAATCAAAAATATTTGCTGTATAGTGTCGTGTTATAATAGTACTAACCTATTTCTTCCCGCGTGAGTCGTAAGAGCCAACGAGGGTATTGACACTTTTAAGTGATTTTCGGGCAAAGTTGCTTAAGAA
Organism: Bedellia somnulentella; assembly: GCA_963576735.1. Classification (NCBI taxonomy): domain Eukaryota; kingdom Metazoa; phylum Arthropoda; class Insecta; order Lepidoptera; family Bedelliidae; genus Bedellia; species Bedellia somnulentella. The sequence goes on from OY755174.1 coordinate 9,154,789, forward strand.
CTATCACCAATCATCCATTATTTTAAAATATTCCCACCACTCAAAAGTGACTGACTATTTCCTGATTTTGAAGCTCCGGCTAATTTTTTTTCTTATAACATCATCATATAATAATGGCATAGCATCAAATAATATCCAAACCATTACCTTCAGCCACCCCCCACGGGTACTTCCTGCCCCGCACCCTCTTGCCGTCCATCTCGACCACGGTATTGGCGCCCACCACCGCGAACGGAACCCTCGCTCTCAGCAGCCTGGGCGCCTCTTTACCCTCGCCCTCCTCAGTCGCCTCGGGGAACGAGTAGATCTTGATCTTGTGTTCCGTTAGCTCTTTCATTATCTGCGGAAAAAGTGAGGTTGTTTTGACTTAAATATAACGCAGCAGCTTTATAAAACTTTTTTTTTTATTGTAATGCAATTATATTCATTAACCAGAAGTTTTATAGTCATCAGTAATAAAAGACAATGGCAGAAATGGTTCTAACATAAACCTCAACTAGGCTACGTACTGTAGGCTATGTACATCTATGATACCATCACGTAACAAACTTTATGACAATAAATTGTTAAAATTGAATCCAAATGCTTTAGGAGATATAGATAAATGTAATTCAAAGTATAAACTGACTTTTAAATTCGTACAGCGCCAAGGCAGTTAACCGAAATATGATAATTATCAGACTCTGGTTCATTCGTTAAATATCTTCATTCAATAGCTCAAACAAAGTTCCTCATTCGATTATATTGCTATACCAACTTGCTATTTACAGAAATAAAAATTTTAAAAATGATACAATTTTCATCTTCTTAAAAAATACAATCAATCCAAGATAAAACATAAATTTTTGAGCCAAGCATAAAAAAATGTATACATATAAAACCTCACCTGTTCTTTAAACTCCTTGCATTCCTCCGGAGTCATGGTATCAGCCTTCGCAATAATCGGTATAACATTGACTTTATCGCCAAGTCGTTGCATAAATTCAACATCCAAAGGTTTCAGCCCATGACCATTTGGCGCTATGAAGTAGAGACAGCAATGCACTCTTGTATCGGGAGGTGAAGCTTTACGAGTCACTCTTGATTCTTCGTTCAAGAATTCTTCGTATTTGGATTCGACGAAGTCAATTATTGGTTGCCAGCTGCAAATAGTTTTATCTTTGTTAGTTTCTGTGAAGTTAAGAATGTGGATGGTTTTGAAATGTCGCGGGATTTTCTTGGAAATCATGATAAATATAATTTAACATAATTGGAACAACCACAAACTTAAACATGCCTAGGGCTGTTTGTATTCTATAAATAAAAACATCAATTTTAAAGATATGAGGAAAAGTGCAATCCTTACACATAAATGGCTATAAAAAAGCAAACACAAGGCAAGCTTAATTCTTCGATGTGGGGAAAAAGAAGCTACCTTAGTGCTGATCAACCCCGGCAGTGGCAGGTACAGACACAGCATAATTACCCAGAACATTGTTTAGTTTCAGCTGAGTCTTAGCTTAAATTAACAATACATACATATACTCACGGCTATAAATCTCTAGAAGGGGTAGCCAGAGCTAAGGAAATAGGATTTCCTCAGCCCAATTTTTGAAGTTGAGTGGGGAGAAGATGGTAAAATAAAGGTTGTTGGTCTCCAATCGCATCGCCCAAATCTATTATACATAAAAATCCCCAATATTCTTTGTCGCCTCTTACGTACACCCACGGGAAGAAACGGGTTGGTATTATTCTAAGCCGACACTACACCGTTTATATAAATTACATTATTTATTTTTTATAATATTTCGTATATCATTTTCATAAAAGATGTATGCGTTGACCAATAAAGTAAATGGCGCTTACTCATTAAATAATGATTCAAATAGCCCACCAATGACATGATTCATCGGTTCTAATATCAATCTAACTGTAATGACGCATGTACAATTCTCACTATAACCTTGGCCATGATATTGCATAACCGTAAAGTCGAACGTAAGCAAACACGGCCTATATTGCATTCCTTAAAATCAAGTGCAACAATTACTTGATATTACTAATAAAATGATTTCTTTTTTATTACAAAAGTCTAAATATTATTATTCTTAAAAAACTTAATGATTTAAAATCTGTTTACGCTTTGTAATTTTGTTAATTTCACTTACTGGCAGAACTTTTAATCGACTGATTGTATGAAGATCATTGAATCAGTTACGGCGAGTAAAAACATGAAGGACCTGAGCTTCAGATACTTCAAAACCACCAATCAAAAATATCACATCATTCAGACACTTTTTGAAAATTCTACATACCAATTACTATTATCCACAGCATCCCCAAATCCTGGCGTATCCACGATCGTCAAGGTAAGGTTGACCCCGTTTTCTTTGAGCATCACCACGCTGGTTTCAACACCCAACGTCTTCTTCACTCGTAGCGAGGGGCCCGGGTATTTCTCTTTGTCATATACATCGGTTAGAAACAGAGAGTTTATCAGTGTTGATTTGCCCAACCCTGTTTCGCCTGGAATAGACAAGTTTTAAATATTAATTCTCCTGTTAATCTATAGGACTGCACAACTATGTATAAGGTTACAGAAGATAGGCGAAAATTTTGTTCCTAATAAAGTGGATACACTCTCAAGACAACCAACGATACTCTCATTACAAGATGACAAATATAACTTGATTAATACGATAACTTTATGTCTTAACCCGGTCTGATAAAATAATCTAAGACCTTTATGCTTTTCATATAAATTGAGAATCTTACCAATACAAACAATGCCCAGATGCCTTTCTTATCCATAAAAATGTATGGCAGGCATTGCTCAGCAGTTTGATGTTTTGAAGACATAGTACCAAGGGTTTTTTAACGTGAGTATAACCACTCAGTTCTCTCTGGTTTTTTACTTGTTTATTAATTTTAAACAGACTGCAGAAGCTTACCTACAACCATTAATGTAAACTCGAATCCTTTTTTCACAGCCTTTCTATAAACCTGGTTTGGTAGATTTGCGAATCCAACATAGCCATCTAATTCTTTGGTCTTTGGTTTTTCTATCTTAGGTAAGTCTGGTTTGGGTGCTACAGGTGGGTGATCACTTTTCTGAAACATTACAAATATGCAATTAGAAATTAGAATACTTCTTCGTTTCTAATGTCGATTTGGCAAGAACAACGTTTTAACTTTCAAGTCCTGAAAATCTGACAAAGTACTTGTATTACAGCATACTGGAAGGTTTGCTATGCTGATTTGGAGCGATTGACACTGCATAAAATTTGTGTTCTTTTAGTGATTTATCAAATTAGAAATAGCGAGTCTCCACTCTTAGTGCGTCCAGTCATAGCGCGGCTTACTTCACACCGAAGCAGGAGGCTTACTCTTCAAATCGACAACGATAATATCATCCGTATCTCTTCTAAACCTTATTCGGATTTTGCTAAGTCAGTAAACATAGGGATTATCGAAGAATCCAATCAAACCTTCTTAGTTGTCATTGGTTTGAGCGACTAGTATTATTTATAGCCATAATTATTATTTTTTAGTGTTACGAACTTCTTTTAACTTTCGAAGCAGCGATTGCGGCACGAATATGTATAACAAACAGTTAGATGGGGTACGGACGATATTATCGTTTTTGGTTCTTCAGACCTCCTTATTCCAATTTGAATGTAATAAATTCCATTCAGGGTTTCCCATGCGTGAAATAACGATTATTATTAAGTCTGAAAGCTAACCTTGATGATGTCAATATTCCTCGTAGGTGGGTTGGCAGGCGGCGCGGGCGCAGGGGTGGGTGGCGGCGCGCTGCTGGGCGGGCGGGCTCCGTCCACCGACGAGCTGTTGCTCAGCTTCGCCACTCCATTCGACTCGTGATGGTTCTCATTCGAATCATTCGGCAAAGTCGCCGCTCGTTTAGACAAAGCATCCTTCAAAGCAGACGGCACCAGTGGCGGGGCCGGCGGCGCCCCACTAGGCGGACCCATAGCTCCACTCACCGTGTCAGACTTGAAGAACAGCTCGCGTTTACTTTGCAACTGTAAGAAACGAGACACCCAATAAACAATCGAGCGAGTATCGAGTTGCAATTGCGTACATGTCGGATACCTTATTACTTTATAGGAGTGTCGTCGAGCGCAGCGAACTAACGAGACACCCACTGGGACGGCAACTCAATTAATTTTCCATTGTACAAATGAAGCGTATATTACAACGTTCACATAAATTAATGGTCGGTATTTTAAATCATTCACCGAATTGTCGATAATATAACAACGACAAATTAATTGTAGCTCCAATATTATAGTTTTCTCCGTATGAAGTTATTGGCTTGTTATAGTAATAACTATAAAGCTTTTGCTGGGGGAGCATTTGTAAAATAGTAGATTATGTGGCTTTACTTTAGATTTTGTTGTTAAAGCTTTTCCAAAGCACGCCTTTTTTAAATGCGCCGTTGCAACAGCGCTTATTATTATACTAGTGTATCAGCTGCATCTGATTTGCGTGTGTAGCGTAATATTCAGATGTTACAGAATATGACGAAAAAAGACACACTGATTTATAAGAGCAATCAAAGGTCTCAAAATATTACTCATAGGTTTATACTAGGACTTCAATGCAAATTGCGATTGAAATGAATTGAGCTGAGGGAGTTAGGTAAACCTCAGTCTTCTTACTATCTGTGCTTTCGGTCTTAGCTTTAAGCCGCGCTCTAAATAAGAAACCATTACTTTTTTCTGTAGACTTCGATGGGAATATACTTTTTCAGTGATTATTCCTCAATAGTAGGTACGATCACGACATGCGATCAATGTACACTTGATCACTGTGCCAAATTTCGCTGAAATCGGTCGAGCCGTTCCAGAGGAGTTCGATCAAAAAGAAGTGGCCTACCCGCGTATAAGGTAGAACAATGATAGACCAAAAAAGAAATAAAAAGATATATATGGTAGTACCACAGTTCTTATAACATAACAAAGTAATAATTATAGTGTCACTTTTCCTCAAAAGGTTATTAAGGAGAATTATGAGTAATAAACCCGATATGGCTGAGTAACTTTCTATACTTACGCTACACAGTTCATTTCAGATAAATGTATTATCAAGAGAATAGTTCTTGTTAATTTGACTAAATAATTATATGCCGTCTCGCAACACAAGTTGAGTACTTCTTATTACTTTGTACGAACTGTATTTTAATCGTAAATAAATGTATGTTTAGAAATTATAACTGAGTAAGTCTATTTATCCTGTTCCACTAGGATCATTTCTAAAATGCTAAACTTAATATGATATGTCCGAAGTATGAAGAATAAAAGAGCATGTATGAGAAGAATGATGAATGTAACAGAAGCAAAAGTAATTTGCCTGGATCGTACAAAGTGGCGATCGATAGTCTCTGCCTACCCCAATGGGAACAATGGGCGTGAGTATAAGTAAGTAAGTAAGTAATATGATAAACTTAATTCTGCACCTTAAGCGATGAATGACCAAATACAATAGTTGAAAATGAAAGTGGCAGGTTCAACCACTCATCCGAAGTTTATCGAACTAATTGTAACAATTACGATCACAATTTCACCGATTCGTTACCAACACATGTTAAACAGAGATGAACAGAGCAAAAAGTGTTAGTGAGTGAGTATCGCGTACTGGCCGGGCAGACAGCGAAACTGGCAAACATTGAAAGCGGTGAATCACGCGGAACCGTAATACACGCGCACTATCTTGATCACGCTTTGATTTTGAACTACTTACATGTTATTATGTAGGTTCTACTTTAATTTGCAATACTGTAGAGTAGTAATAACTACCCTTGACAGCTATTTTGCATTAACCCTTTTGAGGTAATCTTGTTAAACAAACATTGTTCATTCAAGTAAAATCATTTTGCTTGTACCGTCTACTCTTTGTTTGGCGACTTTAATTGTTAGATTTTTGATTCACATTTCAATCTTAAGAAGGATTAGAATTCTAGGTGACAACCACAGCTCTATAATAAAATAAGGTATTACTCCTTCCATACAAACAATGCACGAAATGAAATTCGTGGAGACACTTGACGATCACTTAGCTCAGAATGTCATGAGTGATGAAAAGTTTCATATGTTTGAACTAATCAACATTTAGTATGATGAAAACTCGTGTCAACGCAGAAACTAAACATTCGTAAACATTTCCTTTCCGCATTGGGGCAGTGGTGTTAACAGCGCGACGACGTGTCTATCCCCACGACAATTGCCACTTTTATTTTAGATAAATAGAGGTGAAGAGAACTCGCGACGACAAATAGCTTGATAACAATATCCTGTGTGATTTCTCCGCTCTCGTCTTGTCTCTTATGAAGTGATGCTTTCGGTTAGATATACTGTCAATAAAACACTGCATAAAATCATATAACTTGATTTGATTTGTTGGCCATTTTCAGCATATTTTCCTAAATAAGTTTTATTGTATTACATATTATAGTTTGTTTTTGGCAATTTATTTGACAAATTTGAAACAATTGGGGGTGATAAATTAAGAATTATATTTTATTTTATTTATTACTTCATGCATAGTAAGTGGAACTGTGATAGTTACTATCAGGTTTACGGTTACAACTCCACCAGACATTTAATCATTGGTTGCCTTGAAAGGGGAAAGAACAGACGAGACATTATAAACACAGATTAAACATGGGGTACTGATGTCACCATATAAGTTATGAATCTAAGAAATCAAGAGTTGGTAATTTCTAATTTAAAAGAAAGAAAGAATATTTATTTCAACTCAGAGAAGGTACAAAGTAGCGTTTATATTTGCATAATGATATTGAAGGCACTTAAAACAGGACACTGTACTAGCAACTACTGCTTGAATACAATAGCAATAATCTCTAGGTCAGCCATTACAATGGACGTTAATGTAGTACTATAAAATAACTGTGATCAAACAATCACGAGATAGCCAAAGACGGGCAGGTGATACTTGTGACGACGTAGCTATCTACACCAACAAAGTACATTCATAGAAGGTGGGTAAATATGCATTAAGGGGCAGGGGATAGAGCTGATTTCATTCTACTTTATCTGACTTGACTGGCGTCATTCCTATCGATAAGAAACCCGATACGCATACTTTTTTCAAATAATGGAGAGATCGCTATTACTTAACTTTGAAACACAGAAACGGGTTGAATTAGCAACAAATATTGATATTTACATAACATAAACATAACATAAACATAAACGTTCACGCCGTTTTATCCCCGAAGGGGTTGGCAGAGGTACCAATACTCCTGAACTCACATGGCAAGCGCCATCTAGTTTCCAGAGAAGGTACCCACGTTTTGCTTAGACAGTGTACTCACGTGATAGGGGGCAGGCCTATCGCCGTTTTGTACGAATACACTGTCACATGACTAAGTACAACTCAGCCATGTGGGTTTCCTCACGATGTTTTCCCTCACCGTTAGCAACCATGATAAATTAACCACACATATGACTTTAGAAAAGACAAATTGGTGTAGGCCCGTCCCAGGATTGGAACTCACGCCCTTCTGTTTTTCGGGCGGGTGTTCTTACCCACTGGACTATCATGTCGCATTGATATTTAATAAGATCATATATCCACTGGAATTTAAGAAACACAGATCTACAGAGCTTATTCCATTTGTCTGAATGAAGACGTCTGAAAGCCACAGAATCTGAATTCAGACTAGTGGAACAACGTTCAAACTGAAATTTGTGTAGTGGAATAACAAGCGTCTGCGGCAGTAACTTCGAAGGACGTCTGAATTCAGCAACGACAAAGTGTAATGGAATAAGCTCTTAATTCTACCAGTCATTCCTATGTCGCTGCTTAGCAACACTTAAACCATTATTTTCAAGTGTTCAATAGTTTTTTCCTACTAATAATAGTATACCGCTAGCTATATGAATCATTCATCGAACATGTGCAAACTAAACCAAAGAGATTCCTCACGTGCAACGATTGTAAACGTAATTGCTAATAAAACTCCTCCGCGAGACACAATGCGCTGGTAATGGGTGTTTCAGGAGGTGCAATGAAGAATGAAATGAGTATACTATAATAACTCAAATGGCTTTGCTTTGAACACTGCGACTTCATTTGAAGAGTGCACAAATCTGCGAACGTTGCAGCCATTGTTTTAAGAAAAATCCCACAGCTTTCATCTGCTATTCTTTCACTAAGACTCGCATCACAACGCCTATTTGGTTCCGGTTTAGACAAACTAAAATATTACTTTATTTTAGGCAAACGGTTTTTGTTACAATGATGTCGTTGGCTTTTTATGTTTGTAAGAAGCAAATTAAATAGGAAAAAGAGATATAGCTGAATACTAAATCAGGACATTGTCACAAAACATACTGGTTGCAAGTTGTTTTCTTAGCATCTTAAAATTAATTAATCATCATCATAGAAATAGGGACCCCATCATTTTATTGCCCCCTACAAACTTCTAGTCTAGCTAGATAGATCATCTATTACTCATATGTTTTGATTATCTTCAATTCAGAGAATCGAAGTTTACGGCAAAATTTCTCTCTCTGAATTCTCAAGTCTTAAGATATACAAAATGAATAAAATTATCAAGATCAGTACCAAACTTCGATAATTAGAAATAGGTCAAATATATTGTACAGATATATTAACAACCATAATTGCATGAGGTCAATTTCCTAATAATTGTGTGTGTATACGCAAATGATGAATCTTGATCGAGGACGTAAGAACTAGATGTTCAATGAAGGCCGACATCAATGAATGCTCTCACATCCGGCCCATGTTTACCAGAGCACAGCTACATTGTACTCACTTTTTTATCTTTTAGCCCATTAACAAATGTCAGTGTCACGAGACTACACTTTAACGTGAACCCTAATCATTACTCGACATAATATCTTCATTCATATATTAACTTTTGTATTAAAAAGGAGAGGCTTCAGTAAATCCCATCGTCGAACCATTTATTGACAGAGTATTTCTATACAGTGGTTTCAATTAATTTAAAACATAAGAATTTCTTAAAACACTAACAGTAATACAGCAGATATTAGGGACAGAAAAACTTGTGTAATTTGTTAAGATAAAAGGCGCTATTTCTAAGTTGTATTTGTTAATCTACAAATATGGTACTTTCTGTCAGAAAACTAACAGATAGCACCATATTTTACTTTGGTTTTATGATTTCTTATATCATGCAGATAATGTTATCTTAACAATAAAGCTCACGTTTTGTCATTAAAATGAAAATTTGTAACAATAAAATAACTACGATACCGTTATATTTATATTCATAAAAACTCATCTATCTACTCAAACATGGCTACAAATCATAATTAAAACTTAGTGTTAAAATTTGCATAACCTACACTAACTAAAACTGTGGACAAAGGTAGAAAATACTAACGTTTTTGCGCCTTTTAGAAAACGCGACTTTGACCACATCGTTATCCTGCAGGCCTAATAACAAAACAAAGTTATGTGATAAAAGCGTATCTAATAACTGTACTGAGTAAATAAGCTATCCAACGAAATAATCATAACTTAACGGTTGAGTAATTTCGAAGATTACCTCTTATATAAAAAGGCACGTAGAATAGGAAGCTATAAACTTAACCTCTTTACAGGTGCAGATAAAGTTAAGTAAATATGTGAATAACGGATCGATTAAATGCTAACTTTATTGTGTAACTTTTTAAAAATCAGCTATCTCTTAAATTTGTCTTTATTCTGAATTACCAGATAAAGCGGTTGGGACAAGACTTTCACTTATGGTATTTATATTTTATGAAAAATGTAATATAAGTGATCTGCGCCAGCATATCGAAATCTTTAAGCAAACCAAGGCATTCGATTCTTGAATTTAGCTGGCAAAAATATTTCAAGAGGTGAAGAATAGAAGATCCTTTAATCTTCACTGAAATACAATATATTATCCCTAGATTTATCCGATAAAGTCGTATGGCACAGTAGGTAGTATCTGAACTAATCGATGTCAATCATACTCACACTCTCTTCCTTCGCTAACACTTTAGCGGAATGCCTCTTCTTACTAAGTTGTTTTAATTTCCTAAACATATTACCAAAACCACCTTTCTACACTATTAAATTTTCAGGCACTCGGAAGCACTTAAACAAAAGGAATTTCGCACAATAACTTCGAATAGGAAGTTGTAATTATAACATTAATGATCAATATAATTGAAACGCATTACGTTCAATAATGTACGATTCTACAACGATTACCAGAAGATACTAAATAAATCGATCGGGTAAACCTTCAGCGGCGATGTTTATTCAGCCATGTTAAGTTTTACTTTAATTTATTATTTACACATTATGAATAACCTTAACAGCTATAAATTGTTCACTTATGCAATGAAATGTCTTTTATAATAATAAACGTCTATATGTTTTGAAACTATCCTTCTAAAGTACGTCATAGTGTTTACAGCAGGGTACAATGACATGGCAATTAGCGATACTGTTAAACAATTATTCGATTGATTAGTTTCACAAAGGACACTAGGACAGCGATTACCACTGTACGACTGGCCATGCCATCCAATGGGCTCGGCGCGCTTCACTACTCACGCTTGCAACTAGTCTTATCTTTTTTGTTTTCGTGATAACATAATGATTATCGCTTTTAAGTTAAGTAGAACTGTAGTGACTGTTCAATATGTTTGTGCACTCATTTAATATCCCAAAGAGAGAGAGAAGTGAAAGTTTTTATTGCATCTGTAATCGTTATTCCGTAATGCAATATCAAAAATCACCGCCCAAAAACATACATGATATGGACAATCTTCATAGTCGTTTATTATAGAAACTGCTTCAACTGCCTTGAAACACTAAAATTTCCTATCTGAATAAAGCGTGAAAGAAAGAGCACACGTTTCTTTTACAACAAATAGTAATCATTCTTAAACAAAACAAAGAAGAAATGTAACAAAAAAGCTGCTAGCTGATACAGAAATGCAGATATATGCACAATAAAGAGAAAACGATAAACATATCACGTCACGACGCATATGAAATGCATAAAGAAATGTTTGGATGCAAGATGTTACTTGTGTGGGAAGAAAGAGTATCAAGAAAAACCGCCGCCTTCATCCGAGTAACTTCACAAAGGCTGTATACGAACCAACTAAGGAAATGCACCACCTACGCTATGCCCTGCGTCGTTTTGTGTTTCTACTCTATAACTACTACTTTGTAGACCGTATAGACAATACATTTATATTTTAAGCCTCAATAATTGCTCCCTTGACTGTGGTTTTTAATTTTGTCTAAATTGGACAGCGTTAGGTAAAGTTGTAACTCATAAATTTTGCTAGAAGCGCCAATAAAGCAAATATTTACAGAAAAAAATCACGATTAGAAGTCGTCAATGTTATGACTTATGACTTTTATTGGATCGTCTTTCATAATCCTAAACTTAGTTATTGCTGTCACGGGACTCCAGTATATTTGAGTCATATGATCTTTTATTTTTGGTGAGTAATGCTTAAAGGCCGCAATTAATAATTAATTTGGTACTTCAAATAACGTGGCAAGGTTTTCTCAATTAAGATATCTAGATAGAAATTTAAACTGGTTCACATCGTGATGGCTCATTGAACTTTTAACTCGTACAAATGCATTATTCAAATTGAAAACGTGCAGAATCGTCGAGAATCGTATGAGTTTATGAGAAAACCAGACTGGAGCTTAAAGACCCGTTCTTACGAATGATTCATGATTAAAACGCTCAAGAATTGCCGAGCTCATAAATAATTAAAGCAGTGGTCTAAATAATGTTAATGAACACTTAACGAAAAGACACCCCGATTCCACAACTCCTATACAAGCAAACAGTAGAAGCGATGGGTTTTAAATCTACGCTGCAAATCTTCTATACTTATAATAAATCTGTAGAGAGGTCAATTCTGTACATGAAATATATTTTCAAAATAACTATCAGGGGGTGATTAGGGATCGATACTGATGCCAAAAATGCAATCAGTAAAATTTTTGTCTGTCTGTCTGTCTGTCTGTCTGTCTGTCTGTCTGTCTGTCTGTCGGTTTGTATGTTCCTTATGGAAACAAAAACTACTCGACGGATTTTAACGAAACTTGGTACAATTATTCTCCACACTCCTGCGCAGGTTTTTGTATACTTTCCAGCAGAGTAGTAAAGGGGAATTTTGGGAAATTTTGGGAAAACGGAAGAAGTTACTACATTTTATAAGCTTCCGTCGCGTGTGCAGCCTTAATGGTTAAACTTACATAGAAATCATGTATGACGGAAATATTCTTCATAAAGTTATCTAAAAAAAATCCTCAACAGTTTATGTCTATCTTTTACGGATGACTCACAATAACACGTGTAATTCCTGATAGCTTAGCAGTTCGGAACATTCTGATTATATTTGTTTACTCTTACGTTTTTAAACCTCTCACTAAATACAACTACACACATAAATTGAAAACATTGCGCTGAATTTCACAATGCTTGAGCAGTGACTAAAGAAAGAAACCTCAGATATTTAAAAAACAACGCTACCCGTGCGAAGCTGGGACGATCCACTAGTATGACACTAAATTTAATTACAGTGGCCTAATGAGTCGGGTCAATTGAATCAGCACAAAGCCATAGGTCATACTAATGATTCCATTAGCTTGCTTGGTACACACGCTAGGACAAATGCAACATGGGATGTATAAGATAAATCGTATATTTCAGTTTATTATACAAATAGAATTTTCTTGTGGAAATGTTTCGCATTCAATATATAGTGTTCTCAAGTCGCGATGCAAGGGAAACAATAAGACAATGACGCTTAATAATCTATCGGACTCTTATACATTTATGATGCAAGATCGTGTGCAGTTCAGATAACGCAGACAAGTGCGACAGTTCTATTGATAGGAACCGACTCGGAGTCATATTGATACGTAACATACTGGGGAAGTCAACGACCTACAAGAGATCCAATCATTTGAAGGATTAGGAAGCCGACACTTCGGAGAACGTACCTACTAAAATGTATATGTACAAACTGTATAAGGATAGCGACATGATAGTCCAGTGGGTAAGAACACCCGCCCGAAAAACAGAAGGGCGTGAGTTCCAATCCTGGGACGGGCCTACACCAATTTGTCTTTTCTAAAGTCATATGTGTGGTTAATTTATCATGGTTGCTAACGGTGAGGGAAAACATCGTGAGGAAACCCACATGGCTGAGTTGTACTTAGTCATGTGACAGTGTATTCGTACAAAACGGCGATAGGCCTGCCCCCTATCACGTGAATACACTGTCTAAGCAAAACGTGGGTACCTTCTCTGGAAACTAGATGGCGCTTGCCATGTGAGTTCGGAGTATTGGTACCTCTGCCAACCCCTTCGGGGATAAACGGCGTGAACGTTTACGTTTATGTTATGTATAAAGGAACAAGTGTTACCAAAAACTTGGCCAGTGTTTATGAAAATCGATAACTTGATGCAATAACGCTTGCAGTTGCTAACGAAAGTGCATTTATCGTGGATATTGTATCGCAGTTTACCTCAGCCTTTTTTCGTAAGGACAAATTGCGCCATATGTCTCTCGGACTATTCCAAGCTGCTTTTGGTTTTTCAGCGGCATTGTCACCCACACTACTAGCACATCTGGACAATTTGTTCACTGAGGAGCCGTTAACCGTTTGGCGGCTGTTCGACATTATTTTCTATGGAACTATCACTATATCCCAAATTAAGCACTAAGCTTCACTAAAACACAGCTCATCTCCACTTTAATACAAACAGTCATCGTCAAACTGAGTACACTATCTACCGCGTCATTCGCTAATCTTATCAATATATCAATAAACTGAGCGACACTTCGACGAACGCTACATTAGGAGATAAATATAGTTTTTTCCGAGAAAGTCAATAAATAAACCATCGAAATCTGGAACATTCACACAGTACGAATGAAAATATTGAAAGCACAATAGCAAATTGAGAGAGTTAGCAGTAACATAAAACACATTCGCGTCGTTCGTCAGTTTTGAGGTTAACTTACTGGCAACCCGGCATTGTGCCGGCTGCCGCGGTCGCCGGCCGCTCCTCAGCAGTGGGATCATAAAAAATGTTAAGGAGCAGTATTCTTTCAACTCGTGGTCTTTTATATTATTAGTATTGCCAATTCATTTGCATACCAGTTACATTAAACAATCCCTTCTTTTTAAAAAAAAAAATAGAACAATATATTAATCTTTCTTTGAAGTGTTCGTGTTTACATATTTATAAAATTTCTCTGCATGTGGTCCTTTTGTTTTCAGATAATGAATTACAAAAGTCTTGAGTTAAATTAATAGATTATAAAAAAAATAACGATCAGTCCAACTGCAAAGGCAGACATGAACATGGCATGCAGAGACTATGGTCTCAAACACTACACCGAAAAACAAATAAAATATATGCAAAATAAGAAATAATATAATTCATATTTTTTTAGAGTTTAATGAATATTTAACGAGTCATAAATTGACACCCGGAAACTTTACATCTCTATTGATGAAACAGAAGGATAGGTTTGATTTGCATAAACTAGTTTGTAGATAAAAATATCAAAATAAAATGTCAATGAACAATATATTTCATACAGCCTTGTTTGCTCGTGGTTGTGTTAATTACATAATAAAAAACATTAGTTTCATTTTTAAATCAGTAAATTGTAATTTAAAAGTACTTCTAAACTGAACAAAAATCTTCAAATGAGCTGTCCCTTAACCCAGGTACCGGTTAATTATGGCTATATCTACATCAACAGTGGAAAGGATACCCGGCCGAACGGCACACTGGCCGCACCACCAACCCGCTACACCTTCACTACCAGAAGGTAACAAACACCAACATAATACAGACCCGAATTGATCTTTAATCCAATAGCGATTAAGTCTATAAAAGGAATCAATTGCAAAGAAGTTATTTTTATATGTGGTGGAACGTATAGTGGAACGAATGCGACGAAGTGAGTTATACTAAGGACTGGCAAATTAAAACTTGATTTCGGAAGCACAGAGAGGATTAGCAGAGTAACTGCTTATAGCAATGGCATTATAAAAAACATTGGCCCTTTTTAATAAATCAATCGGGTAAATAGTCCTAATCTGTCATTGTAAATTAAAACGTAATACTGTACCATGATGGGTATAAATAAAATCGAAATTGTATTTGTAAATTTAAATAAAGTTTACAGGTAACTTTACATGGTGTGACGCGAACACACAAAACAAGCATAATTTAATTAAATGCCCAAGAGTTTAACTATTATATTACATAAGTCCTTATTTATAAGGTGTTTCATTTTTACGTAACGCTGATTTCCCCTTACAAAGTAAATATCTAGATCCAGCTTTTAACTAAAAGAAATAAAATACCTCTTCTTACATTGCAATAAAATATTAAGTAAAGAAATAACATTAGTTGAAGTAGCTGTTAATTAGTATACATTCGTACAAAGGTAAAATTAAATTAGCAATCCCGTCACACACAATGGAACAATATCAATTTCGCCATTGGTTTATTTGTTTTAACTTTTATAAACGCACAGTTTAGGTCACCTTTTAGAATCTTACGCACTACGTGTAAAAAGTCACAAAAGAAGTAAATTCAAGAACTATATCAAACAAAGCGTTGAGGATCGAGTGTACAATAATAAGCAAATCATTGAATGGAATGTTAGTCATTAGGAGTGATACATATAAAATAACAAAGATACATTAGTAAACACGTCTTCAGCATTCCATTTTCCTTGCATTTACGATAACACTATTGTGATAAGGACCCGAGTCCTCACACTGTGGACTTGCAACAAGTAGGGAGCGATGAATGAACTATTATACGCGTAACAAGAACATTGACTTAATGAAATCGTTATAGATAAAATAAACATAATTATGTTTATCATTAGCTTGGCCTACAAGAAGCGTTGACGATTGATACGAGAACTTTAAAAACGTTTAGAAGGCAATTTTCTATAATCATCCTTTGAGAAACTTTAAATAAGAATAACTCTTTTACTTAATAGGTTGATGTCTATTAGAAAACCTGTTTTAATTCATAGCACAAAAAGTTGCTTCACGTTTTTTAATCACTATACACTGCGTGAATCAGTTGTGTTGAGTATGTTCTAGTTATTATTCTCATTATTGAAACAAATGTCTCAGATTCATGCAAGAAAACATTGAACTTCTTAGTGTATTTCTGGTTAATTCTTTGTATTGAATCAAGTTTAGGAATCTGAAAACCATTTAACTCAACATTAAGGCATAATCAAATCGTAACATAACCAACCCCAAAAAATAAATGTAACAATTTGCGTAAAAAATAAAGCGTCGGTTTGTTTTATGAAACGTCATTGGCCTACAAATTGTTGAGTGTGTATTGATTCTGAAAAGTTTCAGTGGCATCCCAGCGACCGTGAAACATTGGTTGGTGTCTGAGTAGCGGTCTGCCGCCACACCACATGTACTCTACACAGAATGGCTGCGGCTGTGTTATTTTTACCCCGTATTTGTAGGCACAGGGTCACTCACCCGCTCACCCCTCCCGCTCCACCAAACTACCCAGCCAACAGATGTGTGAGAATAAAACAATAACAATACTCTTTTCAAAAAAATCCTGCCTGAATATCCTAGAAAATAATATTATTTGACCGTTCCATAGTCATTAGCCATCCAAGAAAAAAAATAATATTAATTATAATAAGTAAACGACAACATTAAAAAGCTGTAATAGCTACCTACATCTCTGCGTTCCGATAGAAAATGTAACGACTTTACCACGAGCTATATAATTATTATGAAACTGATCGTCCAGAACACAATTACTACGAGTATAACAAGTATCTATAGAAAGTAGCTACAATGTCGATTGTAGAATTGAAAAATATAATCAAAACAGCATAGGTACAGTCACGAACGCAATTAAATACGATACACAATGAGAAAAAGTTTGATAGGACTTAAAATTCACCTTGAACTTATCGAGAGGGTGGCGCTAAAATAAGGATAGGTAAGCAACTCCCTGTTTCGGGGTTACAGAGAGTGCGATTAGGGGAATGGGCCGAGGGTGCAAGACAAACTGCGAGGGGACTCACCGTGGCCGTGTCGGTGAGGGTGACAGTGGCACTGGTAATTCCTCCGTTAGTTGCATTCAAACTGCCGACCACTTGGTTATTTGAGTTGTGTTCTATGATCCGCTGGCGCAGTGCCAGGCGTTCGAGACTGGCTAGCCGGTGAGATCCACCGGTGCCTTCCCGATCCCGCTCGCGAAGGCTCGACGTGCTGCCGGCGCTGAAGGAGCCGCTGTATTTGGGCAGCGTCGGCGGCGGCACGGGTCGGGCAGCCCCGCCGCGGCCGAGCAGGGAGCCGGTGGACGTGTACGCATAGCTGGTCGGCGCTCCGAGGGTCGCCGTGCGCGGAGCCGCTCCGATGCCACTGCTTAAACTCCCAGTGGAACCGTTGACCGCGCCGTTCACAGTGGTCGTGCTGCCGTTCATGGCTCACGAGTATCGTTCGACATGCGAGCCGAGTCGTATCACCCTTATGAGTCACTATCACAGAACACTAAGAGAACGCGATATGCAAGGAGAGCGCAACGTACGAGCCGGGTGCGTGTTAGAGGTCGTTTGACAGCTCGACGGCGAAGGAAGAGGAGCGAGGCGCGGGCGGCGGCGGCGGCGGCGGCCGGCGCGGTCTCGCACACCGACTCACTTCACTCACTGTTTTACTGCAGATCTTAGCAACAGCAACGCGTACAACTCAACTATGCATCCACAAATCCCAGTCAATGAAATTTACGAACTAAGGGTTGGAATGGCTCTGAGATTACTTTGAATCTAGAGTATATAAATTCACAAATCTGATCTAATAAATGATTATTTGCTTGTTATTTCACATTTCTGTCATTTAACTGTTTCAATGTTAACTTTATTTTATATTCTTGTATTTTTTAATTTTTTTGGTGAATTGAGAAATCAGCCCCCGTAGCACCTCTTTATAACAATTAACACCAATAACGTTGAACTGCTCAAATTATATTAAACTAGCTTTTTGCCCCGCGACTTCGTCCGCGTGGACTTCATTTTTTGCATCCAGTTTACATAATACCAAAATACCGAAACACTATCTCAACTCTGTGTTTTATATTTATAATCCCGCGGGCGTTGTTAATGACATAAAGGACATCGAGACTTTTTAAGTGATTGTTGGGCGATTCAGTTTGTGAAGCATCACTAACAACCTTGTTTAAACTATCTTTTATTAATCTATTTCCAAATTTGGATGAAGAATTAGCATCTCTGAATACCCTTTTGAATACCTTACCTCTGGCTACACTTTTATGGCATTTATGGTTGTTAGCATATACTCATTTATGATTGATAGATGGATTTCATAAATTCAATCGCACCAAGTTTTATTATAAAATGTAAAAAAAAACTCTATATTAACTTTTATTTGCTATATCAACCCGTTAGGTGTTGAGTTCCAAAAATTCCTTTTTAATTGTTCATAAGAATCATGAAACAAATATACCAAGTTTTTATGTTCAGAAATGAAAATATCTTTAGTAAGTACAGATACGGATAGTAGTTTGGCGCTGCGGCGGCGGCCCGGTGCTGCCCCCTACACTGACCGTTGATGATATTGGGAGAACTTGCAGCGATTGCTCGGCAATATAGGGATGATTAGTGGTGGATCTCCATCCAAAATAATCGCTAAATTGAAGGGATAGTGCTTGCTATTATTATATATAGTGCTATTTTAAGCTAACAAAACTTTTTTTTTACAAAAAGATTGAAATACCTGAGATATGAACCCGGGACGATTGATTCATAATAGTTCTAATTAAATATTCATAGTAGTTAGTTATACCGCTACGCCACGGAGACGTTACCGGGGCGGTGTCAAATTTTTATTACGCTTTATTTCATATTAGTCTTACTATTGATAAACAAATTTGTCATTTAAATGTTCATTTATTTTGATGAAAACTAATGAAACCCCTTCATCTTTCCAAAATGAACATTAACAAAGTGTCTGTTGTGAATTCCATCGATGATAAAAATAATCGCTGCAATATTTTGAGCCATATATGAGTTAAGGTTTTTTGATGTTACTATGAGAACTCTTGCGGATTCCTTAGTTTCAAGGAATCGTCGTCGTTTCATTTAGCTTCTAAATTTACATGTTTATATTCGTTTGCAATATAAGTAGATGTAAAAAAAATATATACGATAAACAAATAGTACATCATCCCTCGGGAGTTTCTTATTTTCGGGGATCCATTATCGTACCATTAAGCTTCTAAATTTTGATTTTTATATTAGTTTACAATATTTTACTTTGTTTTAAACGATACACAGCGCCATCTCCAATGCATCCAGCAAGCAAACAATATTTTTGATATCCCGTGGGAACATATTTTTTTCCAGGATAAAAGTCCCTATCATTTAATTTAGACTTCTAACTACACGTCTGAAAAATTTCAAAGTAATCGGTTCAGTATTTACGGCGTGAAAGCAAAACAAACAAACAAACAAACTCACTTTCTCATTTATAATATTAGTATGGATTATGCAAATTACATCCCGGATTAAATACTTGATTGACACCAAGATGACAAGCGAGCGTCAAGTCCTACATAATAACGATTCATTTGCATCTCTAAATTCAAATGTTATATAATAGATTCTATTAATGAACGGAAGAAACTCAACACCGGTCATCGTCCTAACCCACAGGAAATACTTGTAAGGTATCCAATCCAACAGTTTTATCTAAAATGTTATTCAACAAACGAAGTTTTAAAATGCTTTCAATAAAAATAACATGAACATTAAACAGAAAAGTGTGAAATTAATATGGTTTAGCAGTTTAAAAGATTGCAACATTAATAATTCCCTTTGTAATGGTGAGTCTATACGAATACGAGTAACAGATTACGCATGCGCGTTAGCACCACCTATTACCCCAAGGCCCTTCGGCCAAGGGCAACGGGCAACCCTTCATTCACTTATGTTTACTAATATTGAGCCAACCGTTTATAGTCTAGACTAGGCAAAAAGTATTTTGAATGGAATAATTATCAAGTAATTATCCAAAATCATAATTTTATGATACCAGAATTGTGATTATTAAAAGTTATGATCCAACTACCCCTTTAGGACTCTACGTCGTAATGCTGTGTAGTGTCGGCTTAGAATAGCATTACCCCATTTCTTCCGGTGGGTGTACGTAAAAGGCGACTAAAGGTATTGGGTCTTTTAAGGGATTTTTGGGCGATGCGATTGGAAACCCATCACCAAGAACTTTTATTTCACCATCTATTCTAATTCCTTAACTCTGGCTACCCCTTTCTAGGGATTTATAGCCGTGAGTATATGTATGTATGTATGTACTTCGTAAAGAGAAGCATAAATAGCTACTTGACGCATACATTGATTTTGGTATAAATTTCTAACGATGATGGCTAGATTGAGTAACTCTATAAAAAATCTTTGGCTCTTAAAGACATCTGGATTTGGAAGAGTTCGAAGCAGGGATCACTGTGATCTATTGCGGGTTTTTATTTGAGTACTTTTTTGACTGAATATTTTAACCTTCAAGATAGGGAAACCTAATCAAAGTGAAAAGAAAACCCCGTCAAAATTACGAAATTAGGTTTTAAAAGGAATTCTTTGTTTGATGGGTGAGCTTCTAAAACTTTAGAGTTTTATTAAGCTTTTCTTTTATTAAGCTTTAAATTGGGCTATCCATTACTTTGGGTTCCCCTTTTTTAAGAGTTATGAAATTAAGCCGCTAGTCCGCATCTTGCTTGAAAGATATAATTTTATACTGAATACCAACGCCATCTAACGGTGGTTAAGCGCACCATTTAGAGCTCATAGTTAAATTAATGCGCCGGACCACTTCGTGACCTGCTTAGCGTTGCGTACGTAACGTACGTTGCGGTGCATGAAGTAAACATTTAACGCTTTCGAGTGTACCATGATAGATGGCAGGACCTATTACATCTTTTAGGTAGAATTATACGTACAGCAATTGTAAGACACATTAGCTGAGTCGTTATTAGTCTTGTAACAGTGTATTCGTTAAAAACGCCGATAGATCTGTCCCTGATACGTGAGGACACTCACTAAGCAAAACATTGTACTCAGAACACCAGGTGACAAAAATCTCAAGCGAAACATTACAGTTTTTTGAGTTTGAACCGTTTTATCCGGCCGGACATATTTGAATAGTTGTATGTAGGTATCCGAATCAGCTGGATAACACATTTGGCGGATATTTGGATGCCCTATGCAAAATACAAGGAGACCATATTGTTCGCGCTTAAAGAATTAGTCAGATCTCACGTGGAGCAAAGTTTCTACTAGTGATGTAACGAATATTCGTATTTGCATTCGCATTCGCGAATATTCGCCTGATTTTCTATATTCGCATTCGCATTCGCATTCGTGAATATCTTTTGAATAAACTGCGAATATGAAATTGCAAAAACATAGAATGTTATGACAATATTAGGTAAATTTAAATGAAACAAAATAGTATTAATACTTATAATATTTTCTTTTTGATTGTAAAACGTACGAACTTAACATCTTTTTCTTTTTAGAATTTACCTTTTTTGTGTTTATAAATCACAGTTCTTATGACATTACAAGACAAATAGTACTGTGTTCATGTTTAGGCAGTCTTATTAAGTAGGTACATAAAGTAATGCTTTGATCAGTCTTCGTCTTGCCTACACATACACATACTTTGATAATTATTTAAACTTAGAAGTAAACCGTGATAGCCCAGTCGGTAGAACACTCGGTTATCGTGCATACGACTAGTGTTCAAATCCTGGGTCGGGCCTACACCAATTTGTCTTTTCTAAAGACATACGTGTGGTTAATTTATCATGGTTGTTAACGGTTAGGGAAAACATCGTGAGGAAACCCACATGGCTGAGTTGTACTTAGTCATGTGACAGTGTATTCGTACAAAAACGGCGATAGGCCTGCCTCCTATCACGTGAGTACACTGTCCATGCAAAACGTGGGTACTCTGTACACCAGGTGACAAAGTCACGTGATGTTCAGAAGTATTAGTACCTCTGCCAACCCCTTCGGGGATATGCGGCGTGAACGTTTATGTTTATGTTATGTTATGTTAAAAGTAAAATAAACTGAATTTTCAACATATTTTGCTTTATAAGATTTTGTTCTCAGAAAAAAAAATCAAATCTTTATTTTCTTTTTAAAAACTAAACAACATACACTTAACCGCAGCTTACTTACCCGCAGTAGCGCTGCGCGCGCCCTGCGCTCTACTTTGAATCATAGACAAACGGCGGGCGCCTGAAACCTGTATATTCGCATTCGCATCCGCATTCGCGAATGTGAACAACAGATATTCGCATTCGCATTCGTATTCGCGAATGCTTAAAAACTGACATTCGTTACATCTCTAGTTTCTACATTCTCTACATACCAGCCCTAAGTAGATAAGCCCTTACTTTACTATTCCCAACTGGCTAGTGTGGCCCACAAAAAGAATTCACAAACTCTTCGCTTTAGTCAAAATATGTGAAAATTTCATAAAAACTTTATCTACTTTCGTGAACATTTAATGTACTCAAAAATTCAGATAAAAGAATAAACATCGAATAGATTTAACAAAACTTCAGCAGATATTTATGAGTGAATGCGCGATAACCATCGCGGTACAAAATTTGCGGACTATTCGTAATTTAGCTAAAATTATCAAATCAGATCATTAATCTCCATGCTCATTTAACAGATGCCAATTGGTAACCGTCTGTGATGAATTACAGTAAAGCTACTGTAGTTTCACAATTTGCCACGGTTAGCACCAAAACAATAATCAATAGAAGACACAGACAGAGGCACATGGTGGTTGGAGAACAATTCTAGGCATTAGATTCTCGCACCGTTTAAAGTGTGAAAGCGTGTTGACATATTACCTGTTACTTAGCAAATATCACAATGAAGTAATTATATCAGCTTTACAGCATCAGTTAGCGATTCCTGGTCTACGAAAGACAATATACAAACGCAAATTTGATTAGCTGCACCTAAATTTGTTCGAAAGCTAGTAATGATTGATAAAGTTTCTAACCCACGATCTGAAGATTGATGATGCATACAGCCTTGCACGGATACCGAAATTGAATACAAAGCCGCGATACATTAATCTAAATGAATAGAAGCATTACTGCAATCCAGTCAGCTAAACTAAATAGTGACTAATAAGGAAAACGTTGTGTTATCTTGACTCAAGCATGCAGCTCACTAATCTAAACCATCGAGTGGAATATTTTCTACTTGTTATCCATATAGGGACTGCTGAGTACATCGATAAAGTACTGACTCACAAAAATACGATTCTATTGCGACTTATAAACGAGATGAAAAAAATACGAACACAAACATCAGTCAAAACAATATCAGAAAAAATCTGGAGTGCATAATGAAATTTGAACGTTAAAAAACGAGTTTAATGTTTAGGCTGCATTAGCTTATAGATAAAAGAATATTTCTTCAAAAATTTCAAGCCCTGAGTTAAATTAAATATTACAACTAACTGTTAAAAATATCTGTGGTATTAGAAAAGTAACACAAAATTTATTATCTAAAGTTCTAAAACCGGCGCAAGAAAAACTGCAAGGCACTTTCTACCTATGGAATGCAAAATAAACCAATTCTATGTGTCCCTAAAAATACATCGAACCGTTGAGCCCATACAATTTAGGACAATTCTTATCCAATACATATTGGCATTTAGCATCGGTATTTTAACAAACTATTGTGTGAATTATTATTATATTTTATATTGATATATTATCTTAAGGATATCTGATATAACTCTGTTATTACCACTAACAATATATTGTTTTAACGACAAGTATTTACCCTCTATTAAAGTTCAAGATTAGCATGGCAAGCAATTGTCTTATTTCATTAGCAAAGTGACCTAAAAAAAGTTGGTTGAAGGTTTGAAAGTCAAAGTAATCGATACTGAGCCATACCGGTAGCAGCTAGCAGGCTAACAAGCAGGGTAGAGACGTGATTTATCAGTAGTAATTTACAATCGTCTAGTTGGGAACGTGCTGTTTGACCAAACAGCCACGTGCGATCTCAATAACAATCGCTCCTTAAACAACCGCAGCCTATACCCGATCGCCGGAATGAAACGATCTCCAAAATAGAATTCACGTAAATAAAATCCTTCATTGGTACATACAAGTAAACCTTGCTTTGCCAGTTCGAACTCCTTGTAATCAAACCTTTGTTCTGTGCTTACATGCGGACAAATGCTTTTTTGGAGTGCACTTAATGCGAAATGGCTGAGACACGATATTTTTTTCTTACATAGTATTCAATCCTGGTGTTAAATTGGTATAAAAAAAATTATACCAATTTTTATTATTTATTTGCGGATTTTTTTATTAAAAAAAAAATAGGTAAAAAAACTTTTTAAGTTAAACGGTTTTATTATTAACATACAGAGAAATGTTTAAGATAAATGTACTAAAAACCTAAAAATAATAATAAAATAGATACAGTCGTGGGAATTATATACATATGCATAGACTAGACTAAAATAAAACCGTGGGGCCTTTTCCGCAGGCAAATAATTGATATATATGCATGACCATAGGAATACGCGCTATTTCTACACTCATACAATATCTACGAACGTGCATGCTTCCGCTTTGACTGTTTGTTGTTCATAAAAACTTCCTTATATTTCTCTCACCCATTTACACTTACAATTATTCAAAAGCACCTCATCGCAAGACAACAACAGTGTCTTGTGTGTGTGACTATAACGTTACGACAAAAATGAATCGCAAATGCCAACTTTATAATAATGTTATATTTTTTAATACACCAAGTTTGGGTGTAGGAAGTAATAACCAAAACTTTGCTACATATTTTTAAAAGTCTTTGTTTTGGTTAGCTCACTTACCGAACAAGGATTGGCAATTTATCAACGGTACAGTGACCATTAGAAGCGCAGTAGCAACTATTTTTAATTTATTATTTAATCTACAAAATACCACCCAGCCTAAAAAAACTAAAGTAACCTCATAACAAAAGATTTTGACATAATAGATATTCCGAATTATGTCCGGATATCGGTACGTGATTTTGTTTTTATAGGTCCGAAGTCGAGGCAGGAAGCTAGTCAACGTGTATAGATGTGAAAATATTACTAAACGAGTGTTGATAAAGCCCACATTGCCTATTAACTGTATAATTATACAGTGTTTATCAAGGGATCAATGTATCGACTCTTTTACCAAAGTTATCCCGTTATCTGCTTTTATCAGAGTGGGTATAATGGATAATGAAAAGTAATAAATAACTTAGTTGTTACATTTGTATTTGACATGCACTTGTTGACAATGAAAAGATGTGTCCGCAACTCGTTTACACTGTGATGGGAAAAATATGGAAAAGAATTTTAAAAAATACAGTTTGCACTAGCCGGATATATTTTATTCCAATAATCTAAAATCAATTTAGATTCCTATTTTTCTTAAGATTTGATTTTGATAGGAATCACTTAATTTCACCTAATGATAATATTATTAATAAACAAAAGCGAGGCGTCCGATGTCTTAATTGTGAAGAATAAAAAAACATTGTATGAACGACCGATGAATGCATATGATGCTATAAGGGTTTGCAATTGAAAGAACAACGAACATAATGGCTTTAGAAAGTATCTACCTACCCCAATGGGAACTAATGGCTTAAGTATATGTTCTATGTATATAAAAAAGGTAATAAACTTTCCATGCGCTGATTTAAGCCATGGTCTAAACATACTGTTTGGCGATAAGGTATTATTATTTTACAACAGTTAAATATTAGAACTATTGGCAAATCAATAGAATTACCCGCTGAGTTAAAATTTAGTAAACAATAAGTAAGTTTAGTAAGCCGCGCCGACTTGCATTGTATTATCAAGTGTGTGGGTTAGCTATGAAATTGTGCAATGTGCCAAATACAATAACCTATACATCACTGACAATAATTACATCCCACGAGCGGAAGATGATGCTATGCATGTGCAGGGGCATTATCCTAAACAAATATATTGCATAAGCTATATTTACTCACATAAACCAGCATGATATGAGAAACTAATATAAGTAACACTATCTTGAACAATTAAAAAAACAATGGAAATGATGTCAGTCCGCGGACTACACCACATTTAAACACTGAAGAAGACTGCAAGGCCAGTGACTTGTGCCATTTCTAGCTAATAAAGGCAATGTAAATTTGAACTACACATTCTGGTCACGAACGCAAATATGGGTACGTACAATTGATTTATTTATTTTGTATATCGAATAGGACAATGCAATGCTCGAAGTATGTTGACTCTCACCCTGCTATGTACGCATAATTCGATTAATACATTCATTGAATTAAATAGTATTTGAAAATCTTACCTGTTCGTTACTTGCATTACTGGGCTTATAACGCGATAGAACAGGTCTATTCCTCGATCTAGTCAGGGGAGATTCAGCAATCGAAGCCATAATAAGTTCAGTCACTAAACGGTAGTATTTATTGCCACAAAACTGACTGAAACCTATGTAGAAGGGAAACAAACTGCTGAAATTATTGTTATGTGCCAGCGACTACATTAAAACGCGATAACCACCATTTCTGGCCGACAATCACATCCGGCGGTACATACTCGCGAACCAAGCACGGATGAATCAACAGATTACTAAATTATAAGTATGTTCATATGTAAAATTATATAATTAATAAACTAAGTAAAGCACGTTTATTAATACAAGACATAACAATCAACACTGGCGCAAGCACAAAACAATAGCACAACACAACTGCTATCTACATCGTGTAACTTGTTTTGTAAAACGAAAACAGTTACTGACTGGTTAAAGCAAACGGAATCCAAACACGACACCAAAATAGAAAACAACTGTTTTAAAAGAAAACAATTGAAAATGAATAACTTTCAGTTGCCATTTAGTGACAAGTATTCGTCGCGACGGTCGCGAGTACAAAAAGAAAAGTCGCGTACAATTGAGTGTTCTTTTGTCGTCAGGACGAGTGCGGAGTGCGCAAGAGCGGCGACGAGGATGGTAGCAGTCCCTCGGCGGGGATTGGTCACACCAGCGGCACTCGGATGGGTACCTCGGCTGCCTCACCTTAGTCCACTGCGCGTTGGGTGTACGAATAGCGGTCACACATTCCTACTCGTAATTCAAACGACGCAATGCAATGCATACGTGCTCGGTGGCGAACGGTCTCCACGACCCAATATTACTCTTTCACATTTAATATTCCGAAATACGCGATGACCTACATAATAAATGAATGCCTTGTCTTAAGAACTGAGTTAACACTTTGGAAAAGTATGGAATCTTTTTGGACAAAGACCTGGGTAGATTAACGATTAGAGATATAAATTAGTTATTCAGTTTTTACTCGTAGCAGTAATTTAACATTTTCAATTGAGGTCAATAATTTTATTCGTCGTGTGGTAATTTTCGAAATGAATAAACAATGAAACTAAAATAGTTAATTTAATTAATAACGTGGCCAGGAATACGTGGTAACGGAAATATCAGTTGCGAAAATATTGTAAATATGTATTATAAAAAGAAATGACTCAAATATTGCAAACCAAATGCCTCATACCTCCAAGTAAAGTTTTTAACCCCCGGCCGTATCTGTGACACTTTTCTAACTATCGACCCGTAACTTAAGTACCGTAGTGCATGTACATAGAAGCCCTATTCATCTGCAATGTGCAGTAATGTTTTGTTGCTTTGAGAGAGACTCAAGTAAGTCAATCTAGGTTTACTACGGAACAAAAATGTCTGAACAGCTACAAAACCCTACTTACTACTACCTACCTACCTACTATCTTTTAAAAAGTTTACTTTTCTTGAAGATGACTTATTCAATTAATTGATTTTGTCTCAATGTCATTCACTAACAATTTACCCTGCTTGTCTGATTATATTTTCCCGACTAATTGGGTCAAAAATCAAATGCTAAATTAAGTATAACTATTTCCAATATTAAACTACCTAGGTACACAAGGACAAAATACAAAATAAGATCGAACCAAAACAAATAAAATTCAGAATACCTTTTGATTTATATGAGGACATTACATTATGATAAAGAGCTATTGATATATGATATTGATAACTCACCGCTGTAGATTTGCAACACAGGACATGAAACAAAAAAAAAGTTAAAATGAAAGGTGTGGTGATGTCAGTCAAATAACATAAAACAATAAATTCAAACGTTAAATGAAAGCGTAGAAACTATAAAATAAATAGCTAATAACCTAACTTGCTGTTCTCAATGTTCAAAGTGAAAATAGTCTTTCGAAAAGGTTTTCTAACCACAATGTTATGGTTGCGCATTATTTTATATAGTAGTGTTGATAGTTGGAGTAGTTTATATTGTATAGTTTTAAGTTTTTAAGGTAAAATTATAAATCTGATTGAGACTATTTTACAAACGTTTAAATTATTCTATCTATTCTTCCCTATTTCCTCCCCTTTAGGGTGGGAATTTCTGAAATTCTTTTCTTAATGCTCACTTACATAATAAGAGACACCCTGATTAAAATTTCAAGTTTCTAGTTATAGTAGTTTCTGCTGTGTCAGTCAGTCAGTTTTGCCTTTTATACATACAATCACATAGATCTATTATATATGTCTTTCATTCTTATTTAAAAAATTAGGAAAAATCTATCAAAAACGATATCATATTAGTAACATGTATGAATTCCTATTCGTTTCGAGCAGTTCCAGCATACTGATCTTCCGACGATCACAATAAAATTTTGGTTCATCAATTTTTTACTTTTTAAATTGTAGCTACATATAAATAATCACTAGTTTGACATTCATAGTATAAGTAAAGTACCGAAACATAGGAATTTTTCAAGAATTAACGCTTGTATGGTTATAAAACCATCCTATGATTAGCTATGGAAGTCACAGAAACTTAGGGTTTAGTTCAAGTCAAATTTGTAAATCTTTTACATCCTTTTTAAAGTGTTTTTCCGGTCTTAGGTAAAACATGACCACCTAAATAGGCTATCAATTTAAAATAATGTAATCATAAATTTTAACACCTTACAAAAGCCAATTGAAATAGGGTAATTAAAATATGAAGCCATATAATAGTAATAATATATACTCTATTTACCATGTAGCTAAAGCAATTTGCAACATATATTATAATTAATGTTGGTCTAACCAATAATATGTAACATTAATTAAGCTTAGTTTAGAAACAATCACGAAAAAACGTAAAAATTTCAAAATGTGATCAATTGGTTTTTATATAAGCACTGCATTTTGTTTGTTCATATGAATTTTACTTAAGCAGTAAATCATACAAAATCTCTATTTTATTTATAAAGTTGTTTTTTTGCAGCATACGACACTAAAAAATATTTGTCAATATTATAAAAAGAAAAATCACATTACATGAAAAATTGTTAGAATCCACCGCTTCCATGTTATTATAACGTAAAACTGGTAAACTTATCGTCTCCCAAAGTTGAACAGACGACATCAATCAATAGTTATTTGTCAATATATATTTATCACTCACTGCAAACACAGCACAATTAATCTTTGCTCTACTCACAATAATGAAGCTTGAACTTAATAATATAAGGTAGAGCGTATACGGTATAATGAGGCGGCCGTTTGGCGTGGCCGGTTAGTTCTATGCAACTGCACTATACAAGATGTTATTTCAGTGCGGAGCGGCCTATGCTAAGAATTCGGTACTCAGCAGAATCTCCCGAGAACATGATTTGATCGGAGTGCGGTGCCCTCATAAGGTCAACGCAATTGTCGCAAACATTACACTATCTGCAAATTGAGATGATTGAAACATAAGCAGTTTAATTTGATAAATGTTAAAGTGTGTTCAGATGGTAAAATAAATTCCACTGCTGTGACATCATTGGTACGTGCTTTTTAAAAAGTTTCATGTTTATGAACACACTTCTATTTTCCCACTCAATCTATAATCCATCCATCCAAATAATCCATTAGAGTCCGGCGGACTTCAAGAACCTTGCTTACTTAACTAATATTAATACGATTAATGAAAGATATTTTATTTATTCCAATATAAAAACCGCCTGTTCAATTAAAATCGTTTTTGGATTTTCCAGGAGCGCCGTTTTCGTTATATGGATTTCGCGATTCCGCAAGCAAATCAATCAATAAACCCCACTAAACTGAACAAACGAAACGTCATTTTCAAATAATTAAGATCATGCTGCACCAAAAGTAAAGTTGTACACAGTTAGAAGCCAGGTACTGATATCGTATGTACCAAACGCATACATACATAACCCTGAGCGGTGGTGTTGATTACAAGGAGGTAGTTCCGCACCACGGCGGCGCGGCACCTCCTGCAGTAGTAGCACGCTTGTCTTTTTACTCCCATCTCGTAGTTTAAAACAACTATCTCTTTCGCACTTAGAAATAATCGTATATCTTTTCCTTATCTAACCGACGGCCCTACGATATAGTTACACGCGTGCTATGGTCCCTGCTCAGCTCATACGGTCTGTGAGCACATCACAAAGCCTTCCTACGGATACTAATGTTTACAACGTTTTCACTTAGTTTCGTTTGTCTAAATCCATATTAATATTAAACAGCTAAAGAGTTGGTTTCCTTGAATCTAATATCATCTCCAACTCATCTCTGATTATTTTATAATGATTAAAAAAAAAGTTATAAATAGCCCACTTCTCGAACACTATTATCATTACATTAAGGCTGATATGAATAGAGTGGCAATGATAGATGTAAATATTAGTTTGCCTGTCTTAAATATGCTCCGCAAAAGCTCAACCAATATCAAAAAATAAAATATTGTTTGCCCAGAAAATTTGTTAAATAACTTAAACTCTTAAGAAGTTACATGGGCTAACATATTATCACGCAAAATTTCATAGGGGGTTAGTTGGAGTCATAGAAATAAACACTTCTTTGCAACGCCAGGACGTATCACTTACAATGAATAAATATGTTTATCAGCATTTGTTGGTGACAATCATATTTTTAACCGACTTCAAAAAAGGAGGTTCTCAGTTCGATTCTTTGTATGTATGTTTGTTTGTATGTATGTATGTATGTATAATTGTCCTCGATTATCTCGAGTTTGGCTTAAGCTATTTGGATGCGGTTTTCAGGACAGTATTCGTTACATTTAGGAGAAGGTTTTAGTGCCTTAACCGACCAAAAAAAGAAAGGAGGTTCTGTGTTTGACCTGTATGTATGTCTGTTGGTCCGCGATTATCTCACGTTTGGCTTAAGCTATTTGGATGCGGTTTTCAGAAAAGTATTCGTTACATTTAGGAGAAGGTTTTAGTGCCTTGACCGACCAAAAAAAGAAAGGAGGTTCTGTGTTTGACCTGTATGTATGTCTTTTGGTCCGCGATTATCTCACGTTTGGCTTAAGCTATTTGGATGCGGTTTTCAGAAAAGTATTCGTTACATTTAGGAGAAGGTTTTAGTGCCTTGACCGACCAAAAAAAGAAAGGAGGTTATGTGTTTGACCTGTATGTATGTGTGTTGGTCCGCGATTATCTCACGTTTGGCTTAAGCTATTTGGATGCGGTTTTCAGAAAAGTATTCGTTACATTTAGAAGATGGGTTAAAAGTTCTTTAACCGACTCGAAAAAAAGGAGGTTTCTTAGTTTCAAATATAAGTATGTATGTAAAGTTATCAATACTAGACAGAAATTTATCAATATATGTTAATAAAGTTTTTTTATT
Organism: Bedellia somnulentella; assembly: GCA_963576735.1. NCBI lineage: Eukaryota > Metazoa > Arthropoda > Insecta > Lepidoptera > Bedelliidae > Bedellia > Bedellia somnulentella. The sequence goes on from OY755174.1 coordinate 9,186,659, forward strand.
AGTAATAAACAGAGTTACTAAATTATAGAACAAAATAGTATATAAAAACATGAATAAATTACTCTTAATTATATTAAAGAAAAAAATATATATTGCAACATCATGTTTTTCATCCTGGTCATTTCAATCAAGGCGCTTTCGTCATGGGGAATTTCGCGCTTTCGGAATGGTCTTAACCATTTAAGTAATTTCTTTGAATCTATATCACTTAAAGCCATCTCATCAAGGGATTTTACTCGACTCAACGCTACATATATATATAAGAGTGTTTCTTCGCATTTGTGATAGGTGAACTTCTCTTTGCTCATCTGTTTCGGCAGCAAGAGCAGGACGCTGACGATCTCTCTCATTCTGAAGGGCAAGCACGAGTTATCGAAACGATAACGGTTAGAATGAGATGGCAGTATACGATACTAAGTAAGTGCGTAAAAGATGGCTGCTTTATCCCACGCGATAACTAGTTTAAATACGGCTCGTGCTTGCCCTGCTGAAGTCTTTGTTTTTTTTCGATGGGTGTTTCGTTCTCCCTTACGCGACTTTTCCTTAAAGCATCCTTTGCTTTTCTATCTAGGCCCGCAGGTAAACAAAATAGTAACAAGTAAGCTAAGGTCATAATAACAAATATTATAACTACGTGTTAAAAAAACTATAAAATAAACGGACAGTAAAACTTATCTCTCAAAAACTATCACTAATTCACTAAAAAAAACTCAGAGTGATTTAAGAACTTATCACTAAAAAGTATAAAATAAAAAAGAAAAACAAAAACTTCAAATTAAAAACTAAACAGAAAAATTAAATATTATTATTTTTTATTTAAAAAAGAACCGCCTTCAAAAATCCAACTGAAAAGTATAAAATAATTTTTATTTATTTTATTATGTACAACTCTATTCAACTTCTTCTTTTTGAAGTCGGTGCCAAACAGACACATCCAAAATGAAAATTGCTACATAGAGAAAACCATACGAATAATAAATCAATCGATAGTGCCTCAACAACAGTAGGTAACACAATCGCGCTCAAAAATCAAGAAATTTCTTCCGCTCGCAACGAGACGTCGCTTTATAAAGGATGGAATTGGGGGACAGTCAGCGGTGCTTAGCCTGGTGTGCATGCGTCGCACTCCGCAGAGAAATTATCATAATATACATGTCACCGTAAAACTGTAAATACTAGTAAATTATAATTTTAGATAGATAGCGAGATAGTAAACTAACGTTAGGTTAGGTTATGTAAGATTATCAGATTTCAAACTAACGGAATTAACAATTCGACAGAGACATGCATGCACCGAGTTGGCACAACCAATACTTCTAACACTTTGTAAAAAGACGATCGAGAATCTAATTCACTACATAGTATAAAACAAAGTCGCTTTCTCTCTCCCTATCTGGGATATACGGACATCCTTATGTATACTTTAATCTGTAAAACTACGAAATGAATTTTAATGCGATTTTTTTTATTAATTGATTAAAAAGGAAGGTTTATATGGATGACATATGCTGATGGGGAGGAGAACTCACTCAACTTGGGCGGGCCACTAATATTCGTTCTTCTTTGTCATGAAAATTGGTTTGGCACCGACTTCAAAAAGAAGAAGTTGAATAGAGTTGTACATAATAAAATAAATAAAAATTATTTTATACTTTTCAGTTGGATTTTTGAAGGCGGTTCTTTTTTAAATAAAAAATAATATTTTGTGCATTACACCTTATGAGAATTCAATCTGACCCTAAAAACTATACAAAGAGACATATTGTATAGTATATAGTATAGTGAAGGTATTTAAACAATTTTCTTTAGTTTTGGGTACCGTTTTTAGTTGGTTATCCACTAGAAATGAATATCTACCATTAGGTTCAACTACATTTTAGATTAAACTAATTTGCTCTTTCATGTTTTTTTAGTGTTGCAGTTATCAAATTTCAATTTCATGATATTTGATAAATGAAGCTAGAAAAAGTGGCGATCGATAGTCTGTTCCTGTCCAATAGTAATGGTATAGTGGTGTGAGTGTATATCTGAAATCCTAAAAGACATGACTTAAATTTTAAACAAATTGCCAGCTAGTAAGGTATATTTTCCTGCATGGTATAGAGCGCCAAGCAGATGAGTGTAGGAAGATCTCCCCGTGAAATGTCCTGGATCTCTTGCCAGCCGCTGCTCTGCGCCATACTAAATATTCATTAATTGGCTAATAACAGGCTGAACATAACGAGCCATTACGCGAAGTCCATATTCCCTGCATTTCTAGTTGTAGTTATAAAAAAATTTGTCAAAGTAACAAAATATATGTAAGAAGCAATGCTATTTACAGGACTTAAAACTAATTGGACTGTCATTAAAAACACATTACATCAATGTCTCCAAAAGTTGTCTAGAAGAGATTGCTTTTTATCTATATCTCTATATGGTACTTTTGCTTGAGTTGAGACCACTCATTATACTCTGTTGTAAAATATTACTTTTTAAGAATGGCAATCAATTAAACTGGTTACCACTACTAACCATTGATCTTGTGAGCTAGATCTAAATACTTTCAACTTTTCTCTATATATTAGCTTTCACACAAAAACCTCATCAAAAAAGATAGTAATGCCATCAAGCTTTCTAAACATTGGTCCTATCCTTAGCAGATTTTGACATCTTCTCAACTGATCATCTGTTAAATTGTCTTGATTGTGTCCTTATTTCCAGAAAAAATAAGGAAGCCTAAAAAGAATATATATAACTTACTCTGGATTGATCTATTCAGGATAATTTAACAATTAGAGATTGTGTGCTGATAACTTCTCATTTATAATTTAATCAGAAAAGAATGCAGTGAGAATGATATCAAATAAAGCAATACATTGCTAGGAGATTATCGGACTAGACCAAAAAAATATTTAAATAATAATATTTAAGAGGCAAATTATCAAGCACACAATAGTTTATACTGTTCTCTCTCTAGCTTCGATTAGGGTTCAAATATATCGATTCTAGTTCTAGACAGAGTTCTTTTCTACCAAATCCATAACTAATTTCCTTTCTTTTCTCAATATAGGGTTCATTATAACGTATATCGTTTTAAAAGAAATTGATAATTTTAAATAAACACAATGCTATAATATAATAATAAGATACATATATAAATAAAGCGTACGCATCAAAAATCTGTAAGCAGGAAAGAGATAAGGAACTATAGGGTACATACCCGATCGTTGCATGATACTATTCAGAGAAGTTTTAGAAATATCAAAATATTAGCATAGCGATACACACAAATACTTTTTCGCAACTGTCACTTCTATTTTCTTAGCGTTTCATTCAAGCCCGCCCTTGCTTTTGCTTCGATTGATTTTTGAAATTTATTGCCAGCATAGAAAACCTTTGGGATACCTGCCTTCTTGCTATAATACGAACGAAAAACGTAACACACGACACGGTCAATGAAGGTGAAGAGTATCAGTGTTAGTCTGTAAGTAAGTTTCATCGCGTTGTCGTCGGTTTAAATAGTTAGTCATTAAAAAAAATAGATACTGTATTGTACTGAGTTCCGGAAAATCGAAACATCCACAAACGTAAGTCAGTACAAAAGTAAACCGTCCGTTTCTGGAGCAGTTCAGGCCAGTTCCGTCCAACACATGATGTTCAAGAAAATCATATTCTTGTCATATGAATGACTTTTTTATTTATTTTATTATTATTTATTTATTTAATTAGACAAAAGAAGTCCACAGTGTTAGTAACATTATTATCTTAGCCTATGTTAGTATATAAAATTATTTTATTCTGGGTAAAAAAATCATTGTTTCATTTTCAATTCGCTGTGTAGTATCGGCTTAGAATAGCACTACCCCATTTCTTCCGGTGGGTGTACGTAAGAGGCGACTGACGGTCTTGTGACTTTTAGGGGGTTTTAGGCGATGCGGTTGGAGACCATTAACCAAAAACCTTTGTTTTACTATCTTTTCCCCTCTCAACTTTCCAAAAGTGGCTGAGGAATATTTAATTCCTTAGCACTGGCTACCCCTTTTAGGGATTTATAGCCGTGAGTATATGTAGTATATGTATGTAGTGAGTCTGTGTCGTACGTAATCAGGAGTGTGACGTGGTCTAAGCTCTGAAGTCCTTGACAATAAAAATAAAAAATCCAAGGAATCTCGTACCACATGTGAGAATTCAAATATATTTAGATTATCCTATTAATATTAATATTATAATTGTAAAAGTTTAGATGTTTGTGTGTTTGAGGCAAAAAGGCTCCTCAAGTACTTAATGTATATTAATGAAATTTGGCAGAACGCTAGATAATGACCCAAATTATAACATAGGATACTTTATATCCCCGAAAAATTCGACTACGAAAATGTCGTGACTACGACATGATAGTCCAGTGGGTAGAACACCCGCCCGAAAACAGAAGGGCGTGAGTTCCAATCCTGGGTCGGGCCTACACCAATTTGTCTTTTCTAAAGTCATATGTGTGGTAAATTTATCATGGTTGTTAACGGTGAGGGAAAACATCGTGAGGAAACCCACATGGCTGAGTTGTACTTAGTCATGTGACAGTGTATTCGTACAAAACGGCGATAGGCCTGCCCCCTATCACGTGAGTACACTGTCTAAGCAAAACGTGGGTACCTTCTCTGGACACTAGATGGCGCTGCCATGTGAGTTCAGAAGTAATGGTACCTCTGCCAACCCCTTCGGGGATAAACGGCGTGAACGTTTATGTTATGTTATGTTATGAAAATGTTCACACCTGATTGAACTAAGAGTACCGGAAAAACGCCTTAAGCTTTGTCATAAGCATATTTGACAGCACTAAGTCTGCCGGGTCAGCTAGTAAAAAATATGTATATTATTTTTCAAACAATCTAATATCAGACGCAAAGACGCCATATTTTGATGAAAAGAAGCCAGATAGGCCGGGTGTTATAACAGTTATCGTTGTTTTTGAGACATACTTACGAGTATACCCACGGTCATAAATCCCAAAAAGGTGAAGCCAGAGCTGCAGAGCTAGAAACTTTTCAGCCACGTTGGGAAGTTGATGGCGGACAACTTACTTACTTACTTATATTCACGCCCATTGTTCCCATTGGGGTAGGCAGAGACTATCGATCGCCACTTCGTACGATCCAGGCAAATCACTTTTGCTTCTGTTACATTCATCATTCTTCTCATACATGTTCTTTTATTCTTCATACTTCGGACGCCGGCCTTTTTGATCACACACTCTATTTGGTCCAAGTGTGTCCTCCGTGGTCGTCCTCTACTCACATTACCTTCCACGTTGGCTCTATATATCTCTTTCACCAATTTACTGTCATCCATCCTCTCTATGTGCCCAAACCACCTTAACATTCCTTTCTCTATCTTGCACACTACGTCATCTTTCACACCTCAACGTTCACGAATGACACTATTTTTCACTCTGTCGGACGACCTTACATTACATCTACTTCTGAGGGATCTCATTTCTGGGCTTTTGCCATGCCCAACATTCACTACCATACATCAGCGTAGGAACCAGTACAGCATTGTGAACTGCCATTCGCGCCTTTTCAGATAGGGACTGGCTCGACATTAGACTGTTTATGGCTCCATATACCGCATTTCCCTTTTTAACTCTCCTTTCAATATCTTCCTCGCATTTTTCGTCCCTTGTAAACAAACTTACCAGATACACAAAATCTTTCACTTGTTCCACTTTCTTGCCACCTATTGTAATGTCACATTATTTCATACTTTCCTCTCTCTCGAAAACCATTGTCTTGGTTTTGTCCACATTCACTCGCATGCCCTTTCTTTCAAAAGACTTACACGCAATATTCATCATCTCTTGCAACTCATTTACCGTTGATGCTAGTAATACTTGATCGTCAGCGTATAAAAGGCATTTAATGATGAATCCTCCCATTCTCAGACCATAATCACTTTCGCGTTGTTCTTTCAAACAGTCGTCCATGAACAGATTGAAAAGTCATGGAGAAGCTACGCAACCCTGACGTACACCCCTAGAGATTTCAAACCAGTCCGTGTTTTCTCCGTTTATTCTTACACATGCACTGGAACCCTCATAGAGTGACTCCAATGCACGAATAAGTTGGCTCCCCAAACCGAACTTAGATAACACCTTCCACAAATTTGTTTGGTTGTTCTAACTTGTTTTTAATTTTCTAGTTTATATAAATAGCTGCTGACGTACTGTCATCACCATGTAGGGCTCATAATGAAAACCAGTTCTGATTTTATGTATACTCATACACAAATCAGAAATTACTGATTGTGGGCCCAATTTAGCGAAACCATTTTCTTTAAATTATGTCCTTGAATACTGTATAAAAAAAAATTCTTACTACCCTATCATACGCCTTCTCCAGATCAATGAAGGTGCAATACACTTTTTGGTTCTTTGCTAAGAACTTTTCTGTGATGCACCTTAAGGAGAAGATTTGATCCATACATCCCATTCCCTTTCTAAACCCTGCTTGCATATCCCAGATTTTCTCATCAGTTTCTTTCATCACTCTTTCAATCAACACCTTAGCATACAATTTACCGACAACACTGAGTAGGCTAATACCACGGTAGTTTTTTGCTACCTGGCGTGACCCTTTCCCTTTATATAGGGGCACTATCACCGCTCTCCACCAATCGTTTGAAGAACAGTTAAGAAGCCACTAACCCTTTACCAGCCCTTAGTATTTCGACATTAACTCTATCATACCCTGCCGCTTTCCCTAATTTCATACTTTTCATCGCTTTTGCAATTTCTTCCAAACTTATCATACTTTCACACACGTCACCCAATACTTCGTTACAATTAATATTAATATCAATTGCTGAAGTAATGGGGTCATCCTCTTTTTCAAAGAGACCCTCGAAATAATCCTTCCATACCCTTTTCATTCTGATTCCATCAGTCATTAATTCACCTTTTCATCCTTCATTACATTTGTACTGGTATTTTGTGAAACTCCCCTTTCACGTCTGATATATTTTTAGATTATATTTCCAAAACAATAAAAAATTGTTTTGGAAATTATTGGAGAGTTTCTTTTCACTCCATTCTTTCAGATCTCTTGGTTTTTCTGCTCTATTTTATTTTTAACTACACTCTTTCTCCTCTTGTATTCATCTTCGACTTTTTTGACTTCGTCATCATTTCCACCCCCATTCTTTCGTTTATTAGCTTTTATCGCTAGTAAATCGAGCCCTGCTTTCTTCTTTTCATTCACTGCATCTTTCTCATTTTTATCCCACCAACTAGATGATGGTCTAATTTTCCTTTTGCTCACTCCACAAACTTCCGTCGCACATTCAATTAACGTAGATTTGAGCACACTCCATACATCTTCAATTTCCATTTCATCCGTCATTTCTACGCAACTTAGTATTTCATCCAATATCTTTACATATTCATCTTCTACTCTTATTCTCGAAGGTTCAGTAGTTGGCACTTTAGTCCTATGACGCCACCGTTTGAACAGAACCCTTACTCGTGACACGACGAGGAAATGGTCTGTTCCCACGTTGACACCTCTATAAACTCTAGTGTCAACCACTTTTGATTTCAGTCTTTCATCCACAATCACAAAATCTATCATACTTCTCTCGCTGCCTTGTATACATGTGGATATCTTTGTGTTTAAGCAATGTGTTAGTAGCACAAAGATTCCTCTCCAAACATACTTCACTCATTTTTTCACCATTTTCATTCACTCCCTGATCCCCATATTTTCCTAATACTCGTTCACATCCTTTGCGTTTCACACCAACCACAGACACCAACCCAACCATTAAAATCCCCTAACATAATAATCCTTTCCTTCAAATCACACCCATTCACTACATCACCTAATAAATTCCAAAACTATTCCATCTGGGTTAGTGCTTTCGACATATCTGGCGCACCAAATCAATCAATAAATTTTATTAAGCATAAAGTTAACAATGGTACATCGGACTCCCCTCGGCGCATAGACGCATATTATGCGTAACCGGATCAAACCCACTTTCAACTTAACCCAGAGGAGCCTTGGACTCACACACTGATGCTCTGACATACATTGCGCCATCCTTTCAGACATAAGAAGTCCCACTCCTTTGCAAGCTCTGATATTATGATATTAGGGTCGACCCCCGACCAGATGGCAGTAATTGATCCAAGTTGCGAGACCTCTGTTCCCTTACACTTCGTCTCATTTACACGCAGCAAATCTAAATTCTTTTCTTTCATTACCAGACATACTTCATCTAACTTTTCTTGCATTCCTCCGCAAACATTAATCATACTAAAGCGGGTCTCTCCAGCCCACTTTTCGCCCAATGACAATCTATGACGTGACAAGTGGCGAGCTTTATCGCCGTCTTCGTGTTGATTTTTATTTAAACATATGTGATTCCCACGAGTAGCTAGGGAAGTATTCTGTCCACTTTGTCAGAGCCCCGCTTGACAAAGCAAGGTTATTTAGTGCCCGGAGTTCATCAGGCTCCGGGACGGCGGCGGCGGCACGCTAGAGACCAGGCTCACCCCTGGCCGCGCATCTATCAGCACGGCAGACCTTAGATTGGTGTAAGAGCGAAGATGATAGAAGCCCTGAAGTCCCTTAGTCGACTCTTACGAAACACCCACGGGAAGAGATGGGGTAGTGCTATTCTATGCCGGCACTACACAACCAACAAGATGGTAGAAATAAAGTTACGTTGGTGATGGATCGCCCGATAACACTTAAAAACCCTTATTCCCCTCTTACGACATCCGGGGGTAGAAAGACGGGCGACTGCGTTGATAGTTTCACATCCTGATTTGGCTGGCTCTTTACATAGAGAGTTACCGTTTTAACGTGGGTGCCTTATATTCCAACAGATAATGTTCAGCAGACTAACGGTACTTAAGTCAATAAGGACTTGCAAAGTCTGGAAACAGTTTCTTGAGTCGTGCCCAGAAGTTTTCGTCTAGTTCGTTCTGTTGTACCAGAAGCAACTAGATTTTGTGATCCAAGTAGAGATTATTTACAACTATACGATCTACGATCCATTTAATATAATTACCTAGGTAAATTTTAATTTTCAATCTAAATTCCAAAATGGCTACCGATCGCACGACATCTTCAAATATCATCGTATCGTGACCACTCGATATCACCCTTTGATATATGTCTTCATATCGACAGGTTTTCAATAGAAAAATATCGATTGGACGAAGTGAGAATAGCTCACGTCAAATATCGATCGCAAAGTATGACAAAACAGATAAATATCGAAAGTGTTATAATATCTACCGTGCGGGAATTGCCCTCTGATCCTATCTGCTACCCTACAGCTGCGCCGATAAGATGTCTACGCGGAAACAAATGTCTTAACAGACACCCTAGCCCATACATATAGGGTGTCTGTTAGAACAATCTATGGACAAAGAAAATAAACAATTATAACTGGCATATTTATTGAATAAAACCAGAATATATACAACTAAAAACATTAAAGCGATGTGTTATGGATTGCAGAAAGCAGATTTCTTTGTACAAACAGATACATCGGCTTGGTGCATCGGCAAATCAGCAAAACTCTGTTCGGAGAAGCTGAGCATCGAATTCTTCACATGATTGTTCTCTCTCGACTCGTGGCGTATAACAACAGGTTTGGGCAACGACGATACTATCTTCCTCGTGTGCTCACTTTCTGGCAGTTTCTTTGGACTCGGCACATTGATCTGACAAATAATATTATACGTTAGGAAACTTTATATGTGCGAATACTGTTGAATTAACTAATAAGTTCTTGGGCTATTAATGAGTAAGGGATATGTTCTGAGTGTATATTTAGCAATATGGGTATTTCCACAGTAGACGATACGGCTTATGGATAAACTACTCAGATCGAAATTTAGCTCAGCCTTCCAAACATGGCATAAACTAATCAAAAATAAGACAAACGCTGTAGTGTCTATTCAGAACTACAATGTTTTATACGTGGTTGTTTATCTATACTTATAATAAATCTGTAGAGAGGTCAATTCTGTACATGGAATATATTTTCAAAATAACTATCAGGGGGTGATTAGGGATCGATACTGATGCCAAAAATGCATTCAGTAAAATTTTTGTCTGTCTGTCTGTCGGTTTGTATGTTCCTTATGGAAACAAAAACTACTCGACGGATTTTAACGAAACTTGGCACAATTATTCTTCATACTCCTGGGCAGGTTATAGTATACTTATTAGCAGAGTAGAGAAGGGGAATTTTGGGAAATTTTGGGAAAACGGGAGAAGTTGATCAATTTTTTTAGCTTCCGTCGCGTTTGCAGACTTAATGGTCATAGTTACATAGAAATCACGTATGACGGAAATAATCTACATAAAATTATCTAAAAAAATATTCCGTAACAGCATATGTCTATCTTTTAGCAGTTCGGCGCATTCTGATTATGTTTGTTTTCTCTTACGTTTATAATACTCTCAATCACCCTTATTTAAAAAGTTAACATTATTACATACTCAATAAAAAAGAATCATAGAAATCGGTATAGAAATATCAAAATTAATAGTCCGAACATAATACTCGCACGCGATCAAAACCAAATCCTTACTAATTCACATATTACGTACTAGATGGCGCCAGTAGTTGCATCAATTAAAACCTAAAAATTAGCTTAATTTCGGAGATATTGGTCATAAAAGCGCTTTCAATAACACAAAGTAACACTATTTTCAGACATGAGTGCTGTAAGTTGTAATAAAGGCGCTAATTTCATAACGCTTGAGCAGTGATTAAAGAAACCTCCGATATTTTTAAAACTACGCTACCCGTGCGAAGCGGGGCCGATCCACTAGTCAAGAATAATAGAGCAAAGATAGAATAGACTGTTTTATTAGTTTTAGAGCTATTTCAAGCCGACACTAAATAGCTTATTAAAATAAATAAATATATACGGAGGACACAGATCAAGTAAGTCCCTGGAGAATGTAGAAATGACTAAGGTCCGACCGAGATCTCGTTCTCGGTCTCGGTTTTCTCGGCCAAATTATAACAGAATTTAAATGAAAAATTTCAAACGCGCAATGCGCAACCAATTTTGCACAACATGGAGAGGCCATTTAAGATGTGAGCAACATTGTGTATGTTGAATAGGAGTTTAACAACACTACTGGTTAATGGTATTGTAAATACTTTTTTATTTTTACTTTAAAATAACAAAAACAGGACCACCTGGCATAATTGGTCTGAAGAGTTTGCATGTGATCTGATGCGGTTCAACCAACTACCAATAAACAGTTACAGCTACTACCAAAAGTGTCTAAGAATAGTTAATACCGAGGCTTTAGCAACCGCTTTGGTGTTTTAGCGTAAAAACACACAATAGTAACAATTAAGAACAAAATATACTCACAAGTCTAGTCTGCTTAGCATTTCGATAAGCAACAGATGGCAGATGCAGGTTTTCTTTGTTATGAAAATTTATTTGAGATGGTGTCTTGCTTACTAGTTTTGGAATGGATGAATTTTTTGTAACTGGCAAGGGAATCTTTGGTCTTACATCAGAAACTAATGGGACTTGTGGACTGTTCTTTATGTATGAAGCAACTGGACTTGCAATATGGTCATACGCATTGTTTCTTGCATACTTTTTGCGAGATGAAGGAGTTGCTAATTTGGATGACCTTCCTGTCATTGGTGTTTTAAAAACAGGGGTTTTAACATCTGGTTTTAATAATTCATTTTTCACATTAGTGTGTCCTATATTATGTTGTAATGGAGTACTAAATGGTGTTGCATTTTTACTTTTCAAAGGCATTTCACTTTTTGGAGTAGCAGCTTTAATTATTGCAGGGTGATTTATTTCAGATTGTTCCTTTTCATTTTGTATTTCTTTTTTCACTATATATGGATCATCATCTGGAAGTTTTTTAGAACAATCTTCTTTATTCTCATTTTGTCCCTGTTTCAAAATTTTATCAATAATATCTAAAGTATTATCAAGTTCTTCTTTGTCTTGATCATCGTTGTTGTTGCCAATATCTGATGCAACATTAGAACATATTTCCTCTTCATCGTAACATGGACTCTGTAATGACTCAGAAAAGTGATCTGGTTCAGATCTTGTTTCAATTATTTTAATACTATCATCCACTTCTTCAAGAATATGACTACTAGATTGGGAACCTCTGAAAAAATATACAATGACATTTTAAAATATCTACAATGAAACATATAATCAAATTTTAACTGTACTATTTAATCTGAACATCAGGTGATAAACAACTAAGCTAGATCAGAGTGGCTACAATTTTTTTGGGGACAGTGTACCCATATACACCTAAATATTAACTTAGGTACATGGGATCTTCATGGTTCTTTTATCTCTCCTTAAAAACCCTGATGCTGATGATGAAAAGTTTACTGAGCCTAGAGCTGGGACACTTAAGTTTACAACCATTTGAGATGTTAATTATCCTTATTGGACCTTTTATTGACCAGTTTTAGTTACTTGTCTCTACTTGCATCATGTTTTTTAAGATTGATTGATAAATTCAATTAAGGGACTTACTGAGCATTACAAAAAGTACAGAAAACCTCATAAGAACTATCTCTGTCAAATTTATTTATGATTTACTTACAATATTCTATTAAGTTTTGGCTAACAATAATTGTAAACTTCTCTTGATGTCTGGTAAGTCTATCATTTAGTTAAAAAACAGAATTCTACCACTAGTATGTCTCACAGCCATATATGTCTAAGGGGTTTAGCCTACACTTTGCAGAGTGATTTGGCTGGCAAAGTGCAGGTGTGCAGACTTATGACTAATACCATGATAGTAGCCGGGACCAACATCTTAACACAAACCATCTTAATTTTCAGATAATCCAGTAATTTAAGCCTGCAACATCCTTCCAATACTGGGTTAAATCTTAGAAATTGAATTGGGGATTTAACTTCTCCGGTTAAAACCTGAGACCTCTGGATTTGAAGCCAAGTGCTTAACCACGAGAGCACAGTGGATACCACTAACATGGCACAAAGATTATCATGATATATAATTGGGTTCCTGGATATCATGGACAATTCTCTTAACATGTGCAAGTAACATAACTGTGGTCATAATAAAATTAGTTTTTTACTTTCGTTTACTACTGTAAATTTGAAATGCATGATTATGCTACCCGTTTTAAGGAAATTATAACCGTGTATAAAATCAATATTATTTAATTTGAATGAATTTGTTACCCATTGTTTGACATATGTATAACTTCGACATATTTTTTAAGAAGATAACTATACTTAACTGTGAATATGGTATCGGCCTGTTAAGCAGGCGATATGATTGTTATTAAAAACTGTTTTCACAGGTACTTACCCAAACGTGTGCCGATGAGTAAAAACTTGTTTTATTTCTTCTAAAGTCAACTCCCCAATGTAAATTTCATTGTCGACTTCTTCAGAGCAGATACCATCGTTTAAATTTAACGAATCCGCCATTTTAACAACAATTCAAAGATAAGATGAACGTAATGTTAATATAGAAACTAAAGCATAAATAGCTAATTAAGATATAAAACGAATCAATAATTATTCTGCAAATCAATCAAATTAAATTATTTAAAATAAACCGTTCGTTTGTTAAACCATTTACTATTATTTTATTTATATTTGGTTTGGTCAACTGTCACTGTCACAGTCAGTGTTACCCACGGAAATACTATCCAAACAGGAATGCGTACTGGCGTCCTAAAGTGTCCTGAGCCTGACTGAATAAGGATGGCTTACTAGAATATAGCTGTGTCTCGTTATAAGTAGGGTGACCATCTGTTGGTGTTTTAATGAGAGTTTCTCTAAAAGTTACAAGAACACTCCTATTTACATACATTCATATTCTTAATTACATACATACATACATATACTCACAGCTATAAATCCCTAGAATGGGTAGCCAGAGCTAAGGAATGAGAATTTCCTCAGTCACTTTTGGAAATTGCGTGGGGAAAAAGATGTTAAAATAAAGGTTGTTGGTGATGGGTATCCAACCGCATCGCCCAAAAAACTCTTAAAAGCACCAAATACCGTAAGTCGCCTTTTACGAACACCCACCGGAAGAAATAGGGTAGTGCTATTCTAAGCCGACACTACACAGCAATCTTAACTAGTAGATTGTAAAAGATGGGGTGGGATAGGGTATCCAGTTCTTAAGAATTAAAATGTCCTCAGCCACTTTTTGAAGTTGAGTAGAGAAAGAATGGTATGTAAAGGATGGTGGTATTAAAAGGATGATAAAGTATCTAGTAAATAACTTCCCAAAAGCCCCAAACCAAAAGCCTATGTTGCTTTTTACGACGCGCAGGTAGAAAAATATGTGTGCTATGTTAAGCAGACACTACACGGCTTCTTATTTCACTTATATTATTTATTTAAAATAGAAAGGTCACAATAATTTTCACAATATTTTGCTCTGCCAACTATTTTCTTAGTTAAATGATAAAAGCTCCGAAACACACGAAAATATGATTAATTATTAATTTTGGACACCTTATTTATATGGTTTCCATGGGGATACCCTTTATAAATATGATTTTACCGATTACCAAACTTAATAAATTATTTATCTCTAAGTTGATAGACGATGATAATAATTTAAACAATTTATTAAAAAAGAATAGTTAGTAACCTTCTTCTTATTTTTATAAAATATTCCCTTTAAACAAGCTTGAATTTGATTTTCTTTGAACTTTATCTCGACTGGCAACCGCGCGATCGGGACACACTCCTCTAATTCGGGTTCTCGTTCTAGGACATTTCTCTGCTAGACAGTGTTCAAAAGATTATAAGCTTTATTACAAGGTGATAAATTGCACTATTGTGTACCATATTTTTGTGAGTGCGCTCTCCTGTTTAGTTAGTACCTTCATGATTTTAACACACAGTTTTAATTAAAAGAGTACCTACGTAACATATAGGAAATGGAAACTAGGTATATCGGTTAGAAATCTTGCTTGGTGGTATGCCACTGTACGGGGACTTGGCATATTTTGAAAATTACCTTTTCTTCAATTACCGCACTGGCTACTTACCTATGGGTGTTATTTAAACGGTTAGCAAAGTATTGGTATATTTGTGAGCAGAAATATTTAATTGGTAAGCTAAAATTGATAGTTCGACAGCAACTTGTGTTCAGCAAATATTAACAAATCAGTCTGCAATATATATCATTCTGAACAGCAGTATTTTTTTGTACAGCTGTGTATATATCAAATCTGCAATGAGTGACCTGTAGTTAATTAAATTTTGGTAAGCACTCAGAGAATAAGCAAAAAAATCAGTTTAGTGCCGCTAAAATTAGTCTAGCAAATAATAAATAAATATCATACTTAAAAAGCACTAAATGGGCGCATCATTTATTCTCCCTCAGTAACTTTTAGTATTATAGCAGAGATATTTTTATGGAATAATAAAGAAGCCGTTTTAGTTTTATTATTATTATATTCAACAAACCGTAACAATTTTTTTATTTATTGTATAATTAATGCTCGTTTTGCCTTTGAAGGCCGGCCACGTTTCCTCTTTTCCCCTATGGGAATATTCTTTGCTTCATGTGGAGGCACCACATGCTTTAAGCGGATCGCTAAGCCAATCACGTGTTTACATACGTAGAAATTAAAAAAAGCTGGACAGTCACATTTTCCCTCTCTCCATTCCTCTGTTTCAATTGGCAGTGACACAAGCCACTTACTGAAATTTTGTTTCTTGAAATGATCAAAACTTTTCCACTGTGCGTCGAAAACTTCACAATTAGTAGCTTGACCAGCTGGAATTTGATAATAATTGTAATTGTCATCTTTACGCAGCATAATTACTTCTTTGGTTTTTTTTGCCCACTGGTAGGCTTCTGTCCAGTGTTTTGTAGTTAAAGATGGTATGTTTGCAATGTAATTGTCTTCTGGGTTAGTAATATATTTATTGGACCACTGGTGTACCATTTCTTCTGCAACCACCAAAAATCTGGACAAAGGAAAGCGTTCTCGAAGAGTATGGGTGTCCTCTCCAAAGCGTTGTTGGTTGATGGAGAATTGGGGGCCACTCCCAAATACCAGTTATGATTTTGTTCTAACCATTGTGCTTTGAAATAAGTGATAAATTCAGTCTGATCTTTATATCTTTGCAGAAAAGCATTAGAAGCTGCGTCAAATACATTCTCGTGAGTTATAGAATGCAAGGAATCAACATCATTCAAAATATTATCACGCAAAACCTTGCTTTTGATCCTTTCAACCCTTTCTTGAATTTTTCTTTTTGCACACCAACCTTTTTTCTGGGCACACCAACACATGCGCACTACCACGTGATCTGCAAAAACTTTTTCAACGATTTTTCAATAAATACGCAAAACAATTATTTAAATTGCCATCCAAATTTAAAATATGCTATACAGTCAAATAAGTTGCGTTTAGAAATGTTTTCTCTGCTAACCGTATGTATAATCTTGCTGACCAAGTAATTATTTTTCGAGTGACTGTTTATTTTGCAGATACATAATAAAACTCGCTACCAGTTTGTGTTTAAATTACAGACCATTGTCATGATTATTTACAGAACACGAATTGCAGCCTGATTTTAATTATTGCTAACAAAATCTTTACATGCTAACCACATGATTTATTAGCGGTTATTTCTTGCAAACCTAATTTTTAAATGGCATACACAGTAATTACTTCTCCTTACCTATTTTGTCGGGCTCAAAATTCTGGTAACCAGGGCCGAAAAACAGTTATTAAAAAATATCATCTTTTTGTTTATTTTTATTTCGTTTCTTTTCCTTGGGCTGCAAAGTAAACAAAACAAATTTATTTAAAATTAATTACTAGCTTTTGTATTTTAAATTAATGCAAATGATTCGTTTCTAAGTTATTTTCTATTGTGGTTCAAAGTGATTTCATAAGTGATTTCAAAGTTAAACAATGAATTCCAACATATTCTTGCACCTTGTTAGCCATGTAATGAGACATAAATCAAAGATATATGGGGTTGCAAATGCAACATTGAAGAATTCAAATGTATTTATGGTAAGATTTTGTCAAGTTATACTCATTATGTAATTGTTACAAGTTTATTTTATTTATCTTTATTTTTGGTTTCCTGATTCATTAGCGAAACTATGATGCGGTCAAATTTAAATTGCCTCACCTGCACTATGTGCTTTTGGCATTCATTTGGCCTTTAAAGAAGAATAAACCTATGGAAATGTCTGAAGTCAAAAATCCAGATACAATTGAAAGTGTTTTAAAATCCGCTGATGATTTATTTGACAGCAGCAACTATGAAAAGTGTTTTCAACTTCTCATTAAAAAGGTATGTTTCTATTTTATATTGTATGGATGGCAGCCATTGGCCCTCTGAAAAAAAGTGTAGAAAGACTTGTACCCACTGATGCATATAGAATATTCAATGGCCAGTCATATAAGATTAACTATAATAATAAAGAAATCACAGTAAGAAAACTTAGACTTGGCACAACATTGTAAAAAAGAAAATATTTATTCATTGCCTCAGGGAACAATAAGGTGCATACATAAAACATTATGAAAGAATAAAACCAAAAACAAAAAATAATAATTAATAAAACAATTAATAAGCGACATGATAGTCCAGTGGGTAAGAACACCCGCCCGAAAAACAGAAGGGCGTGAGTTCCAATCCTGGGACGGGCCTACACCAATTTGTCTTTTCTAAAGTCATATGTGTGGTTAATTTATCATGGTTGCTAACGGTGAGGGAAAACATCGTGAGGAAACCCACATGGCTGAGTTGTACTTAGTCATGTGACAGTGTATTCGTACAAAACGGCGATAGGCCTGCCCCCTATCACGTGAGTACACTGTCTAAGCAAAACGTGGGTACCTTCTCTGAAAACTAGATGGCGCTTGCCATGTGAGTTCAGGAGTATTGGTACCTCTGCCAACCCCTTCGGGGATAAAACGGCGTGAATGTTTATAATAAAACAATTACAGCCATATATAATAAAAGTCCCTCACAGACAAAGAAAAGGTTTGTTTATATTTCATTACTAT
>OY755174.1:9804915-10074781 GCA_963576735.1 Bedellia somnulentella
TGGCATCCGTTGCAGTGATTAATAGTGAAATAATAGGTAGTGTGGGCGCGGCGGCGTGCCGGAGTCGCGGCGACGAAGGCGCGGAGGCCGCTCGCCACTAAGCCATACCCTGCATGCCCTAATAAATTGCGATTTAACTTGTCGCCCGGATAACGCCAACTTTTCCGCGTTTGTTCCGCACCCGACACTTTTTCCGCCTCTTCATTTCCTATCTCTCACTTTTGTATTTTTCGTTCTTTCTTCGCCAAGATAAACAGGCGAGAAACGGTGAAAAGGGCTTACAAATTCAAATTGAACTTATCACACAACTTTTTACATTTGTTTCTGGTGTTTTGAGTAGAAACGAAGGAAGGAAATAGGCATTTAATAGTACAATCTTGGAGAAGATTGATGATTTTGTAGCACACCTCGCTCCGGGCAACTCGTAACGAGTTGGATGGCTCTCCACGTTGCGTGAGCCTCGCTGTTCTTATCTGGAATGGGATACCACTTTATCGCGTACATATTTTATTCCTAATATTTTTTGCATTAGCTTTTATACTACTCTTGTATTTTCACCTTAAAGGCGTGTATAATAAAAAACACTCATTCATAAAGCAATTTTAAAAGAACGCCATGTAACCAGACAGAAATATAGTTGCGTCACGTTTGATATGGTGGATATAAACATTATGGTTAATCAAGCGGTAAGAAAGTTTCACCGCGTGCAGTAAATAGGTTCACTTAATTCGGGGGCCATGTGCGGGCACATAACCGCAGCATATTTATCCCATTATGCACGGCGGCGGCGGCGGCGGCGGGCGGGCGGGGGATGCCAGTCACGTAGCCTGAAACGAATCGCATGTGACATTATTTGTGAAGATCGTGCTCTATCTTCGTCGGCGACGTGCGACGTGTCCGGGACGTGGCGGGATTACACGCGAAAGAAGTGCGATTTCTACGTTACGATAAACTGTACGGCCAACCTTGTCTTGCCCGCCAGCTGTCTTGAGTTCCCGGTTCCCCTTTCTCTCAGTTTCCTCCTGGGACATTTATTCACATCGTAAATTTTGAATAACTCTGCATGACTGGTATAGTGATATCTATTGTTATAACCAGTTTCCTTATAACTCTCTAAGAGTAACATGGTTATTATGTAAATTAGGATACACTTTTTGACACAGTATAGAAGCCTTAAAACTACTCAATACTACTCAACTACCTCCGTAATCTAGCAATAAAGAGTTCAACATGAATTTAGGAGGTCTAGAGTTTTATTCCTGGGAAGGGAAACTTCTCTTGAAATCCAACCATCGACTTCCAAATTTGTACATGTTTTTGCGATCAGTCATACTTTCACTAGCGCTATGCTTTGAGATACGCTTTTAAATAATTCTCTCTTAATAATAATAATAAAAATACTGCTTATTCAAACCAAGATATTCTTAACTTACCATGTATGTATTATTCAAATTATCCTAATAACGAATACAACTCAATTGCATTTAAAATATGAATTCTAATGGAGTCAATCAAGTAAATTAAGATATGTGCATTGATTACAATATGAAAACACGATATTAGCTAGACTGCGGTACACGCATATTAAGCAAACAGTATGTGTGCATATGCATTAGAAACAGTGACAACAAACAAACCACTGTGTTTCTTGTATTTGCATATTGAACTGCCAATAATCTACTGTAGCTCACAATGTAGCGTTATTGCGGGTAGGCTGGAAGTCAATCAGTATCGGTTTTGTATCGAACTTTCTCGCATATGTATTGAAGACGAGTTTCATATGTAAGCATTTTTTAAATACTAATATAATGATAAACCAATACCGAATTAAAATTTGATTTAAGTTATACGTAAGTTACGAGTGTTTATAGCGTCGAAGAAAAGTATTTTTGTGATCATATGATTTCTATCTATCTCTATAAGTCAGTAATAACCAAATAATACCAATAAACTATACCGTCTAAAAATAAATGTTTAGGTTTCATTTTGATGTATATATTATAAAAGTAATTTAGATAGCCCAATACAGAAGGACTGGGACCGCTAAATTTAGCCCTTGATACAAATGACAATAATTTCGTATGTTTTCATAGTCATAATCCAAACTCTAGTATATATATAATTTTGTCCATGGTATTAAGAATAGGTAATATGAATAAAGGTTTGCGTATACTTTTTCCTGTTCTATTTTTAAGAAACCCATATATTTTTTACCGTTTCACCACGTATTGCAGACAGTTGTATCGTACGTAATGATTTGTGGAATCTGAGACGAGAAACGATAAAAGATTGTTCAATTCAATTCAACAGATCCCTAAGTCCCAAATTAAATTACGCAGTAGCTCGGAACTGGCGGATGCTCGAGGGGTGCGATTGCTTCACATACTGATGGAGGACTCTTTTCTTACCTCTTCCCTTGCTTTATTAGAATTAGCAGGCTGTGCTAGGCGGGTTGTTTGCCACGCATCATCCAGGGATCAGTGTTTTATTGTATTGTGTTACTGCCGACACTTATTTTTTTCTGTATTGTTTATAAAAGATAACATAAAAAAGCGATTATAATTACTTAAATATTGTAACATTTATAGAAAAATAATAATAATTTCAATGAATAAAATGGGTTATGCCAAACTCATACATTTTTAACTACCCGCAGTCAAAATACATACATACATACATACTCACGGCTATAAATCCCTAGGAGGGGTAGCCAGAACTAAGGAATTAAAAATTCTTTAGCCACTTTTGGAAAGTTGAGTGGGGAAAGATGGTGAAATAAAGTATGTTGGTGATGGGTCTCCAACCGCATCACCCAAAATTTCCTTAAAAGCCCCAATACCGTTAGTCGCCTCTTACGTACACCCACCGGAAGAAAAGGGGTAGTGCTATTCTAAGCCGACACTACACAGTCAAAAAAGCCATTTTTTTCAGCATTAAACACAATACATTGTAATTTCTGGTATAATGTTTACATAAAAGTTATTTAAGCAAATACAACATTTCGTTAAAGCGAACATTTTAAAAGTAAATCGCTACATTGAGCGCCATACGATTGTAGAAATCTGTGTACATTATGGGGTGAGAAGGACCCGTTGCGGATTTAGTGGTACAAATCTTTCTGGCTTGGTCACGTTGCGGGAAAATGGCCTCTTAGCTGGCTTCGTAAGCTTATGTTTAGATTTCGCTTGAGTTGTTTATTGAATATGTTTGAATCCCCTCGCAGACCACTCTTTACTTTAATTTTATTGCTCAGTATTTTTTGCTTCTATTGCTACGCTCATAATATTAAAATGTTCATATTTAAATCAAATAGTAAATAAGATACTTTTGCAAGTGTCATAATTTATTTATTATTATTTATGCCTTCATAATTTTAATACCTTTACTAACTGCTATTATTTTCATCTTATGAGGTAACGATTACTTATTATGTAAATTTTACATTCATCCTGTCCGTTCCTGCTTTTAACCTATTTGTAATCTTGAAAATTTCAGGATGTTACTTAAAGTTTTTCTTTTGCAAATTTGTTCTTCATTTTGTCATTTTTAATCTATACGTACTAAATATTTTAACTGCGAATATCAACACAGAAATTATATTTTATGTATAAACCACGAAGACTACGCAAGTTTCGTAGTCTTAATATTCGTAGCAAAGTTAAGAATGGCAAAAATTTGGGAATTGTTTTCTTCAAATTTACTTCAAGTTACTTATATTTGCACTTTTTTGTCATACAATATAAGTTTTTTTAAAAAAAAAATTCTGAAGTAGATGATTAGCAATACTCGCAGAAACCCATTTTTTAATTAACCTAGAACCACAATGTAAAACAAATTTACAGTATGATTTTCTTAAACCAAGACTAAAATTTAATGAATGTGTTAAGAAATGAAACACAAACAATTTAATATCGGTGGTGGCATGTCGCACGTATGTGCCCGCCCCGCAACAGTTCGCTCGCAACAATATTGCGGGTTGAGCGTTAGCAAGCATTAGTTACCTATCTTTGCCGCGACAAATTGTCCCAACAACACTTCCAAGAACACGGTTAAAGAAATACTTTAACAGTTACCAGAAAGTGCTCTTTTGTACTCGTCTTATATTATATCACAGAGAATTATCAAAAAGTAAGTTCTTTTGTTAACTTTCCAATAGCCATAAGAAACTTTAACACTTAAATATTTTCTTGGATTGGTATCAAACATTAAAACCAAATTAATCAACTTTCTTTTCAATAAAACCTAAAAAAGTGATCCATACGAATGTATTTTTAACGAGCTTACGGCGTATGGAACTTTGTCGTTGGTGTACAAATAGGGATAATTAAGAGTCATTCCTGTAGGAAATCATTTGAATATTTTATGAATATTTCATATGGGTGCGGGCATAGCTACTGCGGCGAATTGTACAAATTCGTTTTGCGACGGTACTTGAATATCTTTCCGTGGCTTTCTTTGTGTTATCCTGTTCATTTTTTCAACTCTCATGTGAAGGGAAATATTTTTGCAAAGAAAAGAACTACGAAATCTATTGATGTATATGTTGCATATTTGAAATATGAATACGGCTAAATTTAAGCGCAAAAGTAAGCCTGTACTAATGCTTTAAAAAAAACTTAGGTTAGGTTTTTTTGTCATTTTTATATTAACCTTTTATATAGTAATGCTAAACTAAACTAAACTATAAGTTATGTATGAAATTCATAGAATTCACTGAAAGTGGTGATAAGATTATAAACATAAATTCATAGCCCAAAAAACCCTTAAAAACCCTTAATACTTTAAGTAAGCTTCAAGATTACCTCCCATTCGCAACAGGAGCGGATCACAATAATAACACGCATATAAATTACACGCAAAACAAAAAACACATATCCTGCCATACGCATAATACATATTACCCTCAGCGGGACCGAACCTGCAACATTTAAACTAGAAACTAGGCTTCTAACAGTGCAGCACGGACTTCGTCAAAACGACGAGCAGTCGCCCGCCGTCCCGTCCCGCCAACCACGGCGCGGCGGGGCGGCGGCGGCGCGGTGCATGAGCGTTTCATCGTCCGTGTAATTGCCGACAGTGTGTCGACGCGGCTCCCATTAATCTCGCACTCGATAAAAAGCAACTCATCGGATTACAATACCACGTTTATACGTTGTGTAATGGAATAACGCTTCCCGGTTTCATACACCATTTTGTATGCATGCTTAAACAAACTTGTAGCAAATTTCAAAATGTGCAGTTTTATAAAACCAAATTAAACAGCAGTGTTATGATCGCTTGAAAGTACCTCAGTATTAAGAAATATTTTCTTATATCTAGCAAATATAATAATTTATCAAAGACCTAAATTATAAGCTAAAGATTAATTTAAATCAAAAATAAGATGGTAGATATAAGTCGATGTAGTAACTTTGAATAAAATTGTAAGTATGAAAAGATTAACAAATGCTTCTGAAACGCTGGCGGTTCTCTAGGAAGGATAGTACAAAGTGGTAATTGATAATTATATGACTAATGTTAAATTAAAAGCTGAGAAAAGCTTTACAGAAACCTTACTATGTGTATTGGTCTATTGATTCTTTCTAGAACGAGGGCTTACCCTTTTTTATATATCTGATTATGCGACATACAATTATGTCTTTATCTTTATACTTAGTGAAGCTTTATAAAAACTTACTACAGAAACAGTGCTTTAATATACTATACTAGTTACTAAAATTAAAAGTTATTACCATATGTTGTATCGACGACGTCATGACGAAACCCAGAACCAAAAACCCTGAATTTAACCGCCTTCTCTTCACGCTACTTCCCAAAAGGCTAAGATTTTACTGAATCTGAAGCTCTGGCTACTGATGTTAAGGGATTAATAGCCATGAAAATATAGATAAAAGTATTTTATTAAATTCTATTTCAATTCGTTTGGAAGCAAAAATCTTTTAGTAAGTTAGTTATCGACAAAGAAACAAAAAGCAAAAGATTCCAGAACCGTGTCTTCTTTAGCTAGAACATTCGCACTAAATTGAATTTGTACACGCTGCCTGAGACGGCCACCCGTTTGTTCTACTAACTAACTTCAAAATACACAACAGCTATCTTTTGTCCAGCATTGCCATCACACAATGCTTGGATATCGACAAAATAATGTTTCGTTTTAAATTGCTTAAGCTAAAGTAAGCGTTGTTTTTGTTTTCGATCGAGTTTTCGTAGCAATATGTATAGGATATCGGAGTATCGGAGTGTCTACGAGAGAATGGAAAGTGCGCCCCGGTCTAATAGCGAGCGAGTGAAAACACATTTGTCTTGTCCCGGCCCGTTAGCGTATATATTACACAGCTCTGAGACATAGCCCCGCTGCGTGCTCTTTCGCTGTGCACAACTTTTCATTCTTATATTTAAATTAACCTTTTACCAATTCATTATTGCCAACAAAGTGATATAATATTTGATCATACCCAATGAATCAGAATAAAACATTGCTGTTTTAGTGATAATAATGTTTGAGATTCTGTTTTTAGCCTTAACTCAATTTCGAATCAAAATTAAGTGTAAAATGGTGTGTGAGGGTTCAAAAAGTTAAGACACTTCTGCACTGTAAGGAAACAGCGCTAAATAAAATATTTAAAAAAAAAGTTGATGCATTCATGTTGGGTAGGGTGGAATTAAATTAAATTTGGTAACATTCTAACATTTACGCCAATAGGAACCCTATCCCCCTAACTAAGTTAAAAACCTGTAAGTAGGGGTCATAGAGTGATTTTGTTATTTTAACTAATAGCCTACTTGATCAATCGCAGAGTAGTATATATCTTAACTTTTACAATCCCGAAATTAATCAGCTCGAATTCTTATTAAAGTATGAGCGGTTTGAAACATGTTAGCGAGATAGTAGAAGTTGCTCGAGTAGGTAGTTGGCCGGCGCCAAACAGTCTCCACACTTTTGTCCCCTCTAAATCTTACGGCAGTAACACCGCTTCATAATGCAAGCGTGGCACAAACATGACTATGTGCGCCAACCTTGTTAAGTGGTTTGGAAGAAAAACATCACAAAAACTTTTTTATTGCTATAAGCCATTTATGCTATCGTGATATAAGACCAATCTCTGCTACTACGAACACATCGCTTGTTTCCAGAGGTATTAAACATTTGTAACACGAAATCAGAATTCTGACTGAATTTCATTTTTAGTAAAGGATGTCATTTGTGAAAACGTGTAATGCAAGTTTAAGCAATTTGTCTCTCTTGATAGTAATACTTTTTAATTTGTGAAAGTTAATTTCATATTCTGTAGCCGTAGAGTGTGCAATTTTGCTACTTGAGAAGTTGGCAAAACAACCCTCGTCGGCGGCGCACTGCCGGTTTTTTGTGGTCGAGGCTTCCTAATAATAACCTTTGTAATTCTTCAAGTGAAACTTTGAAAAGTTTATAAGTGTGCCTCAAAGCGAGTTGCTCTTCATAAATTATGAAACAATCTGCTACCTTCCCTCTTATTCTAAAGCGAAATTACCCTACTCGCTGCGGGTTCAAAGATATTATACAATCATTGAATGGCTTGGAGTGGATTAGACATGCATCTTATGCATATATTTTTATATTAAAATATCTAAAAGTAGTGTTTAAGAGACACTCATGAATTAAAATCTATGAGTTAGAGCTGCATATTCACTGACACAAAGATGTGGTGGCAAAAAATATTACTGAAAAACTTAAATCATATAAAGTCAGGATAAATAGTCTCTGCTTATCCCAATGAGACATTGTTTCGTTAGGATAAGCAAGAAAGTTAGTAAATATGATCAAGATCAATGCATCACGACGACAGAACATATCAAGTAATTGAAGTTAAACCAAACATACATATGGTCACGGCTATAAGCTAACATCTTATAAAACACTTATAGGTCAATCCTATGCTTATATAAGCCTTGTGTAAGTAGTTTCATTGTGTCATGCCGTCTTAGAATAACACTAACCCTATTGGTTTACTTCCAGCGTAGGCCACACGAGGCGACTAAGGCTATTGGGGCATTGCTTAAATAGTGATTGTTGAGCGATGTTGAGCCATCAACGTCCTTAATAATGCAAGCTTTTCTCCCGTTCTATTTTCAAATGTAACTGAAGAGCTTAAGCTTTGACTTCTCTGATTTTGGATTTTATAGCCGTGAATTTAGGTATATTTATAGTATGGGTATGGGCAGCAGTTTTAATAGATACCTAATTTAGTACTACTTTTACAAATAAAAGAACACGAGTCTAACAAATAATCAATTTATTAGCATATCTAAAATATTATATCTTTTTCGCTTTAAAAACAACGCTGTATACAGAGAGGATTCCACGACTCGACTTACTGTGCATTTTCCGCGAATACATTGGTGCACAACAGACTGGAATATAATTTTAGATAAAACGCAAAAGGCCAAGAATCACTAAAATATTTTAAAACACATACATACATTACGGCTATAAATCCCTAAAAGGGGTAGCTAGAGCTTTGGAATAAGAAATTCCTTAGCCACTTTTTGAAGTTGAGTGGAGAAAATATGGTAATAATTTAATATTTTTGGTGATGAGTTTCCTACCACATCGCCCAAAAATACGAATGGGGTTATGCTCTTCTAAACCGACACTACTTTAAATTAATAGACATTATAATAAAATTAATGATGCCAATATGATCACTGTTATGTCAAAATGCGTAAGATATGTAACAAAGCGAGCGTCTCTAGCCAACCCTCAATTCGCATGTCTCCCGTACTCTACTTGTCAACTATATTGAAGCCCCCCGCCCCCCGTGCCGCACCACCGCCCTGCCGCGGTTCCCTACCGACCCCGCCGCACAACGAAGAATATTTTTTGCGGGGACATCATAATAATAGCTCTGTATTACTTCACGAGAAATTCCAAGAAGTTTATAACTCGAGATGAGTTTCGTGTTCCTTGTCATAAATAATAAAGCGGTCGTCGACAACATTGTTGTACAGATTTTAAGAGATGTAATCATTTCTCGTTCTGTGTTTAAAGTTTACTTCTAACTTCTCAACAAGTCAATGTCAAATTGCTAATGCTACGTTAGACATTAAAAACTTTGAATATCGGACAAGTACTTAATTTAACTATCAGTCTACGAGTATAACTATGATGGTGGAATAATTATTAATTATAGTTAAACCATAGGTTTATGTCGGGAAGCATTCAACTCACATTTGACCCGGATATGTGCGTCGTAAATTGATAGAGGCACCCAAAGTAATAACGAAGACAGAACACTATTCCGTTGTCTACAAATTCTACTTAAGTTAATGGATAAGTTGTGATCGTAAGTTTACTTTATGTTTTCAGGTAGATGGACTTAGATCGGAAAGTTTCCTTCGTTAATTTGAACAAGTCGAGTTTCGCAGTTCACAATACTGACAGGAAAGACTAACTCGCGGACGCTCGATTCCCGATTCTCTCGTTCGCCTGTCTGGGCTCCACAGAATTCTGATTAATTAGCAAGAGCTCTGAAACACATTCTAATGTTTGCAATGCGGACGACTCGCAGTCGTGAAACGTATATTTACTTAGAGTTTTCTCAGTTTTATTATGGAACGTACGAATTTTGTTGACTCGGTAACGTGGTGTCTAGAATAATACGGAAATTGCTCACAATTGGCATAATGAATAATATTTATTTTCGATGGGATGGGGGACTTAACACTTGTATGGTTTTATATTGATCATTTATATTGTATTTACTGATGTAATAATATTTAAAAAAAGTCGGATAAAGTGGAGATAGTCTCTGCCAACCCCAATGGGAAATAATTGCGTGAGTATATGTAAGTTCCAGTATATCTAGATACTTTTTCATTGTATCAAAACGCATTTTTAACCTAATCTAAAAATGCCAATTATAAATATATTATGGAAATCTTATACAACAATTCTTAATATTTTTGTCATGAATCTAATTATCTGTATGTCCAAACAGTGATTATAGATAAATAATCTAAAAATATAAAAAGTTTTAAACTACAAATATTTTGAAATACCATTTCTTTATAGAAAAAATCAGAAAATAATAGCAGATGTGACAGTGTATTCGTACAAAACGGCGATAGGCCTGCCCCCTATCACGTGAGTACACTGTCTAAGCAAAACGTGGGTACCTTCTCTGGACACTAGATGGCGCTGCCATGTGAGTTCAGAAGTATTTGTACCTCTGCCAACCCCTTCGGGGATAAACGGCGTGAACGTTTATGTTATGTTATATGTTATGTTATGTTTTTTTTTCAGATGTGTCATTATTATTTTACGGTTTATGACCGTTTTGGCGATTTTATAAACTGTGTTTGGTAAAATAATACGGTGCTCTTACAAAAAAAAGCAACATCTACCAAAAAAGCACATAAACAGTGCTTGAAAAACTAATCACAAAAAGTATAGTTCGCCGAGAAGCGCCGTCGTTGGCAGGTCAACATGCGACTATTGTTTCAAGTGGCGTCTGCCCCAAGTTTCCCTTGCAACTAATATTAGTCAATTAGGTATTCAGGACGCGCCCGAGCCTTGCCGTGGAGCTCTGCTGGCCGCTACTGCCACACGCTTCCACCCCTACTTTGCTTTCTCAGTTTCTCGGCTTCGACGCGACCTGACGTCCTGAACAACGCAAATTGATACTAACTGTACAGTTAAACCTCGTCTTCACTGTGGATTTCTTTTGCTATCAAAATGTTTATAAGTCTGTTATTTAACACAAAGATAATATAGTTTTACTAAGTTGCAATTTTATAATTATCAAACTGAATTCATTAGACCCACGATTGTTAAAAGAAAAAGAGAAAAACTAGGTTCATGGTTTCCCCTTAAACTTTTCCGGAAATTTATATATAATGGTATAAATTCTTAAAGTGCGCATCAGAACTTTACCCGAAAAAACTTGAACTTATCGCCTAAAGTTTGACAACGATGTCGTTAAAGCAATTGTCGCTTGCATTCTAGTTTTTGAAAAATTTGCTTGTTTTAATGTAAACTCAAGTTTTTATAGTTGTTACTTCAGTAACTTTTTAAATAAATTAACAACATTTCTACTACAGTAGTAAAAGACATACATTTAAAAGTCTTAAGTTTATATAATTTGCAGAGACCATCATGATAAGGATTGGTCTTTCTAATACGACAGTATCAAACAAAAAAATGTGAAATCTGAATATTTCAATTATTAAGCTTTGTAATATGATATTCCTAAACAGGAATATATGCCAAATCAACTCTAAATTTTGTGAATTTAAGTGACTTAAAAAGAATGTCACTTTCAGTTATGCTGTGACACATTTGCCTTCTAAAAATTCGGTTATGAAATCCAGTTAGGAATAGCATACGAAATGGCAAACTTATTTATATTTCCGTGGTATATCCACATCGGCAAGTAAAAAAGTTGTAGCTAGGTTTATTTTAATGCCTCCTTTAGTTACGTATTCGCAGTAGAACTTCAGACGCCGGAAGCTTCTCTTTTGCAACAAACGCGCTCCGAGAAATATTCCAAAAATTTCCCCCAACAACATCCAGCATCAAAAGAAACAAACTTGTACTAAAGTATCGTAATTTAAATGATGTCTTTATTCTCAACCTACAGTTTTGTAATTTTCCTACGAGCATTTCCATCTTTTTAAAAACATTTCCTGATTTTTATGAGTTAAGTGTTCACTTTATAACAATGCTAAAATGGGGTTGAAAATGGTTTTAAAGTCGTGCTGTAAATTCATTACAGTTGGCAGAAGTTGTTCATTGAATATTTGGAAAATTGGTTTCAGAAACAAAGACAATAAAAAAATCAATTAGGCTGGTGGGATTAATTAAACAGTCAATTCAAATTGATAAAATAACAAAAAACCGGCCAAGTGCGAGTCGGATCGCGCACTAAGGGTTCCGTACTATCATATATATAGAAAATCCCGTTTGTGTGAAAATCATGGGAGCCAAATTAGGTAAGTAATTTGATTTATGACGTTTAAAAATAGAACTACGGGCTAGATCTCATTCAAACCAATTTTCGTTAGTAGTTTGTATAGTAATACACATCATATATTTTTTTCAGTTTTATCATGCCCATATTTTAGAAGTTACGGGGGGGGGGACACACATTTTAGCACTTTGAAAAAGTCTCTCGCGCAAACTATTCAGTTTTGAAAAAAATGATATAAGAAACCTCAACATCATTTTCAAATACCTTTTGATAAATACCCCACACGTATAGGTTTGATGAAAAAAAAAATTTTGAGTTTCAGTTCTATGTATGGGGAACCCTAAAAATTTTGGTTTTTTTTTCAGATTTTATTTTAAAATCTTAATGCGGTTTACAGAATACATCTACGCACCAATTTCCAATAATGTAGTTCTTATAGTTTCGGAATAAACTGGCTGTGACATACGGACGGACGGACGGACGGACAGACAGACAGACATGACGAATCTATAAGGGTCCCGTTTTTGCCATTTGGCTACGGAACCCTAAAAACGAGATATCAATATCAAACAAATTAAATTAACTATCATTACAACGGTCGGAATGTTTTTCAGTATTATAAAATCAATTATCGATTAACTCAGCTATTAATAGTATTTCGAATGTGTGTGACCTATTATGAATTAGCAGGGTATTAATTACTACTACTGTGAAAGTAGCATGGAGCGACGGTTCAAAGCACAGAAAAGTTGTGCACTAAAATTAACTTAGAAAGAATTTATTCACAAGCTCTGACCATGCTAAAACTTTCATTTTTATTTGCAACTAGTGGTCCGCCCCGGCTTCACACGGCTGGTGTTAATTATTTATCAGAACTTAACCCCTACACTATTAAGCGTGATGAAAAATAGCCTATGTTGCTTCTGAAAGTTGTAGCTTTCCATTCAAAATCGATCAAATTGTTGCGGAGCCTTTTCATTACCAACACACAAACATATAAACAAATCTTCTCTCCGTTTAATATTATAAAAATTATCCTATGTCCTTTTCCTGGTTCTAAGCTACCTCTTCACCAATTTTCAGCCAAATCAGTTCATTCGTTCTTGAGTTACAAATAGTGTAACTAACACCATTTTCTTTTATAAGCAGTCTATTGGCATAAAGCAATATAGAGAAATTAAATTAACAAAACATCAGTAATATAACATACATACGTACATATACTCACGGCTATAATTCCCTAGAAGGGGTAGCCAGAGCTAAGGAATTAGAAATTCCTCAGCCACTCTTGGAAGTTGCGTGGGGAAAAGATCGTAAAATAAAGGTTGTTGGTGATGGGTCTCCAACCGCATCGCCCAAAAATCCCTTAAAAGCCCCAATACCGTTAGTCGCCTCTTACGTACACCCACCGGAAGAAATGGGGTAGTGCTATTCTAAGCCGACACTACACAGCAGTATATAACAATTAACTTAATAAATCTATAAAATGCTTTATTTATAATATCTTCATAAAACGTATCTTTTCGATTAAGATGAAAATTAAATTGCGGCAATCCATTATATCGACAACAAACCAAATCAGATTTTTCTTATCATTGTTATAAATGAAACAAATCTCCCTCCGAGCGTCGCGCGACCGGCTAATCTTGTAATAAATCATCACTTAGACCGAGTAATCACCATAAGCCTCATACTCGGTGGCGAGCGGCGATCTGTGATCACCCTCATTCATCATACAACGATGGCTTGTATCAAATAAACATTACGGCAACCTCGGAAGTCCTTTTATATCACGATCGCACTTTTTTTACTTCAGTATGCTGCATATTTCCTATCGATGATTATACATTAGACTTTAATCCGTGCGCACACATGTGGCTTGGCATTTGAAATTATCTGTCGGATTTGTCAGCATTCATCATTGAGTAGCGCCCTCTTTTCAAAATCTAAATGTGATCTTGTAGGATTGGCGGCGTGGTGGGTAACAAAAAGTAATTTACGGAGCTAGTGCGATATGAATTTTAAATTTGTAAGGGTGGTGTGCAGTGGCCGCGTGAAACCCTAAGGAGGAAAGAACCCTCGGCGACGGAACCAAGGACATAGATCTAACCCTTACTCATCTTATAACGATTGACAAACACTTTGGCTATTACAATATTATAATGGATCGGGTCATATTTAGTATCGATAGTTTAATAATACAAATAAAACAAAAAAGTTTTTAGGTGATAAATCCTCTATCGTCACCGCTTCGCTAAGCTAAAAGTACATAAAGTTCATTCGCACATAAAAGATAAAATCACAAAGTTAAAGGGCAGACAGGAGAACCCTAATAGTTGCAAATTAAAAGGCCCGAGTCCCTAGCGAGGGTCCCCTCGGAGCGCGTAGAGATGTCCTCAGCGCTCAGCTCTCCTCGCACAATCGATCATTAATTGTGTTTAGTCACATTTACGCGCCACATGTTGTCCAACTATGGCATTTAAATTAGTTTTGATAAATACGTTATGGATTATTGCTACTCGTGTTCAACTGACGTTAAATATTATCTTCAAAATTGGTGTTAAGTTCCCAGTTTATAAAAGTAGATTGATAGATACATATTAAGATATACTCACGTATATATTCCCAAGGCATAGCAAAGCTCAGCTTTTGAGATTGGAAGCAAGAATAGGTGACACAACGAAAAAATCATATGACATAGGGTTCAGTCTATTTCAACTTAGAGCATAAGCAGGAGAATTTTTGTGAACACAGTATTAAGACTTATGTTTAAATTCCAGTTCATAAATTCAAATTCATTTATTTGGTACACTACAATTAAGTTTCTTGACGTTTGACATTCACTCCAGGATAAATAGCAGGTTTACCTTAGCATAAAAAATATATTTTATATAATGTTTTTTTTTACATTAAACAATACAAAACATTTAATTTAAATCCAATTCCAAGTAAAAAGTATTCTAACATAAACTATAACAGTTAAATAAAGACGCCGAAGGAACGTAGTCGACACCGGTGCGGTCGGTGGCACGACACGGGTCGAGAGCAAAGCGACCCGGCACATTAATTTGTATCAAGAATTTGTACAGATTTCCCGCCACGACTACACTAGCGTTTTCACCACCGTCTACTGTTCACACTTATTAAGGGGGTGCATCCCTGCGACAGATGTAAGGGAGGGCCCGTTGCGTGCCTAATACTGGGAATGATCACGCTCGATTTAATAAAACTCTTACAACATTTGATTCTCAGGAATTTAGGAGTCAGTTCGTTTTATGCGTCACAGTAGCACAACGAGAAAAAACCGTAAACCAAAACGTGCTTGGAATACATTTCGGTGGATTTCTTATCGACGGCAATTGAGATGAGTACTTATGGCTTTTCGAGTGGCTCGGCTTCGTTTAATTTGTTGTTTCAGCGTGGAATTTTTATTAACGTTTCCCCTCTTTAAACATTTTGAAAGAGAGTATAATATCACGCCTCTAAAATACAAAGTAAATGCTCACTTTTTTAAGTTGTTATGGGAGCATAGAGAGGTTCCATGGAAGTAAATTAGTGAATGGTAATGTTAGTAAACCACAGAGGATTCATCTAGATCAAATAGAAAATGTGATAAAAAAGCAAGCATCCGAAGTATAAGAAATATAATTGCATGTATGAAAATATTAATGAATGTAAATGAAGCTCGAGCGGTTTGTGAGGATTGTACAAAGTGGCGGTTGATAGTCTCTCCCTATGTATGTATCAACTCTGACTTTCGTATTGATTCAGTGAAGCTAGCTCAGAATGGAATCTCTAATAATTGTCACACTTGACTAGATGCGGGACGGTTAAGGATGGGCTGTGTGTAAACATTGTTTCATTAAACGCCTGAGGAGTTTAATCCGACCTTCATCAAAGTATTGCTCACAATGAATAAATTAATTTTGAATCAAACGCACATGATTTTATGACACATATTACAAGCCATTTCATTACAATAAACAATAATAGCCCAGCACTCGTACAAATTGCAATTCATTTCAGTTTTTCAGCCCATTAACTCGGCACAATAACACCGTAGCGGAACGGGCGAGAAATAAACGCCGCTTCCGGCGCAAAATAGTTCGGAACTGGTATCATCGTTGCAAATGTAAATGAACAATTAAAACGCTCGTCGGGGCCAGGGACAATGACGATAATTATTTTAGTTTGCTGTTGTCGGGCTGTCAGTCGCGCCGCCGCCGCCGCCGCCGCCGCTCCCGTGGAATGCTCCTCCGGACCCACATCGCCCGCCATAACAGCGACACTTCTGTTCCTCCTAAATTATTACCCGGCACTGGCTCTTTCATTACTCCATTTCGCTACAATAGAACTCTCGAAATGAGCCAGGTTCTGATTTAACTTCGAATCTAATGGCATTGTTCGTCTGAGAAATCGCAGTTCATATTCAGGCCGAGGTGGAACTGTGATTAATTTGTGAAACTGCTCGTGATTATCAATATTTCCTGTCCCTATCGGATAACTATTACAAAGGATTATTCTATCTACGGTGTAATTGTATTAAAACTTTGTCCTCAGTCTGAACGATAATCAAACTGAAATACAAATTTATTATTTAGTTAGCTATACTATATAATAAAAAATAATATCTCAGCTTGTTTTGGAATCACAGTGGGTAGGAGAAGATTGTAAAGTAAAGGATGTTTGGTAATGCCCTTAAACTGCTTAGCTTGCTGTAAACAAATACACATTTTGTAAAGTTATTAAAAGAATGCTGTGTAGTTTAGGCTTAGAATAGCATTACCCCATTTGGAAACCCATTACCAACAACCTTTATTTTACTATCTTCTCCCCACTCAACTTCCAAAATCTAATATAATTCTTTAGCTCTGGTTACCCCTTCTAGGGATTTTTATATGTATTATGTATGTATGTATATTGTTATATGAATTTCAGCGAGTACTGCTAACATATTCTATCACGGAATAAACAATCAATAACATGCACATCCCACATTCATACATACTTACGCCATCAATAAATAATCAAAGATATATGAAGCGCGGCTGATGAATTAAATTTTATTGATACAATTTGGGCAAAGTACGCACAGAATGCTCGGCGCATAGCACGCTCTGCCGGGGTGGCACTCACATCACGCTGCCCTGCAATACCACTAGATCCGCGTAATTCAGTTAAACACATAATTTACGATGCTCTACGCTGCATTTCATCGCTAGGTTTATCTGGCCTGTTATTTCTCTTGATTGTTTTCATTCGTTTTAGATATTCGTCGGATATGTGGTTTTTATGCTGAGGTGTGTTACATGATTTTAAAATGTACGAGTATAGGTATATTTCTGTAATGGAGTTGAAAAGAAATACTTCTGGAATGCAGCTTTTCAAGATCCCAAGCCAAAAAGGTATACCGAGACCCTATTACTTAGAATTGACTCAACTCAAATGTTCACGCCAAATGACACCGAATGGGTAGCAGAAGTACTTATAGTTCTGAAAATCACATTACAACATGTCACCTAGCGATCAGAGTAACCACGTTTTCTTAAACAGTGTACTCACGTGAAAGGGGGCAGGCCTAATGCCGTTTTTGTACGAATCAACTGTCACTTGATTAAGGAGCCTCGGGGGCTTTCTCACGATGTTTCCCTCACCGGTAACAACAATGATAAATTAACCACATATATGACTAGAAAAGAAGCATTGGTGAAGGCCCGTCCCGGAATTGAATCCACATCTCTCTAAATGTTAAGGGGCTATTGTCTTAACTCAGCTATCACGTTTGTTGTATTATGGATATAGGTCCTTAAACCGTATATACCGTGTATATATTTACAGCTATAAATCCCAAAAGGGGTAGTAGACCTTTGGAATAAAAAAATCCTCAGCCACTTTTTGTAGTTGATTGGGAAGAACATAGTAAAAATAAAATACTGTTGTTGATGGCTCCAGCATCGTCGCCCAACAATCACTTAGAACGCTTCATACCCTTCGTTGCCTCGTACGACACCAACGGTGGCAGAAAAATATGGATTAGTGATATTGTAAGCAAACACTATGAGTGCGAGTCCGGCTCACATATGGCCGTATTTTTAACGGTGAGGGAAATCATCGTGAGGAAACTCACAGAGTTGTACTTAGTCATATGACAGAGTATTCGTATCGGAGATAAGCTTGCCTCCTATGACGTGATTACACTGAACAAACAAAACGTGGGTACCCCAAACACCAGGTGACAATGTCAAGTGATGTTCAGAAGTATTATTTCCTCTGCCAAGCCCTTCGGGGATATTCGGCTTGAACGATTGAGTTGAGTTGATTACCAAGAGATTATTGTGCAAAAGCGATTTTAACTTTAACTTGATATCCCATTTTTTAACCGACTTCAAAAAAAGGAGTGTTCTCAATTCGACCGGTATATTTTTTTTTTTTTTTTTTTTATGTTTGTTCGCCGATTACTTCGCCATTTATGAACCGATTTTGATTATTATTTTTTTATTCGAAAGAAGATACTTCCGGATTGGTACCATGATGAGGATATCAGGGTCTGATGATGGGATCCTGGAGAAATCGAGGGGAACCCTCAAATTTTATAGGCAAATGTACCGCGTTTTACATATTTTCTGAACTTATATTGGCATTTGCTTCTGAAAATCATATTGTTATGCTGCTGAGCTGATGATGGAAGGTGTGGATCCTCAATCACTAGGTATTAGGAAACAGTTCTTTCCAAATTCTATATAGATTTATACTCCTCTTCGTAGCTTTTATGAAGAGAAGTACAGGTTCACTAAACATTTCTTTTGTTATGTTATTGTTACCGAGAAAGTACCATGAGACCAGGATCTGATGATGGCATCCCAGGAAATCGAGGGGACTGTCGAAACTCACAATTAAATGACAGTGTATTTGTTCAAAACGCCGATAGGCCTGCCCTGTATAACGTGAGAACACTGCCTAATAAATCGTGGGTACTCTGAACAACAGGTGACAATGTCACGTGATATTCAGAAGTATTACTACCTCTGCTAACCCCTTCAGGGATATTCGGCGTGAGCGTTTGAGTCTTTCTTGAGATGTAGAATTGAAGACCAAAATCCTTCGAAAGGCATTCCTTTCGAAGGATTTTAAGAACAATGTAAGGTTACATATGGTTGAGCCTATTTAATATCGTACTATAATAGAAATACCGGAAATACGAAGAATAATACAGTAACTGTCGCATCCTCATCCGAGAGGCATCTTTGCCAGGTCTACCCATCTCTAAAACTCGTAAAATAAAATAATTTTTAACAAAAAGAAAACCGACTTCATAAAAAAACGACCGAAAATAAACAATCTAGTACTAAAAAGTACAAAATAAGTTTTTTAATTGAATATGAGTACTGTGATTGATACCTTAGCAATTTCTTTATTCCACACGCGTCAGTTCAACCTACCTAAATATTACAATTCTCTTAAATTAATTTTTGAGTCGGTGCCAGACAAACAAAAGTAAATTCACCCTGCTATCTATCTCTGATTATTACAATCTAAACAATATATATCTATCGCCTAACGTTTTAAATGATAATACGTACAAAAATCAATTTACCCTACAACTACAAGGTACCCTACATTTTACACGTATATGAAGTGCGAAATACACACTTCTTATTATCAATTATCATCGAGGCTGGCACCGGCTCACAAATTAATTTAAGAGAATTGTAATATTTAGGTAGGTTGAACTGACGCGTGTGGAATAAAGAAATTGCTAAGGTATCAATCACAGTACTCATATTCAATTAAAAAACTTATTTTGTACTTTTTAGTACTAGATTGTTTATTTTCGGTCGTTTTTTTATGAAGTCGGTTTTCTTTTTGTTATTTGTACAATTAATGATACGCATATAAGTTCCTCAGACAATTAAAGGAATGAAATCATTTATCAGTTCTTTAACTGACGAAAATTTAATTATGTTTTTGTGTTAATCCTACGCCTTTTATGATATTTTATTTTGTGAAACATTTTGAATTACAATTAGAATGTTGTTTGTCCATGAAAACCTCATGTGGGGATTATTTAGGATAAATAAAGACAAAATTTTAATTATATGATAGTTAGGCGTTCTCAACATTTGTATTCTATCTGTAAAGGAAGACAAATGGCCTTCCGAATTTGTAAAAAATCGGAGGTAGGTAACAATAACACTACTTAAAAAATGTAAAAGAAACAAAGGAAAGTAAAATTTCACACTAGAAGCGATTGACACTAAAGCTCAAATGGCAGAGCGACGGGGGAGGTCGTGGGTTCGATCCCCGCTAGTGTCGAAATTTTTCTTTCCTTTATTTATGGGCATTTCTACGGGCAGTGTCAATTGAGCTACTGCTGTGCAAAAAGTATCTTATAATTATAATGACATACTTCAAAAAAATCACACGACTTTTAAGGGCTTTTGACTTCATGGAGAGCATTTCTAAAAGATTGTTATACTTTATATAAACTCTGAAAAAAAAACCTAAACTTTGAAAACGGGGAAAATTTGGCCAAAAAAGTCGTGTCGGGATTCCAGAATTTACTCGATATTGCTTCATAACTTTTTTTATAATACCTTCATAGTTAAAAGTCATACATTCCCAGAACATGGAATAGACAATTAATCTATATAAGTAAATATATTTAATGTAACTACTTGGGTTTTAATACAATAACACTTTGTAACTTTGTCGGAAGCTTCGGTCTCAATTCGCTGAAATTTACTTTTGTCTACCTACATCACTAACTAAGCGCAGTACGAACGTCACTAGCTGGTTCCCACAAACTGCCGGTAGCGCCCGAGCGGCCGAGCAATATGTGCAAAGGAACAGCATTATTGAGTAGCATTTTTTGAAGGTACGAAAGTAGTCTGTAATTTTTGGATCGTGTCATTTCTGAAATCGGTGTGTTACATAAATTATAACTATAAAAGTATTTACAACGATTATTGCTCAATTTATCGACTAGTTTAGTGATATCTTCCTATGTATTTTGAATAAATAGCTTCAAATTGTATAATTTATGAGTTATTTGGTAAAATGTGTTATTTCCCCAATTCGGTGGGTCTCAATTACCTGGAAAATTGAGCACCGAATTGAGAAAACTTACACCGATTTGAAATTTTACTTATGCTTTTAAGAATTCACTATAAAGATTTGATGAAAATCAGCTTAAATAAGCAAAAATTACTTTACAAATATATGCTTCATGTTTCTAATATTATATCCCAAAACACGTAAATTAAAAAAAACAAAGCTGAACTTGCTTATGACCAATGCATAATCCACTGTGACTTTGGTCAGAACTATTGCACGAAGTACGCTAATGAAATAGCAGGAATGGGATGTAAGTAGCAGGCAACAAATATCCTAACACACATCATTTATTTACTATTTACATACATACATATACTCACGGCTATATTTCCCTAGAATGGGTAACCAGAGCTAAGGAATTATAAATTCCTCAGCCTCTTTTGGAAGTTGAGTGGGGAAAAGATGGTATAAATAAAAGTTTTTGGTGATGGGTCTCCAACCGCATCGCCCAAAAATCCACTAAAATGCCCCAATACCCTTAGTCACCTCTTACGACACCCGTGGGTAGAAAGGGGTAGCGACATTCTAAGCCGGCTCTACACGGCTTACTTACTATATGAAACATGGAAACCTCGTTACTCAATCATTCTGTACTGTAAGTGAATGTCTTAGGTACAATGCTGTACGATTTTTAGAAAATGAAATATCTGATATACATTCTTTTTTTTATATTTGATTCACCTTCAGCTCAGTATTGCAACCGAAAAATCTTTTTTATCATGACTTGTCTTCACTAGCATTTTCTTAGCCTTGCGTCGGATGGAACTATACAGAGCTTGGGCATGGTAAAGGAGCGCCTGATGGCGTTGGAGGATGCCTTAAAAGTACGGCTGATAAAATAGTATGACATCACGGTATTGACAACTTTCGTGAATCTTTTGAAAAAACATGTCAATAACATCAAAATCGAAGTGGTCGATGAGTCTGGCATTTTGAAAATGGAAATGCTTGATTAAGCTATAATGTAGGTAGTATTGAAATATTATTGATATCTAGATGGTCATTTGTTGTACTACTTAAGTAATCTTTTGATCAGTACAGTTTGTTAAATTGTTAAACTAGTTCCTGGTATTTTTGTAGTTCCTGGTATAACACAACGGTGTTTTTATTTTGTGAAATTTCTTCTTTATATGAAAATTAATGATATTTAAGCTATTCGAGTTACTTAAAATGATGATCTCGCTATGTTAATAGTGATAAAACGAAGTTAATTTATTAAATAAATAGCATTTATAAGATTGTCTTCTTTTACTTTCATGTTACTGCTGCAATAAATTAGTTTTATTTCTGATTATGTATCAGTATTTTCAATATAAAATTACACCGTCAATAAATAAAATCAAGCATGTTTCGGTATTTTTTCGTAACCATTACATTATTACTCTAATAGGTGACAGCGTTTCTTATTTCGCTAGAACATTTTCTGAATTCGTTGTACTATATTCCAATTCGGTTGTTCATTTTCTAAATTCGCTGCCATGTATTACAATTCGGTGACCCATTTTGTCAATTCGGTGCTTTCACAATACGGTGATTAACTTTTCTCATAAACCACTTTACGAAAACTGGTGCCAATGCCATATTTATATTTAGTACACAATATACTTCAGACTTCATTATAAAATTACTTTATAAAACCTTATTTCAATTTCAGCACCGAATTGAGATAAACACGGGCCTTCTGTAGAAATGCCCTTATCGTTTATTTATTTTGATTTACATATTGTTTACGAAAAAAAATAATCATTTTTGTATAGTATCACGAATGAAATCACAAGAATGGATAGAAACTTAACTGACACTAACAGTCAAACATACCATTACCACTTTAAATATTGAGAATAGGGAGATTAATAGATCACCAATAATTTCCCTATTCTCAATACTTAAAGTTCTATCAAGACCTCAGTAGAGAAACTTAGGGTAACTGTTGAAGGGTTGCTAATTTTATTGCCCATTGACATTTACTATGCTTACATACATACCATTATTCGCTTTTACGGTAACCATTTAGATAAATTTAAGTACGCCAAAACTATAGTTATCTAGCATAAATACTATATTAAAAATACACACATATACTCACGCCATTAGTTTCCACTGGGGTAGGTGGAGACTATCGATCGCCATTATGTACGATACTGAAAAACTTTTCAAGCTTCGTCTATATTGATCAATCTTTTCATTCATGCTCTTTTATTCTGCCACTTTTGACGCTTACTTTATTTAGCACATTTTTAATTTGATATAAATCTGTCCTCCGTGCTCGTCCTCTGCGAACACTATCATCAACAGTGGCTCTATAAATCTCTTTCACCAGCTTATAATTATCCATCCCCTCTTTGTGCAAAAACCATTTAACCTTTCCTTTTTCTATCTTTAACTACCGTGCCCCCGCCAAGACAAACTAAGCGAAGCGCACGGGTACTCCTACCTTTTCTCGAAGCGCTTCGTCGTTTTTTTTAACCCCCATAACTTGGGTTTGGATTATGCTAGGTCAACAAAATTTTCGACTCGCCCTAACTCTACAAGGCCTAACTTCACAAACTCTACACCTTAGTCAAACTGTGTAGTGTCGGCTGAGAATAGCACTTCCCCATTTCTTCCGGTGGCTGTACGTAAGCAGCAACTAACGGTATTAGGGCTTTTAAGGGAATTTTGGCGATGCGGTTGAAGACCCATCACCAACAACATTTATTTTTACCATCTTTTCCCGACTCACATTTCCAAAAGTGGCTAAGGAATATCTAATTCCTTAGCTCTGGCTACCCCTTCTAGGGATTTATAGCCGTGAGTATATGTATGTATGTAAAAGTAATGAACAGTGAATTACTTTTCACCTTACGCCGATGTGAATGTAGCCAAATGGCCAAGCCACATATTTTGACTAAGGTGTAGAGTTTGTGAAGTTAGGCGTTTTAGAGTTAGGGTATGTAGTGTTAGAAGCTTAGCTCTACATGAGATCTCATAACTTTTTGGCAGTGCGAGTCATATGGGCTCGTCTTGGCAACATTTTACATGAAAATCTTTTTTACATTGTCATTTTTTGCACCGCAACAATAAAACAAACAAACAAAATGAAACCAAAACACATCACTGTTGGATACCCCTTGCTATACCGAACCAGACCTTGTTTTTCCCGTATATATACATGCATGTACTAGAATCCTCATAGAGTGATACCAATGCACGCAAAAGACCGAACCTGGACAATAAAGTGCCGCATGAATAATATACAAAATAAAGTACCTTAAAATCGGTAGCACTTATAAGCTATTAATAAATTAATAAATGAGACTCAACATCACTAAAATGTACTATCAGAGCTAGTAACCCGTTTCGGCTTCAATCGAGAAGCTGAAAAACTCTAATTAGAATGTTTTATTCATGAAAACCGCATGTGGGGATTATAACTTATAAATAAAGGAAAGAAAAAAAAACTCGTCACCAGCGGTGATTGAACCCACGACCTATTCTATTATATCTATTCACAATCACATTATTTATCAGAAAAACTCTGTTTATGTTTTATTCGAAGTGAACAGTGACTGTGATCGTATTATGGTATTTTGTGATGTAGTACATAAGGGAGGGTGAAATACTATACGAGTTGTGTTTGCTGTGTAGTGTCGGCTTAGAATAGCACTACCCCATCTCTTCCGGTGGGTGTACGTAACAGGCGACTAACGGTATTGGGGGCTTTTAAGGGATTTTTGGGCGAAGCGGTTGGAGACCTTAGCTCTGGCTACCCGTTTTAGGGGATTTACAGCCGTGAGTATATGTATGTAATTTGTGACCCTATATCAAAGAGTTCGAATTTATTTTGCAACACTTTTAAATAATATTTTACTTACTCACTTACTCGTACATCTATGCCATTTTTCCCAATGCAGTAGACGAAGACAAAATGAACGCCACGACAAACCTCTCTCACTTCACTCATATTTATCATCTCCTCAGACATTCTCTATCATTCGTTACTTAAGATTAGCTCTGATGCTACTTCCGTCAAACCAAATGTATTCTACTTTATATAAAAAAAAATAGAAGAAACGGAAATCCAAAAACAGAAGAATAAAAGAGATGCATGGGAAGAACAATTAATTTAAGGGAAACAAAAGAGGTTTATCAGGATCTTAATTTAATAGTGGAAGGATAACACGTATAAAATAATAGGCTATAATTAATAATAAATAGACTATTGTGGCACTCACTGGCTCTATATATCTCTTTTGCCACTTTACAATCATCCATTCTCTCTATGTACCCAAACCACCTCAACATTCCTTTGTCTATCTTGCACACTACGTCACCTTTCACACCTAAACGTTCACGAATCACACTATTTTCCACTTTGTCGCACAACATACATGTACCTATTTATGTTTACAAAAACTATGTATGTGTTAAAGGATAGAAGAATTTCGCGCTGGCAGCCATTGACACGGTAGCTCAATTGGCAAGAGCGACGGGGGCGTATACCCGAGGTCGCGGGTTCGAATCCCGCCTGTGTCGAAGTTTTTCTTTCCTTTATTTATTCTTTATTTATTAGTAATAATCCCCACATGAGGTTTTCATGAACAAAAAGATTTAAATTATGTGATAGTTAGGCGTTTTCAACATTTGCATTCTATCTGAAAAGATAGACAAGTGGCCTTTCGAATTAGTAAAAAATTCGGAGGTAGGAAACGCAAACACTACTAAAACGTGTAAAAGAAATAAAGGATAGAAGAATTTCGCACTGGCAGCCATTGACACGGTAGCTCAATTGGCAAGAGCGACGGGGGCGTGAGAGTGAATATGTTGGAAAAAATATGATTATCATGTACTTATCCAAAAGAGTAAAATAAGGCAAGTTGTATTAGCAACCGTGATAGCCCAGTGGGTAGAACACTCGGTCATCGTGCAAGCGACTAGTGTTCAAATCCTGGGTCGGGCCTACACCAATTTGTCTTTTCTAAAGACATATGTGTGGTTAATTTATCATGGTTGTTAACGGTGAGGGAAAACATCGTGAGGAAACCCACATGGCTGAGTTGTACTTAGTCATGTGACAGTGTATTCGTACAAAACGGCGATAGGCCTGCCCCTATCACGTGAGTACACTGTCCATGCAAAACGTGGGTACTCTGAACACCAGGTGACAAAGTCACGTGATGTTCAGAAGTATTAGTACCTCTGCCAACCCCTTCGGGGATATTCGGCGTGAACGTTTATGTTATGTTATGTATGTATGTTATGTTATGTTGTATTTATTCATATATCCCTCATAATGTTTTTTAACCAATTTGGTATCAGTTTACTGTGAGTATCCATATATATTAAACAAGAGAGGGTGGATTTTGTGAACCAACCTGTGTCGCGATGCTAAGAGCTAGAAGCTGGTTCAGGTATCAAATTGAAGGTCTCCATCTGAAGTTTTACCGAAAATCATACATTTTCCATAACTGGATTAGTTAAATTGTTAGAGATTTATAAATGGTCAAAATTGGCCCATAGACTTTGCTGGAGTAAAAGCGCGCGCAAATGTGTCAGTCACGAGATTGAATTGATTCGCTCGCGAGCAATTTTCAATCTGCCGACAATTTTAA
This sequence comes from Bedellia somnulentella, assembly GCA_963576735.1. Classification (NCBI taxonomy): domain Eukaryota; kingdom Metazoa; phylum Arthropoda; class Insecta; order Lepidoptera; family Bedelliidae; genus Bedellia; species Bedellia somnulentella. Next base: position 9,831,566 of record OY755174.1, read on the forward strand.
TTTCTATTGCGTTATTATAGTAATTTAGTCATTCTATGAAGTACCAAATTGTTCGTGAACAGTTCGTGCACACATAGAGACCATTTCGACCCGTGTCCCAATTACAGGTGAGCAATAAAAAGCAAAAAAGAAAAATGCACATTCGAAATGAATATAAAAAAAATTGTATATATACATATAAAAACAGAAGTTAAGATAGTGTTTTGGTATTTTGGAAGTACACCGGATGCAGAAAATGTAATCCACGCGGACGTAGTCACGGGCCAGAAGCTAGTTTTACTTAATAGTAAATAGATTTTTAAACTTTGATTACAACTTTTGTTATTATGATGGCTTAGTAAATGTTCTCTAAAACGTTTTTTAAAAGACTTTGCTATGATATTGCTAGTAAAAGAAAGTCTGTATTTTTTTTTAAGATACGTAAAGAAAGATGTGCGAATACATACATACATTTTAATCGATTTGAATAAGTACTGAAACAGGAATGAAAAAAATTAGGAAAGGCACTGGACTTAAAGCAGTGATATAAGCACGTATGTAAAATAAAATTTTAACACATTGATAAACTAGTATTCATTGACAACTTAATAAAATTAAAAGTATAATATTTCATAATCATGGTTTTCTAGTTGCTAATCGATAATTTTTCTATATATTTTTTAACGTAAAAGTAAACTATAAGCCCTGTTTACAGATATGATTAGTTTGTCAATATCTTTACAACTGAACTTTTAATAACACAAGCGTAAAATCGATATCTTTTTTCTGAATCGCTACAATTAAAAAGCATCACATTTTGTGCTTCGCTAAATATATAATGGATTGCATAAGAGCTTATTCACTGAACACAACAACATAGAGACACGTTGGGTGGCGCTATAAAAAGTGCCATTGTCGCACCGATGCACGATTCTGGTGCGAACACTGTTAGATGCTCAACCATTAAAATAATATGTTATTTTGAGCCAGTTTGAAGAAAAATAATAATTAAATTTACTACTTACTTTGAAAACCAAATCTGGCAAAAAAATAGCAAAATATTATAAAGTGTCCTTATTTTTCTTATGTCAGTTTTTAAGTCAAGCATATATTATTTATATAATTTAAGGCCTAATAAAGGTTATCTAATGAGTTAATAAGGACATGTGTGAAAATACTGAGGAAATTAAGTGAAGCTTGAGTGGTTTGTCGAGATGTACAAAGTGGCAATTGATCTCTGCCTACCCTAATGCAAGCTAATGGTGTGAGAATATTTATGTATGTAAAGGTCATCTCTAAGAGTATTTTTTTATTATAATTCAATTTGATCGGACGAAAACATGCTAAGTTAACCCAACACTATTAATTAAAAACAGCCCTGGAAACTTAGATAAATAAAATAATTAAGTGTCGCTGTAATGCTGTCATTTAAACATGTTTTTAATTTATTGCTTGGGTACAAATTTATAAAGTTTATGGTTTTGGTATATAAACTGCCGATTTTTTGTCTGATGTATATCTGTTGCGCTTGCAGTAAGTATTACATTTTCATGCAGTCCTTTTGAAGCTTGTAATAAGATTTGGTTAGGTCTTAAGTGCTTATATTAATTAAATAGCGTCGCTAAATTATTTTGGGTTGCTGATGAAAACGATTGTATTTTACAAAAATACTTATATTTTAGTGAATATCATATGTTGATAGACTGATACAATAATAATACACACTTAAAAAAAGATTAATCTTGTAAACTAACTTAAAATATAATTTAAAAAGATATTTTATTCTTCCTAGTAAAAGTTAAAATTTGTATTGCTCCAAGCAATTTAGTTTTTTGTATATCATGTGAACTTAACAAAAAAAAGTTATCGCGAGATAGTTACTAACCTGAATTGGGCATAGTGTTGTCCCCAAGACCAGTGGAGGTGTCCACGTCAGCGTGCACCATCCCCGCCATGGTTATCACCAGAACGGAAACCCACATGCATCCCTTGCGAAACCTTTTATTCTCACAGAATTGACCCATTGCACATTTCTTTAAAGGTCTATTAATATACACACGCGTCATAAAACTTTTTCAAGTTCCTCAAACTATTATCTAAACTAGTTCCAAACTAATTTCATTCTTATAAACTACCGATGGTGTAACTTTAACATTCATAGTTCTAATTTAGAGAGTTTTGGTTTTGAAAAAGAGGGTAGTTTTACGATCTCGTCGGCAAGCACGTGCTGAAATCAGTGAAATGGTATGTGCAGGTGGGATGTCGCGTCGACACTGGAGTGCAGGCTCGGCAGCACGCCGGCACCGCGCTCTCGACTCATTCCACCGCGTGAGGAGGGCCGCTGCGCGCGCACCCGCCGGCGCCGCCAATCACGCACGGTGGGAGGGACCAACTCTAAGACGCGCGGAAGTATATGCGAAGGCCTATGTACGGATGATAGCGGACAGGTGGTTTCGTAACCGTAATTAGATAAGTTTACAATCCCTTTCACTTCCACAACAATCAAATCTGTCATTGGTTTCATAAGTTTCAGTAACAATAGTAAGTATAAACACGATCTCTAAATGTAAATCCGCGTCGATGTCATAAGGTCTTCTGGTGGCATTAAGGAAAAGTTTACCTACTTTCTTGAATAAATAAGATTTTGATAATTTAAAACTTTGCGTAAGTTCAAGTTTCTTCTTAACAATAAAGATGATTACTACTTTGCAGACATACATTTTCTCTTTTAATCAAACAGAATTACGACATTTTATTTTATTTAGACTTGATGAAAAATACTATAACAACTTAAACTTTTAAGCATAGTATTTCATATGGGATTATCTGACTATATCTGGTTAAAAATACATAACATAAACTTCTGATATAATTTAGAAGAACAAAGTCTAAACAAAGTTTGTAGTATTTTCGATACCAGAATGAATAAAATAAAGGTCTTCTTTTAAAAAAATCTGCTGACTGGAGTTCCATACTGAATTATTTTTCGCAGATAAATTCACATATTGACTGTGATTGATAAAATCTGAAAATTTTATATTTTATGTTGATTTTGCATAGCACTTTTTACTTTTATATTTCCGTTAGATACCTTTTACCAATTTTCTATCATCCATCCTCTCGATGTGCCCAAACCATCTCAACAATCCTTTTTCTATCTTACTTAAAATATCATCTTTTACACCTCACCTTTCACGAATCACGTCATTCCTCACTCGATGACATAACCTTACATTACAAACTTTTCTAAGGGACCACATTTCTACAGCATTCACTCTGCTTTCATGCTTCTTCTGCCACACCCATCATTCGTTGCCATACATAAGCGTAGGAACAAGAACAGCATCATGCACAGCCATTCGGGCTTTTTCGGACACTGATTGACTAGACATAAGACTATGCAGTGATCCATTAATCGCATTACCCTTTTTCACTCTTCTCTCGATATCTTCAACACACCATCCATTCCATCTCTAGTAAACAAACTTCCCAGATATACAAACGCATACATACAGATATAAATTTCGATAAAGAATACCAGAATAAAGAGTATATAAATGTATTTTTATAATAGTTTCTATTTTAATGCGTCAATATTAACCTAAATTAATTACCTTTAAATTTATTTCAGGCAAAACCCATTCGTAGCAAAATTAAAGAAAAATTAACAAGTAACTCGTATCGGAAATATGGTTCAATATTTGTATCATATTCTAATTATTTTTTCAATAAGCATGCAATTTTCTATTAATGATTTGCATGGTAATTAAAATCAATATTTTTTTCAAAATCATTAATTAAAATAAATCCTTAACAAAGTATGGATGAGTGGAACAAAATATACATGTTCATTATAAGGAATGCCAACAATTTTATCTACAAAATACGTGAATTCCGATTTAATGTAGTTATTCACATCACACATATGTATAAACTCTTGAGTGCATGTTGAGGAATTTTAAAGTCAAGAGTCCAATATTTCAATTCCTCCTGAAATGTATTTTCTTTTTCATTATCTGTATCCAGATTATACTATCGATTCTTTTTTACTGGAGAGCTCTGAATGATTACTTAGATAGTCTTCTGGAAATTAAAAAAAGAATACTTTTTTAAAAATAGTTATTATAATAAATACGAAGGCGGGTCAATAAATCCGTGACTTTTGGAATAAAATACAGATTTTATGATAAAAAAATAATTTTATTTTTTAACCCTTGAGCTCTATACACTTTGTCAACGCTTCTCCAATTTTTTTATCCCTTCCAAAAAAATAAATTTGTCGAGGTCCTCAAAATAGGCCTTTGTTTGCGAGATGACTTGGAGTCAAATCTTTTTCCACCTAGCCATTTCTTCAGGTTTGGGAACAAGTAGTAGTCGCTCGGAGCCAAATCTGGAGAATAGGGCGGATGAGGGAGCAATTCATAGCCCAATTCATGGATTTTTGCCATGGCAACTGCACATGTGTGCACACTTGCATTGTCTTGGTGGAAAAGAACTTTTTTCTTGGCCAAATGAGGTCGGCTTTTCTTTAAATCGTCATTAAATCGGTCCAGTAAGTTGGCATAATATTCAACATTGATTGTGCTTCCCTTTTGTAGGTAGTCGATGTGGATTATCCCGCGTGGATCCCAAAAAACAGTCGCCATAACTTTATTGGCTGACAAACCCACCTTGGCCTTCTTTGGCGCCGATTCACCCTGAGTTTTGACTGTTGTTTGGTATCTGGTGTGTTGTGATGGATCCATGTTTCGTCCACGGTTACAAAACGGCGCAAAAACTCCTCCACATTGCGATTAAACAACGCCAAACCTTCCTGTGAAGTTGTTACACGATTGCGTTTGTGGTCGAATGTGAGCAAACGCGGCACCCATCTTGCGGAAAGCTTTCTCATGCCCAAGTGATCATTCAAAATTGAAACCACTGAGCCATATGAGATCCCTACGGCTTCCACAATCTCTTGCACTTTCAATCTTCGGTCGCCCAACACTATATCGTGAATTTTTTCGATTGTTTCGGGTGTAGAGACCTCAACTAGGCGTCCAGGACGTTCGGCATCTTCAGTGCTTGTACGGCCGCAACGAAATTCAGTAAACCACTTTTTTACCATTGAAATCGATGGTGCAGAGTCCCCATAGTATTTATCAAGCTTAGTCTTGGTCTCGGTAATGGTTTTTTTACGCAAGAAATAATGCTTAATCACGAAATTCACAAAAGCACAAAAGCATACGAAATTCACTTTTTTCCATTTTCTCCTCAAATTTGTGAGTAGTCTGATAAAAATAGCTGTCAAAAACAAACTAACTGACGCAGCAAGTTAAAATTTACATACATACATCCATCCTGACGTCCCTCAGCAGGTACAAAGGGCCTTGAGTAGATTTCTCCATCTGGCTCGATCTTGGGCAGCGGCTGCGAGATCCTCCCACTTCATTCCTACAACTTTTGCCTCATTCTCCACAGAAGTTAAAATTTAGACAGGAGTCAACTGACAGATGCCTGTTCACAGGAGCAGTGTTGCTGTTTCAGTAAAGAGGTCAGAAATTCAAAAAGTCACGGACTTATTGACCCGCCCTCGTATCAAAACAGATGACTATCAAGAAAATTACATAAATAAGCTTGAAGCAAAAAAAGCTTACCATATATTATCACGGTGGTTGCATTAGGAACACTTTTAATGACTTCAACTGTTCAACTGTTAGCAAAATTAAATGAAATATAATATGCATTACATAAAATCATTTTAACATTTACTATTAAAAACTAATCAATCAACAAAACATTTACTGATATAAAGCAAATTTGATTTAATACTTAATAATTTAATTTTAGTACTGAACCTTTTTGTTGCTCTTGCGTTGTACCCTTTTCTTCTCTAACATTATTTGTAATTAATACCAAGGTTTGTCAGTTGGAAACGTTTATTTGACTGTAACGTTAGTATGACTATTGCGTTGTCGTACAAAGTTATTAGCTAAAACTTAAATAAAACGTCATATAGTTTAGACTTGCCGACGTTGCTATGACTAGTTTATTACAACATATTCGTCGCACGACTAAATAGTTAAATTAAAGACGTCTATAGGACCTAGTTTTCATTTAATTACTATCATAAAACTTCTATCCAACTTTATGTCGTACAAATCATGACTTATTTGATGTTTTTGCTTGTTGAGTAACTACTATGAATATTTAATCTATACTATAATATCTATCTATCTATCTATTCTATAATAAGACTGTAACGAGGTCAAAACTGTACATTAAAGAAAAAAAAAGAAAAAACGGTGGAATATGTTTTATTTTCGATACTGAAGCCAAATTTGCTATTTTTGAAAAAAAAATGTCTGTCTGTCTGTCTGTATGTCCGTCATCACGTTAATGCTACCGGACCGATCTTGATCAAATTTGGCATGAATGTAGGTTATACACCTGACCAACATATAGGACAACATAATTTATCCCGGATTTCGCAAGGGTTCCCACAGAAGCATAAAAAAACATAACTTATATGGTTCCCCATATTTACACGATTAATTTTTTCATCGACCGACTTTATCGGACTCTTCATTAATAGTCTTTTTGGAAAAAATAAGGGTTTCATCCATTTTCATCAAAATAATTGTCCATTTAATTGTTTGTCAATAGTATGACTACTAGATATATAGGATATCACAAATTTGAGACTTACTCAAATGTCTGCGTGGCGCAGCGGTATACTGTTAGGTAAACACTAAGTACGAAAGACCCTGGGGCTTTTAAGGGATTTTTGGGCGATGTGGTTGGAGACCCATCACAACAACCTTTATTTCACTATCTTTTCCCGACGCAACTTCCAAAAGTGGCTGAGGAACTTCAAGTTCCTTAGCTCTGGCTACCCCTTCTACGGATTTATAGTCGTGAGTATATTTATGTATGTATTTAATTGTTTGTCAATAGTATGGCTACTAGATATATACCATATCACAAATTTGACATAATTACTAATGTATTTGTGGCGTAGCTGTATACCGATTGGTTAAATCTAAACTAACGGATGACCCAGGTTCGAATCCCGGGTGATTAAAGTCTTTTTGAGACTGTTTTGCTTTTGTGTTAGGTTAGAATAATAGGATGCACTAATCCTTCTTTTTCACATTCAACTATGCGAATATGTATGAATAAAGATAATTGAAAGTATATTGTATGAATTTTACGTATTCATTTGGTAGGTTTGAGAATAAGTTTATAGCTTTTTTTTTTAACAAATTTTCTCATAGATATATTATGTTTTACTTACGCATAAATAAATATTCTGTTTAAGCCTCAGATGCATAGTTTGTAAATAATAGTAAATATCTCAATGTTAATTCAGTAACGCCATCTGTTGACCGATGATTGCAATCTCTCACACATCACCAACAGTCAGTGCAGCGGACAGCACCGGGTCGCCAAACTGCTATCCCTACTTACTAAAGATATTCTCATATTTGAACATATAGAACTTGGTACAAAATGGTTTGTTTCATGATTCGTATGAACAATTAAAAAGGTTTTTTGGAACTCATCCCCTAAGGGATTGTAGTATACAGATTTTTGATCTATAAATATACTGTATTAGAAATTTGAAACTTGATCTGATTGACTGATATAACCACTACAAAAAGGAATTTATAAAATTCATCCATCAATCAATCATGACTATATACTAACGGCTATAAATCCCAAAAAAGGGTAGCCACAGCTTCAGAGATAGTAATTCTCTATCCACTTTTGGAAGTTAAATAGGGAAAAGGTAGTCAAATGGGTCTCCAACTGCATCGCCCAACATATTATGTGTTAGGTGACCATAGATCAGTGTCGTTGCATAGCAACCTATTGATAGATCAGTTTACTGTAAAATAACTTTAATATATAAATGCCTTCAACTTGCATATCGTATTTTCCTTAACTTTAAATTACTTAATATGGTAGCAGAGCGAATAAATAACAGTGATCAGTGATAAATAAAAGTATCAACGATGCCGAAAACATCACTGCACATTGATCCACTTGGTCAAGAAAATTATGACACATGGGCTATGCAAGCCGAAGCTGTCTTGATAAAATCAAAACTTTGGAAATACGTTGAAACGCCCCTAGCTCAAGATGCATGTGCCGCAGATATCGAAGGAGACAAAATGTCAAGGTCTGAACTTATTTTGTTAATTGCTCCTTCTCAACTAAAAGACATAAAAAAATTGCACAACTGCTAAGGCTCTGTGGGATAAATTAAAAGAAATCCATGCAAGTAAAGGTCCCGCTCGTAAAGCTTCTCTCCTTAAGTCACTCATACTCACAAAACTTGAAGGAAGTGATGTACGTGCACATTTGAACAAGTTCATGGATACGGTTGACAAATTGGCAGAAATGGATGTCAACATTAATGCGGATCTATTGACAATACTGATGCTATATAGTTTATCCTCTGAATACGAAAACTTTCGTGTTGCCATCGAGTCACGCGACGTCTTGCCAAAACCTGACGAACTTAAAATTAAAATAATAGAAGAGAGCGACGCTCGTCACCGCAACACTCAAAACGAGTACAACCCACAAACATATGGAGAAGAAAATGCACTCTACGCAACTTGTAAAATTTGTAAAAAGACTGGTAACAAAATCTTTCAGAAAAAGACGCACAAAATTTGTTCTAACTGTTGGAAGAATAACAAAACAAAATCTAAAACCAGATTAACTGATGGTTCTTCATCTTTACTATATGCAGAAGAGTGTCATCTCATATCAAACAAACATGATGAAAACGATTGGGTACTTGACAGCGGCTGTACCTCTCACATAACACATCAATACGAATACTTTGAAAACATGAAGACTATATCGAGGAAACTGAATTTCGCATCTGAAAACAACTCTACAGAAATCAAAGGAGAAGGCGAGTTACCATGACGAACAAATATGGGAAAATTTATCTGGAAAATACTCTGTACGTACCCTCTCTATGCAAGAATTTACTAGACGTGCCGAAAATGACTGAACATGGAGCTTCCGTTACATTCAAAAATGACAAAGCTACTATACGCAACAAGAAAGGAGATATACTAATGACTGCAGTAAAGTCTGACAACAGTGGTCTCTTTTATGTCAAGTCACCAAAAATAGAACGGAACTATGCAGCAACGCCTGATACTTCAAACATAAAACAAGGCTCCATACAAGACTGGCATAGGAAACTTGGACACATGAATGACAAAGATCTTCACATGGCACTCAACAATGAAACATTGATTGGCCTGAACTTCAACAAAAACGAGACTTTGTCAGACTGCGAGATCTGTATTGAAGCTAAAATGACTCGAGTACCAAGCCCTCCACAAAGAACAAATCCCAGAACTACCGAACGCCTGGAGATTGTCCACAGTGACGTATGTGGTCCATTCACTCCTAGTAATGGTAAAAATCGATACTTTGTTACTTTCATTGACGATTACAGTAGATATTCAAGCGTCTACCTTATGAAAAATAAGTCAGAAGTACTAGAAAAATTTAAAGAATACAAAAATTAAATGGAAAAGTTTACGGGCAACAAAGTGAAACATTTACAATCGGATAACGGAACAGAATATATCAACGCCAACTTTGACGCTTATTTGAAGGAGCACGGGATCGCACGACGCCTATCAGCTCCCTATACCGCTCATCAAAATGGAATTGCAGAACGCAAAAATCGGACATTGGTGGAAAAGGCCAGAGCCATGCTTATAGACGCAAAGGCACCAATTTATCTATGGGCAGAAGCAATAAATACTGCAAACTATCTGTCAAATAGAAGCATAAACAGTGCAATTGACAATAAAACACCATTCGAGAAATGGGTCTTAAGAAAGCCCTGCGTTAATCACCTTCATCCATTCGGGTCCAAAGCATTTGTTCTAAGAAAAGACCCTAGACGTCGAAAATTTGATTCGAAAGCAATCCCTGGCATGTTTGTTGGATACTCAAGCACCAGCAAAGCATTTAGAATATATGTTCCATCCAAACGTAAGAATTTCATATCGAAAGATGTAAGAGTAGTAAAAACGAATTTTTACTCAAGCCCTATTAACAACTTTGATGATTTTGCATATACTAAAAACACTGACTGTAACCCGGTATTAGAACCGAAGAAAACTCATATTAACATTGATGAGATTAGCGATGCTCACATAGAACAAGACGACTCTAAATTCACTAAGAGAGAATCGAACATGGGATTTAGTGGATTTACCAAAAGGAAGAAAAGCACTACCATGCAAATGGGTTTATAAACTGAAAACAAATCCAGATGGCTCTATTGACAAATTTAAAGCTAGAGTAGTAGTAAAAGGTTATTCACAACAACAAGGCGTGGATTACGATAAGACGTTTAGTCCCGTTGCTCGACTTAGCACTATAAGAGCAGTCATAGCAATTGCAGTAAAAGAAAATTTGAAATTACGCCAGTTTGATGTATCAACAGCTTTCCTAAATGGAACAGTCCAGGAAGAAATATACGTCAAACAGCCCGAAGGTTTCCAATCGATGGTGCAGAGTCCCCATAGTATTTATCAAGCTTAGTCTTGGTCTCGGTAATGGTTTTTTTACGCAAGAAATAATGCTTAATCACGAAATTCACAAAAGCACAAAAGCATACGAAATTCACTTTTTTCCATTTTCTCCTCAAATTTGTGAGTAGTCTGATAAAAATAGCTGTCAAAAACAAACTAACTGACGCAGCAAGTTAAAATTTACATACATACATCCATCCTGACGTCCCTCAGCAGGTACAAAGGGCCTTGAGTAGATTTCTCCATCTGGCTCGATCTTGGGCAGCGGCTGCGAGATCCTCCCACTTCATTCCTACAACTTTTGCCTCATTCTCCACAGAAGTTAAAATTTAGACAGGAGTCAACTGACAGATGCCTGTTCACAGGAGCAGTGTTGCTGTTTCAGTAAAGAGGTCAGAAATTCAAAAAGTCACGGACTTATTGACCCGCCCTCGTATCAAAACAGATGACTATCAAGAAAATTACATAAATAAGCTTGAAGCAAAAAAAGCTTACCATATATTATCACGGTGGTTGCATTAGGAACACTTTTAATGACTTCAACTGTTCAACTGTTAGCAAAATTAAATGAAATATAATATGCATTACATAAAATCATTTTAACATTTACTATTAAAAACTAATCAATCAACAAAACATTTACTGATATAAAGCAAATTTGATTTAATACTTAATAATTTAATTTTAGTACTGAACCTTTTTGTTGCTCTTGCGTTGTACCCTTTTCTTCTCTAACATTATTTGTAATTAATACCAAGGTTTGTCAGTTGGAAACGTTTATTTGACTGTAACGTTAGTATGACTATTGCGTTGTCGTACAAAGTTATTAGCTAAAACTTAAATAAAACGTCATATAGTTTAGACTTGCCGACGTTGCTATGACTAGTTTATTACAACATATTCGTCGCACGACTAAATAGTTAAATTAAAGACGTCTATAGGACCTAGTTTTCATTTAATTACTATCATAAAACTTCTATCCAACTTTATGTCGTACAAATCATGACTTATTTGATGTTTTTGCTTGTTGAGTAACTACTATGAATATTTAATCTATACTATAATATCTATCTATCTATCTATTCTATAATAAGACTGTAACGAGGTCAAAACTGTACATTAAAGAAAAAAAAAGAAAAAACGGTGGAATATGTTTTATTTTCGATACTGAAGCCAAATTTGCTATTTTTGAAAAAAAAATGTCTGTCTGTCTGTCTGTATGTCCGTCATCACGTTAATGCTACCGGACCGATCTTGATCAAATTTGGCATGAATGTAGGTTATACACCTGACCAACATATAGGACAACATAATTTATCCCGGATTTCGCAAGGGTTCCCACAGAAGCATAAAAAAACATAACTTATATGGTTCCCCATATTTACACGATTAATTTTTTCATCGACCGACTTTATCGGACTCTTCATTAATAGTCTTTTTGGAAAAAATAAGGGTTTCATCCATTTTCATCAAAATAATTGTCCATTTAATTGTTTGTCAATAGTATGACTACTAGATATATAGGATATCACAAATTTGAGACTTACTCAAATGTCTGCGTGGCGCAGCGGTATACTGTTAGGTAAACACTAAGTACGAAAGACCCTGGGGCTTTTAAGGGATTTTTGGGCGATGTGGTTGGAGACCCATCACAACAACCTTTATTTCACTATCTTTTCCCGACGCAACTTCCAAAAGTGGCTGAGGAACTTCAAGTTCCTTAGCTCTGGCTACCCCTTCTACGGATTTATAGTCGTGAGTATATTTATGTATGTATTTAATTGTTTGTCAATAGTATGGCTACTAGATATATACCATATCACAAATTTGACATAATTACTAATGTATTTGTGGCGTAGCTGTATACCGATTGGTTAAATCTAAACTAACGGATGACCCAGGTTCGAATCCCGGGTGATTAAAGTCTTTTTGAGACTGTTTTGCTTTTGTGTTAGGTTAGAATAATAGGATGCACTAATCCTTCTTTTTCACATTCAACTATGCGAATATGTATGAATAAAGATAATTGAAAGTATATTGTATGAATTTTACGTATTCATTTGGTAGGTTTGAGAATAAGTTTATAGCTTTTTTTTTTAACAAATTTTCTCATAGATATATTATGTTTTACTTACGCATAAATAAATATTCTGTTTAAGCCTCAGATGCATAGTTTGTAAATAATAGTAAATATCTCAATGTTAATTCAGTAACGCCATCTGTTGACCGATGATTGCAATCTCTCACACATCACCAACAGTCAGTGCAGCGGACAGCACCGGGTCGCCAAACTGCTATCCCTACTTACTAAAGATATTCTCATATTTGAACATATAGAACTTGGTACAAAATGGTTTGTTTCATGATTCGTATGAACAATTAAAAAGGTTTTTTGGAACTCATCCCCTAAGGGATTGTAGTATACAGATTTTTGATCTATAAATATACTGTATTAGAAATTTGAAACTTGATCTGATTGACTGATATAACCACTACAAAAAGGAATTTATAAAATTCATCCATCAATCAATCATGACTATATACTAACGGCTATAAATCCCAAAAAAGGGTAGCCACAGCTTCAGAGATAGTAATTCTCTATCCACTTTTGGAAGTTAAATAGGGAAAAGGTAGTCAAATGGGTCTCCAACTGCATCGCCCAACATATTATGTGTTAGGTGACCATAGATCAGTGTCGTTGCATAGCAACCTATTGATAGATCAGTTTACTGTAAAATAACTTTAATATATAAATGCCTTCAACTTGCATATCGTATTTTCCTTAACTTTAAATTACTTAATATGGTAGCAGAGCGAATAAATAACAGTGATCAGTGATAAATAAAAGTATCAACGATGCCGAAAACATCACTGCACATTGATCCACTTGGTCAAGAAAATTATGACACATGGGCTATGCAAGCCGAAGCTGTCTTGATAAAATCAAAACTTTGGAAATACGTTGAAACGCCCCTAGCTCAAGATGCATGTGCCGCAGATATCGAAGGAGACAAAATGTCAAGGTCTGAACTTATTTTGTTAATTGCTCCTTCTCAACTAAAAGACATAAAAAAATTGCACAACTGCTAAGGCTCTGTGGGATAAATTAAAAGAAATCCATGCAAGTAAAGGTCCCGCTCGTAAAGCTTCTCTCCTTAAGTCACTCATACTCACAAAACTTGAAGGAAGTGATGTACGTGCACATTTGAACAAGTTCATGGATACGGTTGACAAATTGGCAGAAATGGATGTCAACATTAATGCGGATCTATTGACAATACTGATGCTATATAGTTTATCCTCTGAATACGAAAACTTTCGTGTTGCCATCGAGTCACGCGACGTCTTGCCAAAACCTGACGAACTTAAAATTAAAATAATAGAAGAGAGCGACGCTCGTCACCGCAACACTCAAAACGAGTACAACCCACAAACATATGGAGAAGAAAATGCACTCTACGCAACTTGTAAAATTTGTAAAAAGACTGGTAACAAAATCTTTCAGAAAAAGACGCACAAAATTTGTTCTAACTGTTGGAAGAATAACAAAACAAAATCTAAAACCAGATTAACTGATGGTTCTTCATCTTTACTATATGCAGAAGAGTGTCATCTCATATCAAACAAACATGATGAAAACGATTGGGTACTTGACAGCGGCTGTACCTCTCACATAACACATCAATACGAATACTTTGAAAACATGAAGACTATATCGAGGAAACTGAATTTCGCATCTGAAAACAACTCTACAGAAATCAAAGGAGAAGGCGAGTTACCATGACGAACAAATATGGGAAAATTTATCTGGAAAATACTCTGTACGTACCCTCTCTATGCAAGAATTTACTAGACGTGCCGAAAATGACTGAACATGGAGCTTCCGTTACATTCAAAAATGACAAAGCTACTATACGCAACAAGAAAGGAGATATACTAATGACTGCAGTAAAGTCTGACAACAGTGGTCTCTTTTATGTCAAGTCACCAAAAATAGAACGGAACTATGCAGCAACGCCTGATACTTCAAACATAAAACAAGGCTCCATACAAGACTGGCATAGGAAACTTGGACACATGAATGACAAAGATCTTCACATGGCACTCAACAATGAAACATTGATTGGCCTGAACTTCAACAAAAACGAGACTTTGTCAGACTGCGAGATCTGTATTGAAGCTAAAATGACTCGAGTACCAAGCCCTCCACAAAGAACAAATCCCAGAACTACCGAACGCCTGGAGATTGTCCACAGTGACGTATGTGGTCCATTCACTCCTAGTAATGGTAAAAATCGATACTTTGTTACTTTCATTGACGATTACAGTAGATATTCAAGCGTCTACCTTATGAAAAATAAGTCAGAAGTACTAGAAAAATTTAAAGAATACAAAAATTAAATGGAAAAGTTTACGGGCAACAAAGTGAAACATTTACAATCGGATAACGGAACAGAATATATCAACGCCAACTTTGACGCTTATTTGAAGGAGCACGGGATCGCACGACGCCTATCAGCTCCCTATACCGCTCATCAAAATGGAATTGCAGAACGCAAAAATCGGACATTGGTGGAAAAGGCCAGAGCCATGCTTATAGACGCAAAGGCACCAATTTATCTATGGGCAGAAGCAATAAATACTGCAAACTATCTGTCAAATAGAAGCATAAACAGTGCAATTGACAATAAAACACCATTCGAGAAATGGGTCTTAAGAAAGCCCTGCGTTAATCACCTTCATCCATTCGGGTCCAAAGCATTTGTTCTAAGAAAAGACCCTAGACGTCGAAAATTTGATTCGAAAGCAATCCCTGGCATGTTTGTTGGATACTCAAGCACCAGCAAAGCATTTAGAATATATGTTCCATCCAAACGTAAGAATTTCATATCGAAAGATGTAAGAGTAGTAAAAACGAATTTTTACTCAAGCCCTATTAACAACTTTGATGATTTTGCATATACTAAAAACACTGACTGTAACCCGGTATTAGAACCGAAGAAAACTCATATTAACATTGATGAGATTAGCGATGCTCACATAGAACAAGACGACTCTAAATTCACTAAGAGAGAATCGAACATGGGATTTAGTGGATTTACCAAAAGGAAGAAAAGCACTACCATGCAAATGGGTTTATAAACTGAAAACAAATCCAGATGGCTCTATTGACAAATTTAAAGCTAGAGTAGTAGTAAAAGGTTATTCACAACAACAAGGCGTGGATTACGATAAGACGTTTAGTCCCGTTGCTCGACTTAGCACTATAAGAGCAGTCATAGCAATTGCAGTAAAAGAAAATTTGAAATTACGCCAGTTTGATGTATCAACAGCTTTCCTAAATGGAACAGTCCAGGAAGAAATATACGTCAAACAGCCCGAAGGTTTCCAAGATGGAACTGGAAGAGTTTGTAAACTCAATCGTAGTCTTTACGGTTTGAAACAAGCTCCGCGATGTTGGAACTCCTGCATTGCCGATTTTCTGAAAAGCAAAGGCTTTCAACAAAGTGAAGCAGACCCTTGTCTGTACTTCAGAATAAGAGGAAAATCCAAAGTCTTGATTGGATTATACGTTGACGATGGACTCGTAGCGTCTAATACCACTGATGCTGGAGATGAGTTTATAGAAGAGCTCAAATCAAAATTTAAAATCACGACGAAAAATGCGTCCTATTTTTTGGGTATTGAGATAAAACCTGAAAAAGGAAAAGTAACTCTTTGCCAACGAGCTTACCTACAAAAGGTTCTAGAAAGGTTTGGAATGACACACTGCAAACCGGCACAAACGCCGATAGCGAAAGAAATATTGAAAATCCAGAATCCGATCTCAATACTGTTTTCCCATACAGACAGGCTGTTGGAGCTATAACTTATTTAGCAGTGGGCACGAGGCCCGACATAGCTTATGCTGTAAGCAAAGCATCAAGAAATCTTGAGACTCCAACTACACAAGACATTGCTTTGATCAAACGGATACTCCGTTATTTAAAAGGAACCGCAGACAAAGGTCTTGTGTATAGACATACGATGGATTCACCTAGCAACTTAATATGTTACTCGGACTCTGACTTCGCTGGAGACGAACCAACTGCTAGATCAACTTCTGGTATGGTATGCATACTCTCTGGAGCAGCTATCACATGGAGAAGTCAACGACAAACAATTGTATCATTGTCTTCAACAGAAGCTGAAATTATCGCCGCCAGTGAAACCGCACAAGAAATAATGTGGCTGAACACCTTACTTAAGGGTATAGTAGACTTGAAGAAGCCAGTGCTGTTCCTTGACAATGAGTCCGCTATAAAGCTGTCACACAACCCAAAGTATGAGTACCACAAGCGTACCAAACACATAAGGGTTAAACACCTGTTCGTGCGAGAATGTGTTGCTAATGGAGACCTGCAAGTGCGACAAGTAACATCAACTCGCCAACTGGCAGACATGCTGACGAAGCCTTTATTTGGACCAAGGCTGCTAGATCAATCACAAAGAATTGGCTTGAAGAAGACCTAAATTCTTTTAAAAGTTCGAGGGTGTTAAGTGACCATAGATCAGTGTCGTTGCATAGCAACCTATTGATAGATCAGTTTACTGTAAAATAACTTTAATATATAAATGCCTTCAACTTGCATATCGTATTTTCCTTAACTTTAAATTACTTAATATTATGTATGTATAAATTTTTGATACTTTACCTCTTCTTAAACTATGAAAAATATTTGTGGAAGTATTGTCGAAGTATGTTGGAGTTTCCTACTGATTCAACTAGATGGCGCTAAATATAAAAAAAAAAACAGAAGTTGTGATAGTGTTTAGGTGTTTTGGATGCAAAGCGGATGCAAAAAATGTAGTCCACGCGGACGAAGTCGCGGGCAAAAAGCTAGTTAGAACTATTATGAATCAATCGCCTCGGGTTCGTATCTAGGGTGATTCTAGCTTTTTGTGATTTTTTATTTTTATTTTGTTAGCTTAGAATCGCAATATATATAAATAATAGCAAGCACTATCCCTTCAGTTCAGCGATTAACTATCCACCATAAACCATCCCCATATTCCCGAGCAATCGCTACAAGCTCTCCCACTATCACCAACGGTCAGCACAACCGGGCCGCCGCCGCAGCACCACACTACTATTCGTATCTGTACTTACTAAAGATATTCTGATTTCTGAACATAGGTTGGTACAAAATGGTTTGTTTCATGATTGTTATGAAAAATTATAAAGGAAATTTTTGGAACTCAACCCCTAAGGGGTTGATATAGCAAATGAAAGTTAATATAGAGATTTTTGACATTTTTGTATCTAGAAATATAAAACTTGGTGCGATTGAATTTATGAAATTCATCTATCAATCATATATACCTTTGACTATGAACACTATAGACAGAGCGATGTTACGTCATCCATTTTAAAAAGAGAAGCCCTTATTTAAGTTCTTATATGTTAAAAAGAGACACAAATCTTTATTGTCATCTCTATCGCGTAACCCGTTTTGTTGATGTCACACTTTTAAATTGTGACAAACAAAGCGTCGACTTGTGAGCGATTTTGGTTTTCTTTTGATTTTGAGAAAGAGTTTATTCATTTGTATGTTGTTATTGTGACAAAAGAGACTCCATTAGTTAAGTTATTATTTAGTTAGGTATGGTTGGGTGTAGCGTGCTTGGCTGCGGAAGCCACAGCGAAAAACACATCGAAGGATTGACTTTCCACAAGTGAGTGAGTTTTTTAATGTTTTTCTACAGATAAATACATAATAAATACATTGCGCGATCAGAAAATAAGTGATTCAAATGTTAATTACGTTGAACTAGATTACTAGCATTTTCTTTAGTTATTTTGAGCAATTTTTTAATAGTATAACCTAAAAATATGCAGTATCTCAGTATTGCCATAATTCACGTTTTCATCCTACCCTGTCGTTAGGGTAAAATTTTCAAATTAGTAAACTGATGTTAATGAGTGACTATATTATGAATTTCGTCGCGCTATAGCGACCGCTGAATGATTTCCAATTGTTATCTACGGAATTAGTAAGTAATAAATTTGTTATATTTATTTAATTTCTTCGTATTCATTACAGTTTTCCTAAAGACCCGAATCTACGAGAAAAATGGATTGCGGCCACTGGAAGATGCAATTGGAAATCAACCAAAGTTTTGAGGCATACTATAAAATTGAAAGGCACCTCGTTTTTGTCCAAAGACTAAGCTCTGGCTCAAATGGTCGCAGTTGTTTTGAAATAGAATTTAGGTAAAAGAATATTTTCGACATTAAACGACCACATCAGAGAGCAAAATCCGTTCGAAAACCACCTTGTGCTGTTAATAAAGGCTATAACTTTAAAAAATGTGACTGAAATAGACGAATGCATTCGAAATTTTCACACGAAACTGATTTTGTTTAAAGGTCAATAGTAAATAATGCAATAAAACTCATGTACAAAATAGTGCTGTCTTTTATTTTTCAAAATACAAACATAGACCCCACTATACCCATGATGACCCGTATGATATTTACATAACTTGCACTTATGGAACAGCTGTTTTTTTTTTGTCCAGTAACAAAGTTAGTCCCGTACAAAAATTTATTCGTAATCATGGGAAGATTCATCCCTGATAGTTAGTACAATGCTTTAGATTTCACGGTGTATTAAACATCAGTATAAATGGTAAAATTAAACAAAAGATTGTATAATACTAGGAGCAAGTATTTATAATTATATGATTGCAGGAAATAATATAGTAAACAGTAAACCTTTAATTAAACAATAAATTGACGTAATCAATTTTAAATTAAAAAGTAGCTTTTAGAATGGTGATTATAGTATTTTGGGGTAATTGTTTTCTAGTGATAGCAATATTACAGGGAAAAATATTGCTATCTAAAAGAAGTACTCTCCCGTAGCATTATGACTCTGTCTATAGTGTTTATAGTCAAAGGTATATACTAACGGCCATAAACTCCATAAATAGCTAACTTCAGAAATAGTAATACTTCATCCACATCAGGAAATAGATTGGGGAAACATACATTGAATTGAACAATCTTTTATCGTTTCTCGTCTCAGATTCCGCAAATCATTACGTACGATACAACTGTCTGCAATACGTGGTGAAACGGTAAAAAATATATGGGTTTCTTAAAAATAGAACAGGAAAAAGTATATGCAAACCTTTATTCATCTTACCTATTCTTAATACCATGGACAAAATGATATATATACTAGAGTTTGGATTATGACTATGAAAACATACATACATCCATACATATACTCACGGCTATAAATCCCTAGAAGGGGTAGCCAGAGCTAAGGAATTAAAAATTCCTCAGCCACTTTTGGAAAGTTAAGTGGGGAAAAGATGGCAAAATAAAGATTGTTGGTGATGGGTCCCCAACCGCATCGCCCAAAAATCCCTTAGAAGCCCCAATACCGTTAGGCTTCTTATTTACACCCACCGGCAGAAATGGGGTAGTGTTATTCTAAGCCGACACTACACAGCTATTGGGAAAGATAGTTAAATAAAGGTTGTTAGTGATAGGTCACCAACTGCATCGCCCAACAAACACTTAAAAAGCCTCAATGTCTTTTATGTCCTTTACAACGCCCTAGAGAACATAAATATAGAAATATAGAAGTTGAGATATTGTTTCGGTATTTTTCATAGTGTTTGTATGAAATGGGTTTAAAGGGTCTAGCAGGCTAAGGAAGGAGCAGTGGCCACTGTTCTTTGACTGGTCGTAAGCAATATGTAGAAATCAGTAATGAGGGTCTAGAAAGATCAGATTTAACCTCTTTAGTACGAGGCTGTCCTCAAGGCGCAATACTGAGTCCTTTATTTTATACACCGCTGACCTTATCAAAAGGATATCGAATTGCAAAATTCATTTATACGCAGATGATACCATTATATGATTCAATTATACCATCCGTTCCAACCGCGACATGTAAAACAAGCTGTTTGGAAGACAAACGAGGATCTAAAAATTATTTCTGCTTGGTCAGACGAAAATGCATTGGTTTTAAATCCGCAAAAATCTAAATTTCTAGTTTTAGGAACAAAAATCAACGAGATTCTATAGTAGAGCAGCGCCCGCAAATACAAATAAATGATGAGAACATAGAAAGAGTCCTGGTAGCTAGGAATCTTGGCCTCATGATTGACTGTGATCTACGATTCGAACCAAACCTGCAGCTTAAGATAAGAAACGCCTTCTATCGATTGAAAGTTATGTACACTATTAGAAACTTCCTGACAGAAAAACTCCGGATACTTGTGACTGAAAGTCTTGTAATGTCATTGTTTAATTTTGGTGACGTATTATATGACCCAAGACTGTTTGCCAAAACAGAACGCGCTATTCAACGGGTTCAAAATGCTTGCGTGCGATTTTGTTTTGGAATTCCCAGACGGAATTTTATAACACCTACTCTCAATGACAAGTGCTCCCTGAAGATGTCTTCACGCCGAAAACTGCACTTGGCTAATGTAGTATGTTCGCGCCAGATATGTACACGCGGCTTTAGCATTCTATTTAGTCTGCGATTGGTAGATTTGATTTTGATTGCCAGTTGAGTTGAGATAAAAATAACTCTTGACTTGCACTTTTGATTTTAAAATTAGCGTATTGAAAATTGTAATTGATTTGTATAATTTTGAGTATTATTGATCCCAGACTGAATGCATTCAGATCTCCACAAAATTTTGAAAATAGCCAGCAAACCACTTGGAAGAACTAGAACACCTCACCAGTTCCAGCCTAATGATCAGAGTTTCCTCATTTCACTGATTTGAAGCTAAAAGGAAACTTGATTGATGTGCTGCCGGCCAGTGTAGCGGTAAGCCTTCCATCACTGAAGAACCAACATCACTTGGAATAACACAGAACAACAATATGTTCGTGTTTTCTCTGCTACCAACAATGTTCATATAGGAACATTGTAATTAAAATAAGTGTGACTATTTGGACTCACCTGCTACTGAAAGGTGAGTTGCTCAGTCCTTTGTTTTTCCAAGTGGTTTTATTCTTCTGTATTTTGTTTAGATATGAATGCATTCAATCTATAGGGAATCTTTCCTTCCTTGTTTCCTTTCGTCTTCTACAATTCCTGCTTAGACCGCGTGCACCGGTGACCGCACACAATGGTGTCCAGGTTCACTTCCACGGACGATATAACTTCTATATGAACACAATTACGCCGATTCACAATATATACTATCAAAGTATGCTGCTTCTATTTGTATCACAATACTCAAAATTATACAAATCAATTACAATTTTCAATACGCCTATTCCAAAATCAAAAGTGCAAGTCAAGAGTTATTTTTATCTCAACTCAACTGGCAATCAAAATCAAATCTACCAATCGCAGACTAAATAGAATGCTAAAGCCGCGAGTACATATCTGGCGCGAACATACCCCGCCCCGGGCCGCTACAATCGGCCCGCTTTAATCAATCGGGAATCGGGATAGAGTTGCGACCGTTCTTTACAAAATACAATATCAAGTTCCTCATAAGTAAGTACAGTTTCACCAATTACGCGACGCAAATGAGTTTTAGCGACCTTAACAACATTTTCAAAGGGTAGGAGAGGTGGAGCGCTGCAACCGCGAGAAGCGCAATCAGCTGGATTCAATTATCCAGGAACATGTCTCCATAACAACGGGGTCTCACAATTCTAGATTTGAGAGATACGGTTGGCTACAAAAACTTCTAATGTGTGAGCTGGCATTTTTAGCCAAGACAAAACAATCACACAGTCAATCCAGCATAACAATCACAAATATCCATATCTCCTTTCAAAAAACTTACATCAACCTATGTTCGACTGGCACACTACTGGATAGGACTGGTCCAAAAATAACAAAACCAAAAACGGTAGGCACTGCTACCAATCCGTTGGGCTGTAAGGGCTGAGGCCCTCCAGTCAAAAAAGTGCCTATAACTTCAGAACCCAACAACAAATCTACTGGTCCAGGGGAAAAATAGGTAGGATCCGCCAACTTCAAACCTTTTGTCAAAACAGGGCAAATCCACTTCAAATCAACCTGGGGTTGCACCGGACCCAAAATGGTATCTACAACAATTCCTAAGAACGACACAACTGGAACCAGGGGATCCTGAGGCGAGACCGAGACACGGGTCTCTCCCTTAATCACTGACACGGGAGTGTTTCCTACACCCCTAACAAACGTATCACAATTTTTCAATGATAAGCCCAATCGCACCACCAACCAACTTGACAAGATACAACCTTGGGACCCCGAATCCAAAATGGCTCGAACATCCACGTGTTGGCCATTGGGGGCCCACACGCTAACAACTGCTGTCGGTAACAATACGGTTTCCCGGCGGACAGCAGGGATTGGTGGGAGGGCAGCAAGTACCTATTCGGTACGTCGAGGGGGAGAAAACTCACCCCTGGACACGTCGGGAAGGTTACGACGTGGGTGTGGCTTCCAGCTCTCGTACTGGGAACGACGAGATGAGTTAGCACCAACAAATGGCGTACGACAACGCCCAGAACCGTACGTCCGGTTATTTAACCGGGGCTGCTCCATCAAGGGGGGAGAGAACCTATCAGCGACCGTGTAATATCTAGGCGGTTCCTGGGAACGAGCCATTTTACCCCCGCCCGTGGGGGAACAACGCAAACCCCCGCCCGTGGGAGAACGACGCAAAACCCTCTCGCGACGAATATTAGTCGCAGCATGGTGGAGGGGGGCTTGATGAGGAAGGGAGTAGACTCTTGGGGGGGAACGCCCAACTTCTACATCATCACGCACGACCACTACGGTTCGCACATAAAACCGGATGATGAGCTCCCTGACAAAACCTACAAGGTCTGCTCTGCTGACACTCACGCTGAAGATGGTCACCAAGACAACCATAACACCACCTTCGGTCAGCAGCAATAGATCGGCGACCCTGGACTCGCATCTCCAAAAAACGCTTGCAGGCTGTCACTGCATGTCCACGCTCCTTGCAATACCTACAAACAACAGGGGGCCCATTTTGCCCCATGGCCATATAAACTCGGTGATCTCTCCTTTCGGTCATACGTGGCTGATTCACATGCCGAGACTTCGGTTCCACACGAACCGGCTGACTAGGAGGAAGCACACCTGAAATGTCTCCCACCCGGCACTCGTTCTCCAGAAAAAGCTACAAATCTGAAAAGGGAGGAAGATGAGAGGAACTATCACCTCCAAATTTGTGTTCGAAGCGAACCTTCAACTCGGGTGGAAGTTTCTCTAGCACAATATGTAACAATAAATAAGACCAGGAATCTACAGGCAAGTCCAGGATCTTCAATGCATTCAAAGAAACCAGCATTGGATTCAACAAGTCCACACGCAATCGACTCAGGTTAGAAATCCTGGGCAAGGTGAGAATCCGGCCAACATGCTGGTCTGCAAGCCGTTTTACGTTGTGGTACCTTCGGGTCAAAAGTTCCACAGCAGTGGGATAACTGTCATCAGTCACAGTGAGATGACTCATCATGTCCAAGGCCTCATCCCGCATGGATGAACGAAGATAGGCCAATTTCTGAGCTGGTGACAAATCTGACCTCCGGTCCACCAGGCTTTGGAACATGTTCCAAAAACTAAGCCACTCAGTGAGATCTCCACTAAACTTAGGCAAATCCAAAGTGGGCAGTCTACCCAATAACGCTGGAGAAGTTGGTTCAAGTTTGGCATCCAAATCTGGAGAAGTGGTCGACCTCGCTATGAGTGTGAGAGCCGCCTGAACCAATTGATCGGAGAGCTCGTCACACTGGTCCAAATCACCCACAATTTGAGTTTCCACATCAGATGGAACCACACCAGTGCTGGCCAATTCATAATAACAGGTAGAAAGATTCTCTAACCGCTCCCGTTTAGCGGGCAATTTATCAAACCTATCCAACAAAGCAGCGGTTCGTTCTGGTCGACCCACCAATGCAGCAGCTGAAGCTAACCAACGCAATACTGTCCTTACTTCCCCAACAATCCTATTTACAGAAGTCATGATGTGACAGATACAATAATACCACAATAATAATTAAAACAAAGATATAACTCCTATTTTATAAACTATAATTAACACTTGACCAACAGATACCTAAATTACAACATACAAATACAAAGAATACAACCCAAATCAACACTTGACCACCAGATACCTAAAATAAAATATAGGAATACAAAAGAAGCAGCCTGACTCAAAACTAGCAAAGGTCAAATATTATTTGGCAATACAATCTAGCAACAACAATGAACTAGTTACCAAAAACACAATATACAAAATATCAAGCCCCAGACTTGCAATCATTAACCTTATTTTACAAACCAACTCTGGAAACTGATTGTGAACTTGTTAACACAACCCAGTCTACCAAAATATCAAAAAAAACAAGCAGAAAATTAAAGTAAAGGAATAAGGTTAGCCTGCCACTTATTCAAAACTTGGAAATGACTAATATGATCAAATAATGTATATAACCTCAATCTAACTTAATGCAGTGTGAAGCTGTACCCATTTATAAGTACTGACATGTATACTTACAAGACTATTACAATAAGATAAAAGAATCACAATTCTAGACTGCTATTATTCAAAATAGTGTTAAACAAACAACAATTACTTTTACTGCAATTAATATGGTATATAGATTTCAACTTGAGGAACATATGGCATGTTAACAAACACTCAATAAGGATCTCTGTACTATGAATAATCTAACACCATTATACCAATTTATAACACAACAATTACACTTAAAGTCAATAGTATGTTTCACAGTTCGCACTAGTTTCAATTCATTTATTTTGTCCAGAGAGGTTCAATTTCTTAAATCGTGTGTAACCACGCTGTTGCTACCAAAATTATGTTCGTGTTCTTTTATTCTTTCCTTTCGTATTTTACTAATATCTTCGACAGCTGTTTGTCGGGTCCAATGCTTTCAAAGCACATCAAAGGTTTTGGTTTCCAGTGCGATAACTTTGCTATCTGATATTATATAAAGTGATAAACACCGAAACACCAGCATATCTATGGGAAAAGCTTATATTAGTGAAAGACTGCCATCAGAAGTTCACCCGAGATTCAGCGCAGAACAAGTTGTTGATACCAAAACACAAGACAGCTGGTTTTAAGGGCGGTTTCAAATACGCTGCATCCAAAATCTGGAATGATCTGCTCCCTCCCCTACGTGGCAAAATATAGGGACAAACTTTAAAAGTAAATTTACGTAAGATCTTTATGGAGAAACAGATACAAGATTCCGCTCAATATTATGCACGCAAATAAAATAAAATAAAATAAGAAGATAAGAAGGTCATGTTTTTGATGTTTTTATTTGTTCTTATGTTCATCTTCATCTTCACGTTCAATGGTCTCAGTTGGGTTGTTTGGAAACAGAATAATTGTAAATATAAAGTATGCATTTTTGTTTGTTTGATGATTGGCTTAAAGTTTGAAGTATAAATGTGTCAAAAAGTCAAAAAAATCAAAAAAGTCAAAAGTCAAAAAGTTTATTTTTCTAAATAAAGTTAAATACTAACATTTTTTGAACGTCAAAGTTTTAAATTAATCGTTAATCCGTTGCTTCGGAAGGTGTTCGTAAAGAGAAGAAGCAACAAAGAAACTCTTTACATTCACATTTTTTTCATTTTTTCAAAATATGGTTTGTACAATTTCAGTTTATAAACATGTTTTTACTTTATAAAAGATTTTCTATGCGACTAAACCAAACGCTAGTTTGACATAATTAAAATAAATTGTCCATCACAAAAAACCAATCACATAACGTGAGAAGAAAAATCCTCACCAGACAATTATTCCTAGGAATAACGAGGGAAGATTTATAGCTTTACGGACATGGTCATGTGCGCGTTGGGTCCTTGCCGTTTAAAAAATCTTGAACACTGTAGTAAGATTTCTTTAAAAGCATGGCTTTAATTGCCTTTTTAAAAGATGCCACAAGCAATTCCAATATGTCAGAAGGAAGTTTGTTGAACATTTTCAGGGATAGTTCCATAAAGGAGTTACTTACTTTATTAAGTCTCCACTTCGGTACGTTAAGTTTCTCCTTATTCCGAGTGTTAACAGTATGCCTATCACTAACTTTACTAAATTGGTCTATATTCTTTTTGGCATACATTAAATTCTCAAATATGTATTGGCAAGGGACAGTTAAAATGCCAATATCTTTAAATTTTTCGCGCAACGAATACCTCGACCTTAACATGTAAATAGATCGGATAGCTCGCTTTTGTAAGACAAAAACTTTGTGAACATCAGCCGCTTTACCCCATAATAAAATACCGTACGACATAATACTGTGAAAATAACTGAAATAAACAATGCGCGCTGATTCTATGTTTGCTATTTCTCTAATCTTACGCACGGCATACGCTGCTGAGCTCAGCCTTTTAGAAAGTGTTAGTATATGGGGTCCCCATTGCAACTTAGAATCGATTATTATCTCTATGAATTTTGTCTCTTTCACTAATTCTACTTTTTCACTGTCAATAACAATATTGGCGTCAACTTGTCTAACATTCGGTAAAGTAAATTTAATACATTTAGTTTTTTTGGCATTCAGAACCAGGTTATTTACCGTAAACCAATGCAATACCAGTGAGATAGCTTTATTTACGTCGTCAAGAGATGTAGAGAATCTCGCTACATTAAATATATTAAAGATGTGTCATCTGCAAACATAACTATCTCAGAATACTTTCGTACCATAAATGGTAAATCATTAATATAAATCAGAAACAGTAATGGGCCAAGTATAGAACCTTGAGGAACGCCCATCTCTATTTCCGATCATTAATATCTAACTTTAAAGTTCTTTTATTAAGATATGATGCCATTAATTTCAGTGCTTGCTCGTCAAAACCGTAATATTTAGGTTTAGTCAACGCTGTTTCCTTTTTTACACAATCAAAAGCTTTTGTGAGGTCACAAAATATACCTAACGCATCCCGGGAGTTTTCCCATGAATTAAAAATATGTTTCGTTAGTGACACTCCTGCATCTACAGCAGACCTACCTTTAGTAAAACCATATTGCTCGTCATGGAATATATTATTTTTGTTGAAATATGAAAGCATTTGGTTGGACATGATTTTCTTGAAAACTTTACTGAGGACTGGTGAAATAGAAATAGGCCTATAGTTGGTAAAGTCCTGACTATCTCCTGATTTATGTGGTGGGATGAGCCTACTTAACTTCATACAGTCTGGAAATTCTCCTATATCTATACATTTATTAAAAAGTATCGTTAAATGGGGAGCGATTATATTTATTATTCTGTTTATGACGAAAACTAACATTCCTGTTATGTCTTCGGTTTTTTTAAGGTTGATGGTTTTAAAATTTTTAATTTTTTCATTACTGTCAACGTACTTAAAAGAAAACTGTGCTGAGGTTTTGGTAACGTTTTGTTCCAACAACTCAAGAGCTTTTTGGGGACATGAATTTAATTTCACTGTTGTCTGAGTGGGGGTATTTATAAAATGATTTTCAAAAATATTAGCAATTTGTGATCTTGACTGTATCAGTTCATTTATCTAATAATAAATTGAGATCATGTGGGTACTTTAGTTTTCCAGTTTCACTGTTGATTATTTTCCAGACGGTCTTACTCTTGTTAGAAGAATTCTTAATTTTATGTTTTATACATCTAGATTTAGCTTCACCACAAACTTTTTTGAAAATTTTAGAATATTTTCTGACATAATTAATAAAATCTTGGTTGAAGTTATAGGACTTTTCTCTATAAATGTTTTAAAGGTGATCTCTACTTATTCTAATCCCAGCCGTGGCCCATTCAGCAAAAGAGCATTTTGTATTACATAGTATTACCTTAGTTTTAAAGATTTTGTTAAATTCTGTTTTTAACTCATTGATGAAAGAAAGATAATTATCTAATGTTTCACTGCTTTTCATTGGGGGACTGATGCTAGGCCTAATATTATTTTCAAATAAGCTAAGTTTTTTTTAAGTTATCTGTCTACATACAATTGACTTTTTCTTTTCAATGGTTAATTCTAAATTTATGAATTGTCCCTTGTGGTCTGAGGTAATGCTATCAAAAAGGAAGTGACCAGAGTAGTCACAATTGCAATAAATATTATCTAAACATGTTGCAGAGGTCGAGGTAATTCGGGTTTAGAAGATTAAATGATTGTGTTTTGTTTTTACTAACTTTTATTGAATGTACAACCGCATATTTAAACAGGTCTTTTTTTATTTTTATATTGCATTTTTATAATATATAATATAATTCATAACAAACAAATAACATACATACATACATATACTCACGGCTATAAATCCCTTAACGGTACCCCGTACCACCGCCAGTCGCCAGAGCTTTGGAATGAAAAATTCCTCAGCCACTTTTGGAAGTTGTTTGGGGAAAAGATGGTAATAATAAATGTTTTTGGTGACGGGTCTCCAACCACATCGCCCAAAAATCACTTCATAAGCCCCTATACCCTTAGTCGCCTCTTACGATCACCCACGGGTAGAAATGGGGTAGTGTTATTCTAAGCCGACACTACACGGCTATCTAAGCTGACACTAAATAAATAATAATAATTATTATATTACATAATATTCTACTACGTTCTATGATATTTATTGTATTCTATTATATTGTTTTTATATTTGCTTAAATATTAGTTATATTTTGTCATTGTTTAAATAGTCTCAGGTGTAAGTAGTTGTAGTAGTTAGTTCTTATTATTTTTTATTTTGTTTAGTAAGGGACAGTCTGAAAACCAGCGCTGTAAGCTAGCACCAATGTTGCTGTTTGCAGCAAATGCTGAGATTGTTCCTTTTTGCCGTATTGTATAAATACATGTAAACATTATTTTGTTAAAATTTGTAAACTTTTAAGGCAAATAAACAGTTTTCAGTTCAGTTCAGTTCTTTTCTGGAACCGTTTCGCCGCATTTTCAGGGCCCCATTCGAGAACCTCTGGATAGGATTAAAACACTGAAATTTCGTCACCTAGAAAATCGTAATCACACACTTGAAATCCAAAATTTCAAGTCGGTAGATCAATTAGTTCCGAAGTTAAGCTAATGCAAAGTTTCGCATTTTCGACACTGACTGACCTAGAGAGCTGAAATTTGGTACAGAGGTAGATTTTAACGCCCACATAAAAACTATCAGAACAAGGTTTATGGAAGATCTGGACTACCTGGTGACGCTGATGGGAAAACATAATAAGAGTACTGCCAAACTATAATCTGGGGGCACAGCAGTGCCCCTGCCAAGTCGAGCACGAAGCAAACACTGCCGTATAAGCGTATTTACGAGAAATAGTAGTCGATTAACTGTATTCTACTCAATAAATAAAAATATTCAGTCCAATAATTATTATTATTTATGTACTAGCATTCAGCCGCGGCTATGCTCACGTTGTTTAGCATTAGTACCAGTACTCGTCACTAGATGGCGCTGGCTGTATTTTAAGCCCGGTAGCGTATTTATTTACACATTTAAAAGTCTCTTTCGTGTATTTTAAAGATTTGAGAAGTTGTGGAGTTTATTTTTATTTGATTTCACAAGATAATAATAAAGATATATAATAATAAGAAAATGTAACCATTCAATCAGTCAACTTCCTGTTAAGGGCCTCCCCGCATTTTGCAGCTATTGCGCTCACTCTTACGTCAAATTTACTGAGAGTGACAGGGACGGAAAAAACGCGCGCGCTGGATAAATGTAGTTTATTTAGTTTTATTGAATAACTATAATGTTTAAATGAAAAGTTAAACATCAAAGTTACAGATCTTAAAGCTACGCGTATATAGACACATAATGAGTTCACATGTATGTTATGCCAGTGGAGCCTATACGGTTTTTATGAAAACAAAGCGTGTTCCAAATAAATTTTTTTCATCATATTTTTCAACAAATTATTAAAATGTTAAACATCAAATTTTAACACCATGAACTAATCACCAACATATATTTTATTCATGTCATATCAATATCATCAAATCAGACTTTATAGAATTTCCAAACAATCAATATCAACCTATTTTTCCGGGGACGCCCTTAAAAAGAAGTGAAATCCCACCAAAAACATTTTGTAAAAAACTAGCCAAGTCTCGATAGAGCTGCTTGTTTATCTCTAAAAAGTAATGAAATCTCTAAAATAAGTGGAGCCAAGTCTAAGGTCCCTTACTGCGATTTATTGAACATTCTTGGCACGTTTAGTATGCACAAGCTGTGTAGTGTCGGCTTAGAATAGCACTACCCCATTTCTTCCGGTGGGTGTACGTAAGAGGCGACTAACGGTATTGGGGCGTTTTAAGGGATTTTTGGGCGATGCGGTTGGAGACCCATCACCAACAACCTTTATTCTACCATCTTTTCCCCACTCAACTTCCAAAAGTGGCTGAGATATTTCTAATTTCTCAGCTCTGGCTACCCCTTTTAGTGATTTATAGGCGTGAGTATATGTATGTATGTATGTAAGTTTATTTACTAAGTTATTTGCAGATTTATTCAAATCTTCTAAACTTCTTTGCCGATTATGTAGAGTCCACTTAATTTTTTTTTGAGATTCTAATCTATCTTTATTTTTAGTTGTATGTACTCTGGTGATTATTTCTATGTTTCCCTTAAAGTTTAATCATAATCTACTAATTACATATTTACAAGTCAACGGCCAAGTTACGTAAAATTAACTATAATAATAAACAAATCGCAGTAAAGAACCTTAGACTTGGCTCCACTTATTTTAGATTTCGTTACTTTTTAGAGATCAACAAGCAGCTCTATCGAGACTTGGCTAGTTTTTACAGAATGTTTTTGGTGGAATGGATATTTTGCTCTTGAATGATGGATTTGCCTTGAAGCCATAGGTAAGGGTAACTAAGTACTTTATGGTATGAATATAATAATAAAAATGTTTTAATAAATTAATATTTTTAATATTATGCAAGTATAAAAATACAAGCTAAGTCACATCATTTAAAATATATTTTACAATCATAATTTAATTCTTAAAATCTAATAATTTCTTGATTATGCAGTGTTGATCATCATGGGAATGAATCATTTAATTTATTTGTTAATAAATAATTAGAAATATTATTGGTCGGTTGAAGATGGAATAGTCTAAACGCTGATAAGATGGCTTTCTACGGCTGTGGACTGGTGGTATCTTCGTCGTGACGCGAAGTCCTCGTTGTCATCGTTTAGTCTCTCTGATTCCATCAATATTTCAGCGTGCACCGGTGTCACTACTAATTGTTCGTATTCTAGTGGCCGTTTGCTGTCACAAAAATGTTATAGTTAATATTAGAAAACGAAAATGTGCATCAGTAAGGAGTTGTAATGCATACATCCTTATACGGCTATAAAACCCTAAAACGGGTAGTCAGAGCTTCAGAATAAAAATTCCTTAGCAACTTCTGGAAGTTGAGTGGAGAACAGATTGCAAAATAAATGATTTTTTGAACAAACACTAATGGTTACGAAATATTATGCCCCATAGACGGGCTTGGATGTAGATATAAGCCCCTTGTACCAGGGTAGCCTAGTTAGGGTAACTTGGCCATCCTCCACCTTGCTGGCCTAGTGCAGATTGGCAGAATGAATGACTACTTCCGCGATAGTAGATTCTGAAAGTGAGGGCTTAACGAACCGTACGAAACACTGATACCTCTTAATTTTTCGGGTAATATATATAGGCAGTTAAGCAATTAATATTATTCTTTCTTTTGATTTCAAAAATAATTTCAATAATGTTTAGGGCGTAGAAAGATAAACAAAAAAAATAAACTAACTCAAAAAGCCCAAATGTTCATGAGTGGGGCATTGTGTGCAAATTCTCTATTTTCATTTATTGCTGCCTCAAAATGAAAGAGTTAAGTTGTATTACTGATATTTTCGTGTTTTTATTATAATTATGAGCCTTTTTTCTTGAGCCCAACATCATCCTTTCCATACTATTCAATGCTTCAAACAAATAAACCAAAACACTCCTTAAATACTCCACGTAACTATAGTTTTTAGCTCTGAAGCTCTGGCTACTCCTTTTAGAGATTTATGGCCGTGAGTATATCTATGTACTCCTTAAATCTTGAAAACATATTTACCCAATAGCCTGCAGGAAAGCGATTCTAAGCCAATGAAAGAACCGGAACTCGGAGGCCCGTCCCGGCTTAGTGGCAGGATTGGCCGCGCCGATGTACAGCCAGAGCAGCCACAACAACGATAGGCAGCCTAGAGCGTACGCCCAGTCCACTAGGAACATTAGCACTAGCTTTATGCCCACCTGGGATTAAAAGTAAAAAAAAGTGAATAAGTGTATTTTTCTAAATAAAGTTAATTAAACTCCTTACATTCACAATTTTTCATATATTTTTTTGGATGAATGGATTTGCTGTTGAATTTGCTTGCTTCTTTTATATTGTATTATTTATCTGAAAGCTGAAACCAGGAGTAGAAGTTCTAAACTTATTTATTTATGATTAATATATGTCTTATGCGTCGATGTACATCCAGAGCAGCCACAGCTACGATAGGCAGCCTAGAGCCTACGCCTAGTCTACCAAAAACATAGCACTAGCTTTATGCCCACCTGCATAGATATTACGAGCGTCCTTTTAATAATATCGCGTGGTATAAAACAGCCATCTCTTACGCACATACTTAGTATCGTATACAGTCATCTAAGTCTAACTGATATAGTGTCGATAAAGTAGCGCTCGTACTAGGCCTTACTCTTACCATTTGATGTTGAATTTGGTTGCTTGTTTTTTATATTTGAAATATGTACCTATTTACCTTTGAAACGATTGTTATTGAGTGGGGCGTCTCAAAAGTATTTATTATTTATTTATGATTAATGGATGTTTCATGCGCCGATGTATAGCCAGAACAGCCACAGTAGGGACAGAAAGCCTAGCGCTTAAGCTAAGTCCACCAGGAACGTTAGTACTAGCTTTATGCCCACCTGGGAAAAGATTTGCTGTGGAATTTGCTTGCTCCTTTTGGGTCTCCAGCCACATTGCCAAACAATCACTTTAAATTCCGAACCCTAAGTCAACTCCTACGCAACCAAAAGCCGTGGACATAATGTATGAGCGACTGACTTTCGAATCGCTACAAACACGCGTTGATGGCGCAGCATAAAGCCCTTATGGTAGGCAAAGTGCAAAGTACGTATGTCATATCATCATATCATAACATATGAGATGTAACTCACCCCAGACAAAGATAGCCACCGATTGCACAAAGTAGAGTACCAGTTTTTGTTTTTTGAATGCACGCTGATATCGGGCCGAGGATCGTCTACGTTGACGGCGCGGCCATTAGACGCGACTTCCGAGGGGGATGGGCTGAAATCCTATGAAATATATTATATTAAGTAACTACAACAATGATATTACAAAATATACGTATCAAGTACTATTTTTTCTTCTGCTAGCAATGACATGTGTCATGGAAACAAATTTATATCATCTAAGCAATACCTTTACTTTGCAACATATTCGTAATTTATATGGTAAACAAGGAGCATTACTCTTTCTAATAGTCATTACTTCATTTTTAAAAGTTTATAGACATACTATCACAATAATAGTCAAAGAATTCATACTTTAATATATAAATTAAACTGTCTACTCTTTTCTAATCTAGCACAGCTAAAAAAGAAACAATACTCACCCCAACAGTTTTGTGTCTTAT
The DNA here is from genome assembly GCA_963576735.1 of Bedellia somnulentella. NCBI lineage: Eukaryota > Metazoa > Arthropoda > Insecta > Lepidoptera > Bedelliidae > Bedellia > Bedellia somnulentella. The sequence goes on from OY755174.1 coordinate 9,865,822, forward strand.
CCTCTCAGGAAATAATAAATCTAAATCACTACCAGTAGCACCATATACTTGGTTATCTCGCGGAGAATTTCCTTGAAACCTGTAGAAATACGTAATCGTAAAACAAATATATCGAGAATTAAGACTAAAATGAAAATTACCTATTTGCATAGTGCAATAATGAATACTGCATACAGTATGGCTAGTCCTTGCCTTTCTCTTGAAGCGCCCCTAACGGGTTTCGGTAACTACACAGTTACCAAATTATCAAAGATGCAGTGAGTAGAACTTTCTGATATTAGAGCCCTAGAACTCAGTACGATCATAAGAAACTGGTGCGGATCCTAGTAGGACTTTTCTCACTCACACTATCATTGTATGCGTCGGATATCAGAATGTTAACGACCGTGAACTTGAGTCTGTGTTTTAAATCTTTTTGTTCATGAAAACCTCATGTGGGGATTATTACTAATAAATAAAGAATAAATAAAGGAAAGAAAAATTTCGACACAGGCGGGGATCGAACCCGCGACCTCGGGTAAACGCCCCGGACGCTCTGCCAACTGAGCTACCGTGTCAGTTGGCTGCCACGGCTGTCGAAATTTTTCTTTCCTTTATTTATTCTTTATTTATTTTGAGTCTGTGTGTTAGACTCCATTTATTCCATATATTTTTTTTGACAGACCTAAGTATTGTCAGTTTAGAATAGCACTAACCAATTTTTTCAGAAGGTGTCGTAGGGGGTAACTGAAGGTATCGGGGCTTTATGTCATTAATTCACTTTTTAAACTTTCGCGCGCGGTTTTTATACATAATATATAATAGTAATCGGGATTAACCAACGAATATTTTAAATCACTCACGTGATATGCTTGCCCGACGTTTCGGCATACTTACTGGTGCTGTGGTCACGGGCTGACGACATTGTCATGGTCATGGTTAATCTCGATTATTATTATATACAATGTCTTTATATCATTGTTCGGCGATGCCGCTGGAGACCCAACACCAATTTTTTATTTTACATTTATTTTCCAACACAACTACCGAAATTGGCTGAGGAATTTTTATTTTTTAAGCTCTGGCTGCCCCATTTTGGGATTCATAGCCGTGATATGTATGCATGTTTTTCGCCAATGTCCATACCATATGTAGTATTCATTATTACACTGTGCCATGTGTAAACGAATTGTATTTTACCTCATCTCTCGTTTATGCTGTAGATCAAAGGTTTGAGCTAGTGCAAAATATGAATAATCGATACTAGCGTATGTGATAAGGAATGGCATCGTAACAATGGGTGCAAGTTTATTAATGTCGCCGATAATGATGAAGGTAATGGTCACTACAGCTACAACCACCATTGAATAGATTGGCACTTTATTAGGCCCTCTCTGAAATGACAAACAAAAAATAAAAGAATGACTCACACGTTTCGGCATTTAGCTACGATAAAAGGTGAATAACGTCAAACAAATTATAATTAATAAAATTAAAATAAAAAAATAAAAAAAGATATCTTTTAAATTATATTCGAAATAAAGTTAAATCTGTAAAATTGGATTAAGGGTTGGTATAACAATGGTTATTAATTAATGTTAGCAAAAAAGTTTACTAGAAATATGAACAAGCAATCAAAATGTCTCTATATAGCCAAAAACATCGAATAATTGCTACTTAAATGTATTTTACAAAAGAAGTCACGTACCCCATGTCCCAATATGCCAAGCCCTGGTATAACTCTTTCATTAGCAATACTCTGCAGTACTCTAGGAGTGCCATACATAGCTCCTAAACAAGAACTCATAGAGCTTACATACAACCCAGCAAGTAATAACACAGTAACTGCCGATATATTTGCTGTTATTGAAAAGTTATTGAGTAATGCATCTCTCGTTACTGTTGCTGCTAAGGTTATCACAAACATCAAGTACAAAAATGTCCTGAAAAAAAGGAACAATGGATTTAATTTGTTTAATAAAGGTCTTCTTAAGGGAAATAGTAATAAGTTTGTGTGTGGGTGTGTGTGTGTGTGTGTGCCCTCGTACCAATATCTATATGTCATAAATAAAAGATGTTATTAAAGGAAAGAAAAATTTCGACACTGGCGGGGTTCGAACCCGCGACCTTCGGGTATACGCCCCCGTCGCTCTGCCAACTGAGCTACAGTGTCAGTTGGCATCCAGCGCGAAATTTCTCTATCCTTTGTTTCTTTTTTACACGTTCAAGTAGTGTTTGCGTTTCCTACCTCCGAATTTTAACTAATTCGGACGGCCACTTGTCTACCTTTTCAGATAGAATGCAAATGTTGGAAACGCCTAACTATCACATAATTTTAATGTTTTTTTGACATGAATTCCTCATGTGGGGATTATTACTCATAAATAAAAGATGTTATTAAAGGAAAGAAAAATTTCGACACTGGCGGGGTTCGAACCCGCGACCTTCGGGTATACGCCCCCGTCGCTCTGCCAACTGAGCTACAGTGTCAGTTGGCATCCAGCGCGAAATTTCTCTATCCTTTGTTTCTTTTTTACACGTTCAAGTAGTGTTTGCGTTTCCTACCTCCGAATTTTAACTAATTCGGACGGCCACTTGTCTACCTTTTCAGATAGAATGCAAATGTTGGAAACGCCTAACTATCACATAATTTTAATGTTTTTTTGACATGAATTCCTCATGTGGGGATTATTACTGTAAGCTTATAATAATGAGTGTGCTATGATTGGCTATTATACTGTATAATTTATACTATTTATAATTGATAAACTGTATAGTTTTATTGTGTAATCATATTGTTTACCTATTTAATAAGTATTAGTGGTATCGTGTATGAATAATGAGATACTTGTTTGACTTTACTTCAAAGCAGCTCACGCTCATTAAAATAATGATTGTAATTAAATCCATAATTTTAGTAAATACTCATTTCTAAAATGTTATTATTTATTTATAAATGAGTTATAATAATTATTATGTAAATTTGAGTAAAGTATTATTAATGAGACTGTCAGTTGATTTGAGGTTAGGTAAGGTATAAATATACGATCTCTGTTTTTGCGGGGGCATTTGTCAGTAGTCCGTTGTATCGGCAAGTGGTTGTGAAAGATGAAATTATACGAAGTGTACCGCTATTTTGGGTTTTTATTCCAAAACCTCCACACTCCCTGAAGTTGACCCTACAACTCAGAAGTGAGGATAGGCGAAAAATATCACGTTTTTCGTACTGCGCCTACGTAAGTACCCTGTTCTTTTTTTTGTGTTTGCGTAATTAGAATCCTTGGTATGTTGAAATTGCCTTCTTCTTTATAAAATAGCATCCATAAACAGTCGTAAATAATAAAGTCTATTTCAATTGAAGGCAAGAAAGTATTTTAAAAGAATTTTCATTTATTCTCAAAAACATAGGGGCGATACATAAGAGTGTTAATCTGTTACATACTTGAGCCTGATATCTAGTCCTTTTTTTCCCGATAGCTCAGATTGTTTTTTTTTTCAAAGCTACTGTTTGTAAACTTATCGATCTGAAGATTGGTATAGAGCTCTGATTATCGAATAATATTGAAATGTTGGATCGATATACCGTATAGTGAATTTTCTAAAACATTTTTCGTTTATGATTGTGAGTACACGTGCGAAAACAGTACACTTTGAAATTATGACATATGGCATTACAACATCTGTTTAAAGCATTACATGTGATGCTACGATCTAACAATTCCTACTATCAGGCGTGTGGTGTTGTGTAATTAATTAAATATTTCGTGTAATGGGAATATAAATATATCACATGAGGTAGAATAGCAGTGTTATAGGTAGTTATAGAATTACGTGAGCGACTAAGACGGGATAAGAGAAGAAATGTATCCATTACTTTTTAAATATTTATTCGTTTTTGAATAAAGTTATTTTGTCATCATACTTTTACTCGCGTTTATTTAACTCAAGTGTGGTCCAGGCTTAGGACTAGCAATGTGCATGGATTCATTTGATGTTTACAAAGATTCGAAATGTATGTCAAGATAACACGATTTTAAATATCAAACAATTATCAAAATCAATCAATAAATTATATTGAACTTGATTTTAGAAATAAATTGAATGTCCCGGTGCTAATCCAAAATTATGAAAACTTAATGCATTAGTTGTAAACCTAGAAAACTACAATTTGATTTTAATGTAGTAAGAGTTTTAGTTACACTGAATTAAATAAAATACATGCCTGAGACGAATGTTGACGGGATTCATCGATGTTAACCGAACTCTTTGAATACAATTTAAAACTTTTTGCTATTATAATTAAAATAACTATTGACTTTAGGATATTTTTATTGCTATCGTTTTAAGTATCACTTTCATTTGCTTACCCATACGTTCGTTACCGATCAATCACGCAGCATCGCACTGCAGTGCTCTATGGTAGTGTAATGGAATGAAATGTAGTGCCACGCTAAGTGTGATGTTTGGAATGGTCGAGTAATGTGTAATGTATCAGTACGCGTCCGAGCGATATTACGTGTGATGCATTGCTCGCATTGCTTACACCATGCCTGGTTGTGAGTATCCAGGTTGTTTTTTTTATATTTTGTACAACTCAACTGCAAACTTACTATAGGTTTGCTACAAATTACTACTACTACTGCTACTAAAATTTTAGCAAACCTGTTAGTTTAAAAAAATAAAATAAAAAAATATTGAGGTCTTTTATGTTTATAAATCTAGTTTTGGAACATAATACGAAGGAACACATAGTTGTTTTAATACTCATCATGATGCATAATATCTTTATTATTTATTTTAAATTTGAGATAGTCACCCGCTTATTGAAGTGTCTTCATATTATTCACGTAAGAGGTAAAAACGTCAAAATCAAAATATTCTTTATTAAACCAAGTAGGTATTATACATTTTCTTCGGCCCCCTGTAAAGCTGTACAAAGCGTGTGTAAGATAATACCGTGAATCCGTAAGAGAATTACATGACCAAGGATTAATACAGTAACTGTTTAAATATTAGTTTGCAATACAAGATCATATAACATGTGGAATGCAAATAAAGAATTTGAATTTGAATTAAACATTTTGAAACTTTTAACAACTACCTTCTAATAAAATAGTCAGCCTTACATTTATTATCAGTGAAATATTTAAGTTACATTTGCGAAGGTCGCCTTTAATTTCAATAAAAGAAAATTGGATTTGCGTTATACTAATTGTTAGGCCCATTGAGATCAAAGAAGCTAAAGTATGTGTACTGAGGGTTGGCTTGATTGTTTACTAAGCTGAAATTTGTCAGTTTCAGTTCTCCACCATGGATCGAGAAGAGAGCAGGAGTCGTAGCCTCAGTTACGATAGATTGAGCGCAGAATTGGCGTGGAGGTGCCAAAAAAAAAAAAAGCCAGTCAACACGGAGGTGTTGGAGATGACAGGAAGCGTTATGCTGAACGACCGTGGGTATTACGGGAGCGTGGTACCGAGGTCAATCGACAACCGTGGGTATTACGGGAGCGTGATACCGAGGTCAATCGAGGTGAACAGGTGAACAACGAATAGTCCAATAACAGCGGAGAGGTCTCTTCGTAAGCCGGTTCGGCGTACACGAGAGCGTTCGCCTAGCGCGAGGACGAAAAAATAGCAGGGAGCGATGTTCACAGCATTGTGCACGCAAACGCGAGGGTGGATACTATTCCCAAAACAAAATAGACAGTAACCGCAGCCCTTTGGTTGGGTCGCTTAGTTTGAAACGACGTAGGGTAAATGATAATGGATGAGCTATTGTTTATTTTGTCTGAGATGCTGGCTGAAAGAGTTCAGTACAGAGAATCGCTTGATCAATATTATTACGCCAAAAACAATCTACTAAATTAATGTATAATTAATGGGCGCCAGGATGTAGATTGTCTGCTGCACGGTGTAGGGTAGGTGCTCAGGCAGCTGCTTAAACCCGAACCAGTTTTTAATTTCTTTAATACGGTTAAAGTTGGTCAATATGGTGACCATCTTGAATGATTCTCAAGGCGAAAAATTGATCGCAAATGTACTTTGCTTTTGCGATGGACAAGATGCTTCAAATTCAAATTTATTTACCGAAAAGGGCAAAATACAACTTGTAATTATTTAACTATATAAACTCAATTAATGCTAGGTAGATTTACAAATTCTTAACAATGTAAGGTTTTACGAATATGTTTAATTGTAGCTCAATCTAAAATAATAATAGAAAACGATTTGAATTTTCGGGTAATTTCAAAAAGTTTGTTATATTTGGTCTCCGGACTGGGCGAACCTGTTGGGCAGATGCCGGAATTTTCACTTTGTCGCGGAGGCCTTATTGATGTAATGATATTAAAACCAATATTTAATATTTACATCAAATGGGGACTACTACTGATTTAATAAATTGAATATTCTGTTTCAAAAATTGATCATAGTTACAATTTGTGAATGTATTGTTCCTGTTTTGTATACATTTTATATTTTTTTACATTAATGTTCAGTATTGCAAATTAATAAGATAGTGTATTTAAATATCAATAATAAAACTAAATTCCATTACTTAAATTAAATAATATCAACAATATCAAAGATAAATTATTATAATTATGACCGCCTTGTTCACCTGGTCTGGCTGGAAAAGTCTTCTCATTTGTCAGTTCATTGCAGCGAACAAAAAAAAAAATATACATACCAAGAAGGGTAATCCGAAGGATAAAAATGAAAAACAATGAAATAGCTCAAGTTCAGCTTTAGACCTGGAACTTGATAAATACTTAACTGACATCAAAGTAAATGGGGTAGCACTAAATTGCTGTGTAGAGGTTGTAAGTCACGCTCTGTCATAAAACCTACTAAAGCCAGAGAGCTCAACTTTGATAGTTCCAAAGGGTACACCTCTACTCAGGGCTATAGGTAGGGCTCTGATTAATCCCGTGAGCATTACAACTACAACGTAGAAGTTCAGAACGTAAAACGAACGATAAAGACGTACATCGGTGGAGACTATGTTTTATTTGCCATATAAACCAAATCAGCATCAAACATTCAATACTTTTCTTCTGAAGTTTTCTTAAATCTTAAGTAATTTTTAGCCAAAATCTTTAGTAGCTTTGAGATAACTTAACCATAATAGATATGCTGGCGTATAGGTGCATGGGTTGGTAGAGAGTGATAAACATCATAGCATAAACGTCAACAAGGGTATACCTCCTGTATACCTGTGATCCTCTCGCGGACACGATAGCTGCCTACAACGGCTTAGGCATCAAGATGAACTGTCTGTGTGAATTATAATTGTCTTATTTTCTTTAATTCTGGTATTTAAGTCATAATCATTAGCACATAATCTAAATCCATTGCATATCCTTCGGGAAATATTAAATTTTTAGCCATTCATGTCCAAATTAAGACTGTAATTATTACCATTTTATATGCTTTGCTTTGGATCCGAAATAAAAGATTTCGATGCAAATATATTATAAAACAAATAATAACTTCTATCATCACAATATATCAATTACGATAAAGTGTACGAATGGGCTAAAATGTCAAATACGTGAATTTTTATAAGGCTAGTATAGAATCCGCCACACTAGGGTCACCCACTCACACTTATTTAAGCACACCGTGTATTATTTTCGGATATCGCTGTCATCTTTGTCTTGTCAATCTATATACATAAGTGAAGCACAATTAATATATAATCTTAACATTGTTTCTGTACTTTAAAAGTGCCGCTCATCATAACTGTCAAGACTATAACTGTAGATTTTACCTCAAATCTTCGCCCTGCTTCCATTTGTTAAAAATATAATTAGAACCACGAGCAGGGGAAGGTAAAGATAAATTAAAATGGTATAAATCAAAATTATGTACATTTTACCATAGCTTAATATTTATTAGAGAAACAAACTGTACACAATATTTCAAGCAAGGATGACCTCTAAAGTTTCTACCAATAGTTATAGTATAGTATACTAATTTTGAAGTTGATATAGAAAATTGCAAATTAAAATAAGTATTTAAAACAAAATAAGTGTACATCGGCTATGATATGGATAGTTTATAGAGATGAATTCGTTTGAAGGCATCAGATTGTCATCCCCACCAGACCAAGCGAATATAACAAGATTTTAAAAACATGTACATGTATAATTAATTATGATATTATTATTATTAAGTATACCTAAATAAGATTCTTTGTCATATATGGTACTAATTTTGAAGTAGGTATATTTATATTTAAAAACTGGTAATAAACATCAAATACAAAAATAAATATATATGTAAGATAATATATAAAGTTATCCATATTGAGGGAATAAAAGGGTAATTTATGTTACAAAAGTTTATTCAGTAATAAATTCAGATGGTGTAATTTAAACACAAAAGTAACAATAATCAATCAGAGAATAAATCAGAAATCGCTCAGCGTAATAGTGTGCTATGCGCGCGATTTATTAATCTAGCAACTTAAGGTATCTGGTACGAAGTTTATTGACTAGGTACATGTCAGCATAGGTACTAAGACCAAGAGTGGACGGACAGTTTTTCCGGGAGCAGAATGCTCTTGAGTCAAATCAGAAACGGGAAACTCCTTTCTATTGGCCATATGAGTTAGTTATAGCAAATCCCCGTGCAACTATTATTTTCCAAGGAAATTATTATTTTCGGTACACAATCAATAAGAGCTTATTTAGAACTAGCTTACCATTATCATAAAGCTTACTAAATAAAAGTCAAGGTAGGAAAAATTAATAAACCCTGTACATTAAATTATCATGGTCAGGCATATATATAAATTTAAAAAAGAAAAATTTTATATTATTAAAAAAAAAAAAACCTAACTTAAAATCTAAAAACATCTTCCAGTTCATCTTATCGGGAAAGGGTACCTAAGATGCTGGAAGCGTTACCGCGTTGTATGGCAAGATAAGATACATATATCGATGTATAAAAGTACTTAAAATACATACTTTAAAATAAATAAATTCATAATCTAAATAATTATATCATGAGAAAATTTTAGGACTCGAACATTAAAGGTTGATCGGCTGATTCAACAAAGTCCAACTGTTTACAAAAGTATTTAAAATGAATAAATGCTAAAAAAAAAAAAAAAAAAAATGTCAGCTTCGGAAAATGGGGTGCGGAATGTGAATCGGATTCTAGTATTGTAGGACGAACAGCTGAAGTTTAACCTTGATTACAAGTCCTTTTTATGGATGGTTTTCATTAAAATTAGTTGATCCCTAGTGTCCTTTGTACATCTTAAGGGTTTTAAAGTTAGAACGTCCAGTGGCTGATGATGATGATGAAGTTAGGAAGGTTGTCTAAATATGGAAATCTATAGTGAGGTGTTTAAAACACTTATTTCGATTTTGTTGAAGCATTTTTATATAAACTTGATACATGGGGTCCCATACAGTATAATAAATTTCCATAGCAACCACCATAGTAGTTCTGATTGTGACATTAAGGCTCGTACCGCGTCTTAAAAGCACTCCCTAATGACAGTCATACCTAGAAGGCAGTAATGATCTAAGCGATTTAAATAGTGAATAAATAAAAAAAATATGTATAAGAAAATCACATAAGTACGATATAATATATAAACAAATAATTAAGTTATAACCTCACGAGTATGTGAGTTGTGAATCTGCCTATTCTTTTTACTAACGTATTGATCTCTCCATTGAAGAGTTGTCTGGAAGAGATAGTTTTAAGCCACCAATTGTGCTTCTGTTTAGCAGTGTAATCTTTGTAAAATGTTTTAACTGTGATGACTGCCTCCGTGACCTCGCGGTTGAGCGCTTGGTTTCGGGTGCGGAGGTCTCGAGTTCGATCCCCGGGGGGGTGATCACCTTACAAATTTGATTTGTAAGATTTGACCGAGTTTGGAGGGATATTGCAGGCTTGAATCACCTGACTATCCGAGAATTAAGATGATTCCGTGCTTCCGAGGGCACGTTGGGCCGTCGCTCCCGGCTACTGTTGCGGTGGTGGTCGTTGGTCTGCCAGCCCGCAATTGGCCGGCGTGGTGGACTGTGGCCAGATCGCCCTATGTAGGGTGGGCTGGAGCCCCTTGGTGGGGACATATATGGACTGTGAGGAGGAGGTACGCGATGAGTACCATTATGGGTTCTATTCTATTCTATATTTATGTGCTTAATATTACAATTCGTATAAATAAAAAATAAAAAAATACATTGTAAGTGTGTAATGTGTAGAATATGTAAATAAAAATATATATGTTTATTGAATGTGTAAATAATGTGTAAATGTCTGTAAAACTATGTGTATGATATGTGTGTGCATATATATGTATAAAAAGTTAATGCAATCGCAATTATGAAACATTAGTACGGATTAACACATTAGGACCTGTTAATTTTGAATCACTTGTTACCAGGATTTACAAGTTATTTCAAGAACTTACCTATGTATAAAAAAATATATAAAATAATAAAGTTTTATTAATTCTTTAAAAAAAATATTTCCAAAAGCGAAGGGACTCGCTTATAACAGGAAGGCCGAGCTGTAAGCTTATAATAATGAGTGTGCTATGATTGGCTATTATACTGTATAATTTATACTATTTATAATTGATAAACTGTATAGTTTTATTGTGTAATCATATTGTTTACCTATTTAATAAGTATTAGTGGTATCGTGTATGAATAATGAGATACTTGTTTGACTTTACTTCAAAGCAGCTCACGCTCATTAAAATAATGATTGTAATTAAATCCATAATTTTAGTAAATACTCATTTCTAAAATGTTATTATTTATTTATAAATGAGTTATAATAATTATTATGTAAATTTGAGTAAAGTATTATTAATGAGACTGTCAGTTGATTTGAGGTTAGGTAAGGTATAAATATACGATCTCTGTTTTTGCGGGGGCATTTGTCAGTAGTCCGTTGTATCGGCAAGTGGTTGTGAAAGATGAAATTATACGAAGTGTACCGCTATTTTGGGTTTTTATTCCAAAACCTCCACACTCCCTGAAGTTGACCCTACATTACTCATAAATAAAAGATGTTATTAAAGGAAAGAAAAATTTCGACACTGGCGGGGTTCGAACCCCGCCAGTGTCGAAATTTTTCTTTCCTTTAATAACATCTTTTATTTATGAGTAATAATCCCCACATGAGGAATTCATGTCAAAAAAACATTAAAATTATGTGATAGTTAGGCGTTTCCAACATTTGCATTCTATCTGAAAAGGTAGACAAGTGGCCGTCCGAATTAGTTAAAATTCGGAGGTAGGAAACGCAAACACTACTTGAACGTGTAAAAAAAAAACAAAGGATAGAGAAATTTCGCGCTGGATGCCAACTGACACTGTAGCTCAGTTGGCAGAGCGACGGGGGCGTATACCCGAAGGTCGCGGGTTCGAACCCCGCCAGTGTCGAAATTTTTCTTTCCTTTAATAACATCTTTTATTTATGAGTAATAATCCCCACATGAGGAATTCATGTCAAAAAAACATTAAAAATATCTATATGGTCTCAAGACATATTCTCACTTGAACTCAGTGTTGACTTATTATAAAATAATATTAAGTAGAGCTTTTCCAGCGACTATTGCTATTGCTACCTAAGGTTATCACAAACATCAAGTATGTGTATCAATCTTGGTTTCCTCATGATGTTTTCCCTTACAATCACCACTGTATGTGGTTAATTCATCAAGGTTGTTAACACCTTGATGAATTGACCACATATGACTCAAAAAAATATAGATTTGTGAAGTCCTGGTTTGGGATTTGAATTTATGTTCTGCATGAGAAGTGGTAGTGTTTCCACTTAGCAATAGAGGTTGTCAGGATTATGTATGAATATATGATCAATTTCTCTTTATTTTATAAATATTAAGTAGTTAACAGATGAACATACCCAGTGCTAATTGCAGCTAAAGAGCCATTGGGTATATTAACTGAAGGGTTCTTCAAATCTCCACTCATGTTGATACCAGCCAATATACCGGTAATGGTTGGGAAAAATACTCCAAAACAACTAAACCAAGTATAACCATCTTGATAGTGGCTCCATGTGTTGTTAGACATTGTGCCTCCTAGCCAGCCTTTGAATTCAGTATCTGGAAACAATACCAATATTGTAAAAGTAATATAATAAAAGATGACAGTGCTTAAAATCAGCAGGAAGGTACAAATTATAAGGATTAATTAACTCAATAAAGGAAACTGTGCCAATATTTCTGAAAAGCCAGGGCACATTGATCTATATCAAAAGTTAAAAGATGTGACAATTTTTAAGGATACCAATTATGTAAAAAAACACATTTACCACTCATCACAAGAAAATGTACACTTATTATAGCAAAGATATACTTAAGTTTTATTACCTATAGGATTGCTGAATGAACCAATAAAGAAATCCATAGCTGCCATTAAGATAATGACCAGTAGTAGAAATTGCAGTTTAATCACCCACTTCACTCCAGCTATATTAATAGTGCCCAATAGCAGCACAGCACCGATAGCAAATCCACGAGCCGCCCAAGTGTTATTAACACCGACTAACACAGCCATGGATTCACCAAAACCAAATACATTGAGAGCACAACCAACTGCCTGAAATAGAAAATATTGAATGTGTATTTAACACTTAAAACCAAGATAGTTAGATCAGTGGTTAGAACATGCATTTATCACGCAGAGGTTTGATCCCCCAGTTGGGCAACACAATCTATAGAAAGACACAAAAAAATAATTTGATAGTATTCTATTTTAGCCAGCACAGACAGGCAGTGTGCCAAGAAAATTCACACATGGTGAATGGCAAATAGAAATATAACATTATTAATATGGAGTTTAGTCTTGTATTATTCAACTTTCCAGCACCATTTACCCCTTTCTTCCCTGGGGAACCTAGGATATTGGGCCTTTTGAAATGATAGGGTTAGAGACCCATCACCAACAATCTACATTTTCCAACATTTTCCCTACTCCAAAAAGTTGCTGAGGAATTTTATAGTCCTAAAGATGGCTACCCATTTTTTGGGATTTATAGTTGTGATGTGATGTATATTTATCTGTGTATTGTTATAAATCTTTTGGTGACTAACCTGTCCAAAGCAGTATATAATACCTAGGGTACCACCCAGTCTCGATCCCAATGTGTGTGCTAGAATGAAGTACACTCCTCCACTTTCTATTCTACATCGCTCACATATTCCTACAGCTGATAGTACTGAGATCAATGCTACAAATACTGAAATAACAAATAAAATCTGGATTAAAGCACACAATTAAAAAAAGAAGATAAGTCTCAGACAGTTGTATGTATGTTTTTAACAAAGGTTGCACTCATGATAACTGATTTTTTTAAACATACATAACATAAACATTCACACCCAATATCCCCGAAGGGGTTGGCAAAGGAACTAATACTTCTGCACATCACATGACTTTGTCACCTGGTGGTCAGAGTACCCACGTTTTGCATGGACAGTGTACTCACATGTTTTGTATGAATTCACTGTCACATGACTAAGTACAACTCAGCCATGTGGGTTTCTTCACAGTGTTTTCCCTGACCGTTAACAACCATGATAAATTAACCATACAGATATCTTTAGAAAAGACAAATTGGTGTAGGCTCAACCCAGGATTTGAACACTAGTCACTTGCACGATAACTGGTGTGCTACCCATTCAGCTATCACATTGTATTACTTTTTAAAAGTTTAAATACTACAGCTTAAAGTATTTTACAATATTTTCTGGCACACATCTGAACTGCTGGTATAAGAGACAACTGTTATTTTATTATATCCCATGTCATTTTATTATATAAGCACTAAAAATGTATACGTCATGTTATCCAATATGGGAATTTTGTAACAACCATACTTACCTGTAAATAGAACTATAAGGATTGCATTAACTAGACCTGCTTGGCCAACTATCCACCCTGATCTGAGGAACACTATGACACCAAATATGTTGATGAGACATGAGGTAAACACCCCATCCCAAGTACCAAACAGAACTGGTTGGGATATAAAGAAATTGGACTTCCACCATGGTACGTCTCCCTGAAATCAAAATAAATAAAATTGAAAGAAACATACTTTTTAATAGAATAATAGTTATTTAAACAAACTTTTATTACCAAACCTAAACTGTATGATAATTTCTTTTGTAAATTAGATTATTTTGTAAAGAGTTATTCTATTCTATTCTAAACCTCAGTAAGAATCAATATCAGTTCAACGTTTTATGAAACTGAGACCAACCTACAGGCATCGCATAAATTTAGTAAAAACTCACTTGAATATCGGCAAATATTTCATTAGCTCCAGATGCTTGATGTCCACCAGCACCGTATTGAGACTCATTACCTAAATCAACAAAACCTCCCGATTGCCGTCGCATACGAGGCCTATCAAGCGATGAGCTATCATTACGAAAAGTCTCCACGTTTTCGTCCGGCGATATTGTATGGTTACTGTAATCCATTGTTTTGAAATGTTTATAATGTATATTTCATACAACATTTATCCACGTAACACAGCATTTTAGTTCAATAAGAGAATATAACTACTTCTTTTATCATATTTTGTAATGTAAATAAAAAATTAAAAAAAGTTAATGATAGGATAGTGAGTGTCTGTCATCTGTGGTGCAATATGTCACAGAGTAAATAACAGTGACGTGTAAGAATTCTTAAAACACCAGTGTCTGTAAACAACGGTTATACATACATACATACATACATATACTCACGCCATTAATTCCCATTGGGGTAGGCAGAGACTATCGATAGCCACTTCGTACGATCCTGACAAACCTCTCTAGCTTCGTTTACATCCATCAATCTTTTCATACATGCTCTTTTATTCTTCATACTTCGGACGCCAGCCTTTTTGAGCACACTCTCAATTTGGTCCAAGTGTGTTCTCCGTGGTCGTCCTCTACTAACATTACCATCCACACTAGCTCTATAGATCCCTTTTACCAATTTTCTATCATCCATCCTCTCTATGTGCCCAAACCATCTCAACATTCCTTTTTCTATCTTTCTTACAATATCATCTTTCACACCACACTTTTCACGAATAACGCTATTTCTCACTCGGTCACACAATCTAACATTACAAATTTTTCTGAGGGACCTCATCTCTACTGCATTCACTCTGCTCTCATGCTTCTTCTGCCACACCCAACATTCGCTTCCATACATAAGCGTAGGAACAAGAACAGCATCATGCACAGCCATTCGGGCCTTTTCAGACACCGATTGACTGGTCATTAGGCTATTCATTGCTCCATTTACCGCATTACCCTTTTTCACTCTTCTTTCAATGTCTTCATCACATTTTCCATCCCTTGTAAACAAACTTCCCAGATATACAAACTCCTTCACCTGTTCCACATCCTTACCATCAATCGCAATCACGCATTCTGTCACATCTTCCTGTGATACAACGGTTATGTATGGCAAAAGCCAACCCTTATGCTTGCTTATAGTCCGTTCACATTTGTTTTACCTCTAGCCATAAGACAATTTAGCTAGCGTTACTCTGAATCCTTATCGGTATTATACACCTTACAATGATATCGAAAGCAGTAAAAAAAGCAAAGAACACCAAAGAGCACTAGACATACTTCACAGCAAGTAATGCAACATAAATGAAAATTAATGTCAGAGGTAAAATGAATGCGAATGGTCTGTACCTTGTACTCACTCCTGTTTATGTTATTCCATTACCTCCATGGCAATGACACTATGACACATGTCTACTATCGATTGTCTATGTTCTCTTCTATTCTACTCTATGTTTATGTTGTACTCATTTCATAATTTCATGCTATTTTATTTTCATTCGATTTGTTATAATTCTGCAGAGACAAGTTCGCATGAGTATTTTTTACATGAAGATTATGAGAAAGCCTATCTTAAACGCAAAGTAGTGTCCTACGTATCGGAATTAATAATAGTAAGCCATGGCTGACGATCTTAGGAATTACAATCTTCAATTACAACAGGTATGTTTCGTATCAATTTATGCCAGCAGCTTATTTTTGTTTAATACGAGAGCTTATTTTTCTGCATTTCCAGGTGGAAGCAGCTCTGCTTACTGATCCTAGCAATGAAGAGTTGCTAAAATTGAAAGCTGATCTCGAAGAAGTAATTGAACTTACTAAAGATCTCATTAAAACACAAGAAGGTGAAACAGAGGCAATTCATGGTAGTAGTAATGATGATGATGTTACAGCATCCCTGCTGGCGGCGGAGAACGACATAGGCATAGACAACACAGTGAACTGGCACCAGGGAGACAGATGTTTAGCCAAGTGGAAGTCTGATGGAGTGTAAGTATTGTTTATGTATACAACTATGCACTGTAGAGAGTCTCTGCATCATAGTAATTGCTAAGACTGCACACTTTACATTGGTTTCAATTAGCTGTATCTAATAAATATCTGTTCTGCCTCAAAAAGTTCATTTCGAGATATGAGCCTTTGAAGTTTGAAAAAAAGTGCATTTTCATACTGTAGGTTAGGTTAGGTTTTTAAAATGAACAGTTTGCATGCACCTCTATCAACCTCTAGATGGGGGACTCACTCTCACACTAGCAGCATCATACAATCCTACATTGTGATATTTTAGTGTTTCTCTAGGTGAGGAAAAATATTAATTATAAGTTAGTACACAGCAGGATGTACTGGCTAGTATACCTTTGCTGTTTCCAAACACTTTTAATAAGCAGAGTTTTCATTACTTCATAGATTTAACACTCAGTAATACATTGGCAATACTTACTTATTTTTGGCAAAACTGTGGATTGAGTGTTTTCTGCTAACTTTGATCGAGATAAATCTCCTAAAGATGTCTGGTTGAAAATGTTGTTGTGAACCAAAACATAATGTATAGGTGCATTGCAAGAATAAAGCCTAATAAAGTTAATAAAAATTACCATTCTGCACACTGCCATTGTCCACAAATTGTGTACTTCCAATAGCAGTAGTGATAATAATAGTTTTGACAAGGTAAATGGTTGGGATAGGACAAGGGTGAAATATTTTTAGACTTTTACAAGCAAATAGTTGTGATACAATTAAATATTTGTGATTGTATTTAATTTCATTTTTAATATTCTTATGGCTTTGATGTTGTAAATATAGATGCAGCAATATAAAAATATGGTGAATTGTGTGTTTTAATAAATAATAAACACAAATAAGCTAACTAAATGAAATCAAAAGCATTGACCAAATCACATCTTTTTAGACAATTACTTATATCTCTGAACAGTCATCAAGCCCCCTCTTTTTGGATTGATTTTAATTCATAATTTTATCTCTGAACTGTTTCTTTTACAATATTAAGTTTTATCTTCAATTTATAATCCTGTTATTCATTACTATAATCACATGTTATTCAAAGTATATATAATATGTATGAAATTGTGCATGAATTCAATTTAAAACTGTAGGGAAATTGGTTAACTCCAGTATAAAAGCAGTTCGCGTGTAAACAACTTCATATCCATAGGTCCCTAGCACCGATGAAGAATAAAAACCAAATTTCGGTTATTACTACTACGGAGGGCCTTCTTAGCTTGACAGACTAATGAACGACTTTTTATACAGGTTCAGTTTCATTGAACTTGTACAATAATTTATTTACTTAGTCAGGTTTATGCAGTGTTTGTAATGTTAGCATACACATTAGTCTTTTTTGTGTTTGCTTGTTTATAATACTCATAGTTCTTCTTAATCCCTTACATATACATAACTTAAAGAGGGAAAGAAAGGGTGATTTAATTTTATGCTATTTAAAGATAATTGACTCAGATAGATCTACTACAGCTCTTCCCTGGGTACAAAACAACAGCTGTTATTTAAACGATTAGCAAAGTATTGGTATAATTGTGAGCAGAGATATGATTTGGTAAGCTAATATTTATAGTTGGACAGCAATTTGTGTTGAGCAAATATTTATAAATTAGTCTGCAATATATATAATTCTGAACAGCAGTAGTTTTCTTTTACAGCTGAATGTATATCAAAGCTACAATGAGTTTCCTATACTTAATTAAATTTTGGTAAGCACTCAGTAAGTAAGAAAAAAAATCTGTTTGGTGCGGCTAAAACTAGTCCAAATAATAAATAAATATCATACTTAGAAAGCACTAAATGGGCGCATCACTTACTAATGATTCATTTATTTATTCTCTCTCATTAGGTAGTTTATGTTTAGTATTATAGCGGATATTTTGAAGTAATAATATGGAAGCCGTTTTAGTTTTATAATAATTATATTTAAGAAACAGTAATATTATACTCATTGTATAAATTAATGCTCGTTTTGCCTTTGAATGCCGGCCACAATTCCTCTTTTCTCATATGGGAATATTTTTTTCTAAAGTGGAAACACCACATGCTTTAAGCGGATCGCTTTCGCTCCGCCCACTTCTAAGGAATAATTCTGATTTTTCAATAAATACGCAAAACAACAATTTATATTGCCGTCTAAAATTAAAATATGCTCTCCAGTCAAACAAGTTGCGTGTAGAAATGATTTGTATGCTGACAAATTTACAATCCTGCTGACCAAGTAATTATTCTGCCTAGTGACTGTTTATGTCGTAGATACATAATAAAATTCGCTACTAGTTTATGCTCAAATTGCTGACCATTGTCATGATTTACAGAACACAAATTGCAGACTGATTTTAATTATTGCTAACAAAATCTTTGTATGATGATAAAATTATTTATTAGCGGTTATTTCTTGCAAACCAATTGCAATTTTAAATGGCATACACAATAATTACTTCCTCAAAACAACTAACGCATCAGGGGATTTCGGAAACCTATCTTATATATTTTTACGTGTTTCCAAACTCACAACTTGTGCCCTGATCTGTTGAGTGTTGGTTTTTTACAAACTGTCACTCAAACATTGCATATTATGGCGTCTCTTGAACTTGAGCCTCCATGTTGGCTCTGCATACATGTAATACCAGTTACAAAAGTTTTCATACTCGCTTACATCATGATCAGCCAATAGACGTCCACTGCTGGACATAGGCGTCCCCCAAAGATTGCCACAACGACCGCTCCTGTGGTATCCTCATCCATCTTCACTCAATTATATAAACTTACATAAGATTTTTTCCTGAGGGTATATTTCTAAAAGTATTAATAAAGTCAGTATTGTCTGTAACATTCTGTATATAGACGATTATAGTGCTAGTCGCAATAAGAAAGGGTTTTCTGTTCGTCTTCATGATTCTTTCTTAGGATTACCAGTTATTCATGGCTTTCCTTCTCTTGATGTGCGAAATTGTCTCCTATGCCATACAATTTGCAAGCTAAGTTTTGCGTGGAAAACAAAAACACATACGATAGCCATTAGTCAACATTAATATTACTTTTATATAATTTGCAGATTATATGAAGCTACAGTGGAAGAAGTAGCATATAACCATTTAAAAGTGAAGTTTGATGGATATACCACCTTAGAGACTGTTCCTGTAAGTGAAGTAAAAAGAATAAGCTCCGCAACTAAACGGTCCCTTGATGGTGATGACAAGTAAGATCATGCAGTATTTTTATACATTAATAAATTTTCTGTATTTATATCTTACAATCATTTAACATTGCTTATGTGGTCCATAACCAACATGTAACAGGTTTTTTAAAGTTTAGTAACTTAGGCACCATTCTTTGACAAGATGTCTGGAATCTGAAACCTGTGTGAGCTTATGGCCATAAGGTATTTTGCTGTGGGATGATTACCCACAGTTAACAATAAATCCATTACGTAAAACACGCAGAGATCACCTTGACAGCCGTTTCGTTATAGTCGGCTGCCTCTAGACAGGATATGCCGCGTTGATTTCATAAATTTATATATATAGTGTAATAGACTCTCGCGAGAAAAAAAAAGAAAATATTTAGGCGCTGAAAAGTGGAAAGTAGAGTCAAATTATAAAAGTGCTTTTCCATTTCTTCCTTACAAGCCGACAATGGCGAAGAGGATTTTAAAGTTATCGTTGAAATGCGTTTGAATCTCACTACCAATAAGCCCTTATTTGGCCTAGTTAGGATTTATTTATTTCTAAGCTTTAAGGCTACCCCTTTGTACTATGGCCGTGAGTATCGAATCTCTCGATGAGAGATGGGTATGTAGATAGAGATAGGTTTTATATTTAAGACACATAAATAAATATTAGTTATCAGTTTAAACTGCAGTATCATTACGTTTTACAGAAACGGCAAAGGTGTTAATCGGGAATATTTAAAAAAGAAGAAACAGAAAAAACAGCAACGTTTTAAGCAAATTGAAGAAGAAAGAGAGAGTGAAAAGAATAAATGGTTGTCATTTCACACTAAGTCATTAAAAAAGCCAGGCGTACGAGCGAAAAGTATATTTGCGTCCCCTGACAATTTATCTGGCAGAGTAGGCATTGGGACTTGCGGGATTTCCGGTAAACCTATGACTGAATTTACTCATGGTGAAAAATGGAAGAAAGGGGGATAGTTAAATATCAATTAGTACATTAAGTTAGTGTTATATTTGAGTAGCGATTTTTCGTATTACTGTTACGATAATACGATGCCATAAATAATCGTTGTCGGATTACTACAGTACTGAAGTGACTAACTGAAATGTACTGTTTGATTGTATCTCATGTACAAAAGGAATGTTAAGCAACAGTTAAATGCCATTTGACATGTTAGTTTTTACTATTTTGGCATTTTATTTTATAACTCGCTACTCAAATACAATATTCTTTAGGTAAAAAAAACACCACTTATTGCTAGTGACAAAAATATAAAACCTTAGATGTAAAGGTGTACTAAAATAAGCAATATTTTACTGCCTTGTGTGACTATAATATTGTATCATGTTTGTTTTGCAAGTTCTCTACTGACCATAATGGTAACCGGCAATTAGTGACTTTATATTTTGTTTCCATACCACATTAAATCTCATGCCATATTTAGTATCTGTTAACTTTTTTGTTCAAAACCATTAATATAAATTAAACTGACTTTGTACATAAACTTATTTATTTACTTACTCACATCCGTTGTTCCCATTGGGCTAGGAGAGACTATCGCCTCTTTATACGATCCTAACATTTAATCAAACATATAACATATGTACGATTTGTAACTATGTTATATGTTAATTCGTTTTCAGTAAAGCATAGAATAATTTATCATGGTTGTTAACGGTGAGGGAAAACATCGTGAGGAAACCCACATGGCTGAGTTGTACTTAGTCATGTGATAGTGTATTCGTACAAAACGGCTTATTCATATTATACATGCATATTTTTATTAATACATGCTCTGCTTCGGACAAGGACGCCTGCCTTTTGAGCACACGCTCTATTTGATCTAAAGATGTCCTCCTTGGTCGTCCTATACTATATTACCATCCAAATTAGCTTTATATATCTCTTTCACCAATTTACTTGTATCCATACTCACTTTGTGCCCAAACAATATCTCAACATTCCTTTTTCTATCTTTTTCACAACATCACAGGCCTGCCCCCTATCACGTGAGTACACTGTCCATGCAAAACGTGGGTACTCTGAACACCAGGTGACAAAGTCACGTGATGTTCAGAAGTATTAGTACCTCTGCCAACCCCTTCGGGGATATTCGGCGTGAACGTTTATGCTATGTATGTTATGTATAGAATAAAAGAGTCCTTATTGCACATCACAGCATACAATATTAACAAAAATATAAGGTATTTTAACATAGAAGTGCAATTGGCGTTCTTATCACTAAAAGCAGTCTGTTCGAGACAGACGATTTTGGATGGTAGGGTAAATAAAATTATAATGTAATATAATTCAGGTTGATGTACAGAAACATGGTCAAACTAATAATTTAGCCTAACTCCCATACATGCATTTTATTGCTAAACTTAATACATAAAATCTAATTAGTATTACAAGTATTTCAGTGAGCTTGTACTTTTACCGTATATGAACCTCTATCTATAGAAAATATGTTCCACAATAGAATGACCTGCCTAGTGAAGGAGGAGCCATTGAATAATTATAAATGGGAGGAACTACATACCAGAAGATCATGATAAGAACATTAAATTGGCTATGATAAATTTTTACAACTGGTAGTAACTGAAACATTTCGAAATAATTGCACTCCAGCCGGAATCTCGATAGCAACATTAACAAATAGTTCTGAATTATAGTTAAAAATTAATTATAATTGTTCTTAATTCGAACTGTGTCAGCCATTTTGTAAACACGATATTTCTATTGTTGGTCATATCTTCAAATCAAAAACATTAATATAATCCGTATCTCTTCTAACACCTATTAACTTTTATTTCTCCCTCGCTAAGTGAGTAAACAGAGTGATTCGACGAATTCAACGACACCTATTATATTATTATCTATTATCCATAGTTTGTCGTTGCTTGCTAGACGAGTACGCGCCACATATGTTATTATATACTTTGTTATAAACTTCGAAGCGGCGAGTGCGACATATATTTCACTAGCAGTTAGAAGAGGTACGTTAGTATCGTTTTCGGTTTAAAGAGTAGACTTCTACAGTTGACGTTGCGTTTTAAATTAAAACATTTCACATATTATATTTAAACATTTAACTCGATATTTCTCAATTTCGATTGTAAATTTTACCCCAAAACAGATTACTTAGTATATTTAAATAGGCTTACTAACACGTGAACCTCATTTAAATCAAAATAAAAAACTTTATTTTAAATAGTTCAAGACATTTTCGTTGCAAAGTTTGGGCACCCTAAATTTAATGCGTTGCCAATAAACTAATATTGAATACTAGTGGATCGTCCCAGCTTCGCACGGGTAGCGTTGTTTTTTAAATATCTGAGGTTTCTTTCTTCAGTCACTGCTCAAGCATTGTGAAATTCAGCGCAATGTTTTCAATTTATTAAATTTATAGCACTCCCTAAACAGTGTAGTTTGGTGATTTTTAATGCGCTTTAATGAACGGTTCAGTATTTCCGTTTAATAGCAAATTTTGGAATAAAACGCTATGAAGTATTTATAACAATCTAATAAATAAATCATTACATGTTGAAGGATGCAACTACTGGCGTCATCTATTATGTTATATGTAAATTAGTAACGATTCGGTTTTGGTCACGGGCGCGATGGCTTATTTTATGTATAATTTCGGTTTTTCTCTACCGATTTCTATGATTCTTTTTTTATTGAATAGGTAATAATGCAAGCTTTTTTGAATTAGGGATGAGTGAGAGGTTTACAAACGTAAGAGTAAACAAATATAATCAGAATGTTCCGAACTGCTAAGCTATCAAGAATTACACGTGTTATTGTGAGTCAACCGTAACAGATAGACATAAACTGCTGAGGATTTTTTTTAGATAATTTTATGAATATTTTTTCCGTCATACATGATTTCTATGTAAGTTTAACCATTAAGGCTGCACACGCGACGGAAGCTTAAAAAATGTAGTAACTTCTCCCGTTTTCCCAAAATTTCCCAAAATTCCCCTTTACTACTCTGCTGGAAAGTATACAAAAACCTGCCCAGGAGTATGGAGAATAATTGTACCAAATTTCGTTAAAATCCGTCGAGTAGTTTTTGTTTCCATAAGGAACATACAAACCGATAGACAGACAGACAGACAGACAGACGGACAGACAGACAGACAAAAATTTTACTGATTGCATTTTTGGCATCAGTATCGATCCCTAATCACCACCTGATAGTTATTTTGAAAATATATTTAATGTACAGAATTGACCTCTCTACAGATTTATTATAAGTATAGATAATATGTAACCACGAAAATATTTTAAAATTATAAGAAATAAATTTCTTAAAATATGTTAAAAAATTATCAAATAAAATTAAAATTATACTTATTTTTTTAACGGGATCGCGAATGATAATGAAAGGTAGTAGATAAAATATTGCTTGTTTAAAATAAAACCACTAGAGGTTGCCTGAAATAATGATTATTGTTAAATAAACTCTTTCTACAGGAATATTTGTTTTTTTGTAAAGCTACCCAGCACATGCATCAACAGCATAACTGACTATATTTCTTTTCTTAACCTTTACTATCAACACAAATTATATTTTTTTTAATATTTCTAATTATTTGTTATGTTAATCATATTTTTTAACATTTCTTTTAGCCAATACACGCCCGCTGCCAGGCTTTGGCCTCCCCGAAAGGTAACGACAACCACCATCGACTTTTTGCTAACTTGTGTAGTTTTGCACGGCAGAGGTCACAGATATATTTATACTGCATTGTTCTTTAAATATTTTTACACTGAAGCATCCCCTTGAAAATCTATTGCGAATGACAGAGACGGAAAGAACGCGCGTGCAGTTATAATTTACTAAAGGAGAACTTAAACCTTACAAATTTTCGAAAGGACTGCCGCCTACTACCCACACACTGTCCAAGTAACACCAGGTGTCAATATCCTGCGATGTTCAGAAGTATTAGTACTTCTGCCAACCCTTTCAGGGATGTACGGCGTGAAATTTCAAGTCTTGAGTCTTAAATCTGAACTACTTATATTCATGACACATGGCATATAACAAACTTTATAATAAATAATTGGGACACTAAATCAAAATAATTCAAAGTAAAAATGGGGATGTTATTATATTTCAAAAACAAGTGAACGAAACTTGTCTTCGAAAAATAATAAACATTAATGAAATAAAAATTACTTGCGGCCACTTTTGCCTGGCTGCGTCTTGTAAGTGTATTCTCCTATTCATAAACTTATGTTAAAATGTGTGTTTGACTCAATACGATATGAACGTAGAGATTTAGCAGCGGGATCTTAGACTATAATGCCTATATTAAATATAAGGTATAAGCACGCCAAATTGTGTTGGGGAAATTATACAAACAAATAAAAAGAAAGTTAAGGTGCTTCTTTCTCTACGCAAATAGGAGAAATTATCATGAGGGTATCCACCAATACCGCAGAGCTGGACATTTTTGGCATTGTTCTACATCACAGGGGTCTTCGAACAACTACAAAAGACGACGCATAGGGTAAATCTAAGAAATAATGACTTTGCTGGTGTGAAATCAATCCTAAGAAACTGTTATAGTTCAGACAACAGTGACAGAGAGGAATCGTCTGGGGAATTCACTGAACTCTTCAGAGTTTATCAACCTATCACTGAACTGACAGTAATATAGTTTTTTTCTATGTATATATGTTATATGGATATAAGTTTGGTTCTAGTAACAGCACCATTACAGAATAAGTATCCAGTTTTTTATTTTGTTTTTAAATAGAATACTCTGAAAGCTTAGTAAAATCCTCAGAGTCCTTAGACGATTTTTAGGAATAAAAGAGTTGAGCTGGACAAACCAACTGTAAAAGGATTTTTCAGTAACCCAGAATTTTCATTATCAAAACTCACTGCTAACTATGCATCTTTAGACATATTA
Organism: Bedellia somnulentella; assembly: GCA_963576735.1. Lineage (NCBI taxonomy): Eukaryota > Metazoa > Arthropoda > Insecta > Lepidoptera > Bedelliidae > Bedellia > Bedellia somnulentella. The sequence continues at coordinate 9,891,275 of OY755174.1, forward strand.
TACATAAAAGCGCAAAACTAAAATTTAGTTAATTATTGTACCTCAAGTACAATGGTGACCTTGCGGGAAGTGATAGTACCTCGGCGATATACTTATTATTGTTAAATTAACATATAAATAGCATCCAAACTCAAGGAACATTCATAATCAGCATTAAAATAATTGCTATTAACGGAATTCATACTCGTGACAACGGACGTTGTCAATATAAAGCCTGTTAATCCGACCAATTTTCTAAATAAAGTTTTTCCCTTTAATTTAAATTTAACTTTCCCGAAACAGCGTTGTATGCCTTTGGGGCATGGGAGTGCTCCCAACTAGCCTAGCGCAAAGCAACACTGCCGTGCCATCCTTTTCTGAACAGTTTCGCCGCATTCTCAAGCCCCTATCTGAGAACTGTTGGATGGGACTAGGCCGCTAAAGTAAGCATTATCTACATATATAGTAGACTTTGATCACATAATCAGAACACTTGAATTCCAAAATTTAAAGTCGTAGATTATTGAGTTTGTTCTGCAGCTAAGATGATAAAAAAGGGATGGTTTTTCCCATTCACATAGAGCGCTGAAATTTGTTACAGATGTAGAGTTTAAAGACCACACAGAGAAAAACTAGGATCATGTAAGATCTGCACTACCTAATGAACCTCATGAGAACCCTTAAGAGCACACAAATTTATTCTGCGGAGTAGGAAACTACTTTAAATATAAATTGAAATTAAAAGGACTCCTGTAAAATAATTTTCTACCATTGTTTAGGTCCAAATAATGAGTACGGCTGGGATTAGTATTAACAGAATATGCAACGGCCGGCCGGTCATATTTCAATAAGGCATGTATTTAACGCGGCGACAAATTGATGCCATTTCAAGTCGTAAAAAAACTGAAAATGGATAGTAAATAATCTACTTTGGCGACTAATTAGAGGTAGCATTTTAACTAGAAAGCTGCGGCTTTTTAATGAGTTTTGAGGTTTTATTTAAATTTTATGTGGCAGTGATTTTCTTTTGTGGCAATTTAATTTCTTCTAAGGCGACAAATTATTGGCGGATAAAAAAGTTAAAATAGGCTTTCATAAATTCTAAAATGAGGTCTGAAATAAATACAAACAAGATCTTAAAAAAATACTTTTGGCTACATTTGTAGGGATCTAAATTAACCAAATTGTGACATGCTATAAAACTATTCTTGGTCTATTTTAGTAACATTCCCTCTTTTAAATGAACCTACACCTACACAACTTAACCTCACCTAACAGCGGGTCGACGTCACCCCGCTTCGTGGGGTTCCTATTTCCTCTCTAAGGGACACAAGCTAACCCTAACCTAACATAGCACAAAAACAATTGTGGTGATTAATTGTTTTTTAATGAGGGGGGCTTCGCCCCCCGTTCCTCCCTCTGTTTTCCTTCCCTAACTTAATTGCATCTGCCCATTAGGCTGGGTGAAGCAACTTTTAACCTAACCCAATTTATTTTATTTTTATTAATTTTTACTTCAATACACATACATAATATGTAATTTACTTAATATTATAGTCACAAAAATAAAAAAGCGAGCGAGCGCATTTGCCGCCTTTTCAAGAATTTACGAATCTGCAAACAATATTCTAATATCCAAATACATTATTATAATACCCATTTTCAGTTTTAAAGGTACCTAAAAATCGCTGCCAGATGTGTATTTTTATAATGACATTCAATAGTTGCCAGTGAAGAATGTATGATATCCCCTCGGAAAAATTAGTCGCCACATTAGGTTTTATAATACCTCAACCAGTTTTACACTGATCCCGCTTGATATATTTGATACCTTACAGTAGCAGCCGTTTTTTTAGTTTTTTGATCCTAGCATTTTGTTGCTTGAATAGTTTAATAGTTGCTAAGATATTTAATCACTGCAAAGTTAGTTTTTTTGTGACTTAATAGTAAGTTGCCTAAAAAGGATTTCAGTTGCCGTGTTAAATATTTGCCTTTCAATAATAACTAGCAGTTCGCCCCGGCTTCGCACGGTTGCTTTTAAGTAATTTTCACTTCGTACCCCCTACGGTATTTAGCGTGATGATATATAGTCTTATATGGCTTATGAAAGTTTTAGCTTTCCATTGGTGCAATAACTTTTAAAATCGGTTACTCTCTTGTTTCATTACCGACACAGAAACATACAAACAAATCTTCCCTTCTCTTAATATTACAAAAAGTATCATATGTCCTTTTCTTGGCTCTAGGCTACAAATATGCTATACGTGTAACTTATGCTTATGCTATGCTTATTATACACGCGTACTTATATAACTTATGAACGTATAAAACACACCAAATAATAAACTACTTACACCTGGCTGCGAGGTAGTTGCGGCTGAATTTGCTACGGCACCTATGGATTCTTATATTCTTTATATACATTGCTATGATGGGGATGATATTATATTTCAAAAACAAGTGATCGAAATTTGTCTTCGAAAAATAATAAACATTTATTAAATAAAAATTACTTGCGGTCACTTTTGCCTGGCTGCGTCTTGTCAGTGTATTCTCCTATTCATAAACTTATGTTAAAATGTGTGTTTGACTCAATACGTTATGAACGTAGAGATTTAGCAGCGGGATCTTATACTATTAGTGTCGTTAAAGGCCGGAATAGCAGTGCATTATGCTGTTCTAGTTCCTACCCTTATGTTTGGCAGTCAATGTTGGGTGTGGCAGAAGAAACATAAGAGCCTAGTGAATGCAGTGAAGATGAGATCCGTTCTTTTATGTTAAGTTATGTGATCGTATGAGAAATTGTGTTATTCGTGGAGGTAGTGAAAGACGATATTGTAAAATAGATATAAAAACCGGCCATGTACGAGTCGCGCACAAAGGGCTCCGAACTATTGTCTATACAGTATAGATCAATGTTTTATGTACCCATAATCCTAAATTAATCTATGCCGTACAAGTAAAGCCATTTAATACCCCAAAAGAGTTGGTCATTGCATCAGTCTTCATGCTAGAAGATGAGGAGATACCATCCGAAAATCTGGCAAGATTGATAGACTACTGCGAAGATGAAAACCTTGAAATCATCGTCCCTACCGACTCGAATGCCCATCACCCGCTGCGGGGAATGAAGATAAGCAACAACAGAGGTAAGAATCTTGTTGAATACTTACTCACAACTAAACTTAATGTTATTAATATTGGTGCTGAACCCACGTTTGTAACTAGGAGATCGAGAACCATCATTGATCTAAGACTTGCCACAGCACTAGCTCAGGCCATTATCGATGGCTGGCACGTCTCAGGGGAAGCGTCTTGTTCAGACCATAGTTGCTTACGATTTAATATACAGGCGACATCAAATACTCCAGAACCGCGGAGAAATCCAAGAAAAACTGACCGAACTTCGTTTGTTAACAAAATCAAAGAAGAGGGCACACAAGGCAGACTAGAAGGCACCAGCCATATAGAAGAAACGACAGAGCATCTCACCAATGCTCTCATCAGCTGCTATGAAGAGACGTGTCACTTAACCACACACCCTGCTAACCAGCCCACAAAAGACCAATGGTGGGGTCGGGAGTTGGAAAAGCTACGGGCGAAGGTTAGGAAATGTCTGAACAGAGCGATGAACACCAAAGCACTAGATGACTGGGACCGATATAAGACCGCAAAATCTGAATACGAGAAACGTATTCGCTTCAGAAAATCGTCTACATGGAGGAGATACAGTGAAAACATTGAAAGCCTCCAGCAAGCTAACCGTGTAACCTTTAAAAAAACCGGATAACACCTACACTAGTTAACTCGAGGAATCTCATCGAGTGCTCATCGACACACATTTCCTGGACAGTGCAATCACATCTAGGAACGACTGGAGACACTTAACAATTAATCCAACAGAGTCTGACTGGAAACTCGCGAAAGAGATAGTGACTTATGACAAAGTCAAGTGGGCTATTACCAGTTTCCAAACATTTAAAGCCCCAGGAATAGACTAAGTCTTTCCAGGGTTACGCTGGTGCATAAGGCACGGGCTGACAGTGAATCCGGACAAAAGTAATTTTTACCAACAAGCGAAAACTAGAAAATTACAATTTACCTAAGTTTTTCTATAAGAAACTGACGCTCTCACCGACCGTAAAATACCTGGGAGTAATCCTTGACAGCAAATTAAACTGGAGCTGCCACATTGAGAGCAAACTCAAGAAGGCCAGCATAGCATTCTGGCAATGCAGAAGCATGATAAGAAAACGTTGGGGTCTGAGCCCCAAAATAATCATATGGCGCTGTTGCCTGGTGGCAAGGTACAGAGCTAAGCACAGTGCAAAGCAAACTACAAAGCTTTCAAAGACTGGTATGCAGAGCGGCTACGGGATGTATGAGAACCGCCCCCACCACTGCCCTCGAAATAATGCAAAAGTTAACACCACTACATCTGTTCATCAAACAAGAAGCTACTGCCTCAGCTGTGAGACTAAATGCAAACAAACTATGGAAATCCAAGAAAGTCCCTCACTGCGAAATCCTTACCAGGATGGTAAAAGAGGCACCTAGAATATCGGCTGTGAACGACAGGATTTCCAAATTATTCCTCTTTGACAAGAAGTACAAAATACAAATATCAGAAAATCTGAACGAGGGCCTCAATGAAAGGGAAGTAAGGATATTTACAGACGCCTCTAAAACTAAATCTGGCACAAGAGCGGGGGTTTTCTCCGAAGACCTGCAGATAAAAGTAGCAAGACCAATGGGCACCTGGAATTCGATATTGCAGGCAGAATGCTTTGTAATCATACTCGCCGCCCAAGCAGTGGCAGCGAGGAAAATCACAGAACTTCCAATTCGTATTCTCTCGGAGAGCAAATCAGTCCTGCAAGCCCTAATGAGCTACGAGTGCAAATTAGGGCTCATATATGAATGTCACACAGCCCTAACGGCGATAGGGCAAACCAATGATACTACCATATAATGGATTAAAGAAACAGCGGATCACGCGGCAATGATGCAGCAGATGAATTGGCCAGAAGAGGATCGGATACCCCGTTCACAGGCCCAGAACCATGTCTGCCTCTTCCAAACGATCAGTTAAAAACAATAGTTCGTAAGGCAATACAAGGTAAGTGAGACGCATGCTGGTCCTCGGAGAGTGGCTGTAATCAAACCAAAACAGCTTTACCCAGGTTCAACAATCAACTTACTAATAAACGATTTAAACTTAACAAAAAGCAAATTAGTTGGACTACAGCCACCCTCACGGGGCATGGCCCTTTTAACAAACACTTTTTTACTTTGGGTGTTACAGATAGCCCCCTGTGCAGAGCACTCATGGAAAATGATGAAACAGCTGCGCACGTGTTCCTCGAGGGTACAGGTGTAGCGGATTACAGGGTAGCACACCTGGGTGACGCCAGGTCGCTCCCTGAGGTATTCAAGGAAATCAGGAGGATCCTGAACTTCCTTAGTAAGCTGGGACGGCTAGAGTAGTGCCATCCCTTTATCACGCAAAATAGGCGCACAGTAGACGTCGTATTGCGGAAATTACCCGTTCCAATACACAAATACACCCCCTTTTTAAACGAGAAATTGACTACTTGAATTATTTGTTTTATCTAAATTTAAGTATTTGTCCGCTATAAAGCGGTAACATACTTTTAAATACATAATCTGTAAAATGTATACTTAACCGACACTGAGTATCACATGAGTACACTGTCAAAGCAAAACGTGGGTAGTCTGAGCACCAGGTGAAAATTTCACGTCATGTTCAGAAGTACTAGTTCTTACTTAGTATCTTACCTTCCTTATGCTATGTTAAAGACTCTCATTGTGCCTATTGTTAAAAATAAGACCGGTGATTTGTCTGACAAAAATAACTTTAGGCCAATTTCCTTGGCAACGGTAGTAGTAAAGGTATTTGATGGCTTGTTTAATGCGCGGCTGCAGATTTTTCTTAATATTCATGACAATCAGTTTGGGTTTAGGCACGGGTTGTCAACCGAAAGTGCAGTACTGTGTCTTAAGCGCGCCGTCGGGTAATATATCGACAGAAAAACACCGGTCTACGCCTGCTTCCTCGACCTGTCCAAAGCTTTCGACTTAGTTTCCTACGATCTTTTATGGCCAAAACTTCAAGCCACAGGTATGCCTACAGAACTGATTTCTACCCTAAATTATTGGTACGACAATCAAATCAATTGTGTTTGATATTCGAAAACGTTGTCGGATCCCTACAAACTAGAGAGTGGTGTGCGACAGGGTGGCCTGAGCTCTCCTGCTCTTTTTAATTCATATATAAATGCGTTGATTGATGAGCTCAGCAGAACCCATGTCGGACTGCACTTGGACGGAGTTTGTTACAACAATTTGAGTTACGCAGACGATATGGTTCTGCTGAGCGCATCAGTAGGCGGTCTGAGTGTACGGTCCAGGCTGAGTTTCAGTAAACTGATCCGTACATAGATAAAATGAAGTTAAAGAAGTTAAGTTGTTGTAAAGGATATATTGTAGAAAAAGGGTAAATTAACAGTCAGCACTGGTGGCTGTGTATCTGCTATGTTGTTTAAAAGTACTCGTGACTTACGTGTTGGTTGAGTGAATTATCGTTAATTACTAATAATAAGATGTTATATAAAAATAGACGTGAGCTAAGAGCTCGCGGAAAGTAGGCCGCTGTGGCAGCAGTTAATTGTACTTTGTACGGTGATGGACCGTACATGCTCCCGAGGGAGGAAGTAAACCTAATTATAATTACGCGACAACATAGCAAATCCAACAACCATTACAATAGCTAATTAATTTAATGTATATTTAAGGTTCACTGTTCAAATTGGATAGTCCTTTTTGGTTTCGTCGGTGCTACTGCACTGTAGACTGGCTGTGGTTGTTGTAGGCGAGTGGACGTTGTCTCCCTCGTCGTATCGTGGTTACTCGTCGCTTCCGTTTTCTCAGAGCCCCTTCGCTTGTAGTACTTTACTAGTATGTACAGTGCTGCTGTACATGCAGCTCCCACCAGCAAGTAGAGTACAGCGTACTGGTGGATGTCGTGTGAGGACAAGCCCGACGATGCCGATCTTTGTTCATCATCCTTTTGTAACTTTATCCGTTTGTCAAGCTCGATGTGTTGTAGACTCTGATTGTTAGTTAAGGCTGGGCTACTCTCATTGATAAAGGTGAATTGAACTTGATCGCTGATGTGTAAGTTGACGTCGTTAGGAATGATAGGTATTTCCGGGTTCAGTTCGGTTCTGCTTCCATAGTGGTTGAATGCTAACAATGAGACGTCTTTTTTCTGTAGCACGCAGCCTTCTTGTAAGTCAAGCAAACCCGACGTAGGCTTTCGACAGGCTGGCTTTAGACGTTTCTTATTACGTAGCCGTTCAATGAAACGCAACACCCAAGCGAGGCATCGTGTCACGCGAGTCATATCGCTGCAACGTTGTAACAACTGATCTATGACGTCATTCTTATCACGTTGTTGTGTGACGTGACACTCATACTTTGCGCCTTCTTCCGTAATGAATTTGTAATCCTTTGTTTCCGTTAAGTATGACTCCGTTTTGAGCCAACGTGGTCCCTCCCACCACAGTGAAAAGTTACAAAGTTGTAAGGGTAGGAGGCCCCTTGTAGCACAGTCGGCTGGATTTTCTTTTGTATTGACATACCCCCACTGTGCTGCGGGTACTACTTTAGTGATTAATGCTGTTCTGTTGGAGATGTATTTTTCCCACTGTTTGGTTGTGTTCTGTATCCACGCTAGTGTTACTTTGGAGTCAGACCAGCAGTGGATTTCGAGCTGGTTTTCACATAAAGCCGCTTTTACTTTCTCCATAAGTTTAGCTAATAATAGTGCCCCGCACAGCTCTAGTCGCGGCAACGTAGGCTTCTTTTTCAATGGCGCGACTTTAGTTTTCGCAGTTAGCAATGTCGTGATGTATTCACCGTCATCGTTTTTCGTCACCGTGTATATGACGCATGCATACGCCTTTTCACTCGCATCGCAAAAGCCGTGTAATACGATGCGCTGGCTTGCATTTTGTATCCACCTTGGTATGTTTAAGTTATTTAAAGATGGTATTTCAGAGCGAATTTTTCTCCATTCTTTTGCTATTTCCTCAGTTACGGGTTGATCCCATTCGACGCTGCTATCCCAAAGCCTTTGAAACAGCAACTTAGCATTGATAATAACGGGAGAGAGCCATCCAAGGGGGTCGTAGAGCTTGCTAATGTCCGATAGTAGCATACGTTTTGTGTATTTAGGGTAGTCACGTTCCGTTAGTTCCCATTTAAAACAAAATTTGTCATCACTTGTGTTCCAGCCTATACCCAGCGTCTTAGTTGAAGAGTCTTGTTTGAAGTTGAATATGTTTTCAACTTTTTTATCTTTCTCGCACAAGTCCTGTAGGATAGTCGGTTCGTTGCTAGCCCATTTCCTCAATAAGAATCCACCTCGTTGAAGTAGATCGAAGAGTTGTTTTTGTAACAACTTTGCTCCGTCAATCGTGTGGTGACCCGAAATGACGTCATCCATATAGAACTGGTGACGTAACGCTGTCTCCGCCATCGGGAAAGCATGTCCTTCGTCGTCTGCCAGTTGTTTGAGCGTGCGCATGGCTAAGTAGGGTGCAGCCTTCGTCCCGTAGGTTACAGTGCATAGCTCCATCTCTTGTAGCAGATCATGCGGAGATGCGCGCCAGATGATTTTTTGGAGCGACCGTTGGTCGGGATGTAACATTATAGCTCGGAACATCTTCTCAATATCGGCTGTTAAAGCATATTTGTAAGTACGCCATTTGATAATTAGAGATAAGATGTCCTTTTGCAAATTAGGCCCTTTTTCCATGAGATCGTTGAGGCTGTAGTTGGAGTCCATTTTCATGGAAGCGTTAAACACGGTGCGTAATTTTGTGGTAGTAGATTCTTCCCTTATTACGCCGTGGTGGGGTAGGAAGACCCCTTGCCCGGTCGTTGACCTAGGTGCTGGCGACATGTGGCCTCGTTCAATATAATCAGACATGAACTGTTTATATTGTATAGCAAAATGGCTTTGTCTTTCCATTTTGCGTTCTAATTGTAAAAATTGAGCGACTGCTTGTGGCCTTGATTTTCCCAGTTTTTCGTTTGTGTCCTCTTTCATTGGCATTTTTACGATGTAGCGTCCCGACTCCTGCCTTTCTGTTGTTTCCAAATAATACTTCTCGCAGTATTCGTCACTGTTTGTTGACTCGTCATTGTTTATCTCCTCAGCTTCCCAAAATCTCGATAGATTTTCTATCTCGTTAAGAGTAACGAAACAGTTGAATGTTTTTCGTATGTTTCCACACAAAATCCATCCTAATTTCGTGTGTTGGGCTACGGGAGAGTCGTTATCTTGTTTCAGGACGCCTTCTTGTATTATCAAGGAGTAGATGTCGGCGCCCAAAAGGATGTCAATAGGGCCGGGTTCGTGGAACTGAGGATCAGCTAGCTTCAGATTTTGTAAGTATTCCCATTTGTCCGTTGGTATGGGGTAACTCGGCAAGTTATTTACGAGCTTGTTTAAAATCAGCGCTTCCGTTTTGAATGTGAAATCCGAGTATAATGATTTACATTCGAGCTCTAGGAGTCCCTTACTGTTCCCTAGGGATTTTCCAATGCCAGAAATGACTGCGTTCAATTTTCTACGTTTCTGTCGTAATCGTTGCGCTGCGTTTTCCGTTATAAGGGACACTTGCGACCCTTGGTCGAGAAGTGCCCGTAGTGTGACGTAGTTTCCCTCTGCGTTTTTTGTTAAAAGTTGAACCGTAGCAAGGAGAACTTCGGTGTCGTTACGTGTTATGTTGTGGGCGGCGCGCGACGGCGCGGCTCCAGCCGTTGACGTCGAAGGCGAAGACGACGACGCCTCCATTGAATTACTGTCTATGTGAAGGAGGGTGTGATGACTTTTGCCGCATAATCTACACGTTTTTGTAGAACTACATTCCTGTCCCCCGTGACTGAATAGACAGTTTTCGCATACTTGAATGCGTTTAACAGTCGAGATGCGAGTTGCGACATACATATTATTGAATGTCTTGCACTTCATCAGAGTGTGTGCATTTTTGCATAGTGGACAATTTTCACGCGTTGCTATGTATGACTGTGACCATTTTTTCGCTGGCTTATAATTCGTGGCTCCGTGCTCATTCGATCTATTATTGAAATATTTGTTCTGACTTGGCAATAACGTTTGTTTTTTCTGCGGCTGGGACTGTTGTTTCGTAGCAATATGATTTTGCGACATAGTTTCAAATGCCATGAATTTTGCTTCCAAAAAACATTGAAACTCTGACAGGCTGGGAAAATCTCGGGGGTTCGTGAGGTCGTGAATATAGTCGCTATAAGTAGCAGCGTCAAGTTTAGGTAGCAACAAATGAACGAGCAGAGGATCCCACGTAGTGACGTCAAGACCTAGATTAGTAAGGCCGTTTACGCACTCAACTAATGTGTCATGCATTTTCTTGAGGTTGTTTGCGGATGGACTTTGGATAGTTGGTAAATTAAGTAGAGTGTTTGCGTAAGATGAAAATAACAGCCTCTTGTTCTCGTAGCGGTTAACTAGTATCTCCCAACAAGTGTCGTAGTTATCAGTAGAGACGCTTAGATGTTGCACTAGTTTTTCAGGTTCGCCTTTCAGCTTCGACTTGAGATGCTGCATCTTTTGTGACTGTGTTAGCCAGTTACTGTTATGTATAGTTTCAGTATACAAATCACGAAATGATACCCACTTGTTGTAATTGCCGTCAAAGTCGGGTAAATCGAGCTTAGGCGTGGAGTTTTCGCCGTGTTTGCCTGCCCATAACTTAATATTGATTTCCTTTTTCAAGGTGTCATACCTGCGCTCCCATTTCTGATATTCTCGTTGATAAATGGAGTTCTCATCGTTGATGATTGCGTCGAGCTCCCAGTGTATCTTGTCAATGGCTTGCCATCTCGTTTTTAGAATAGCAAGATTATCTTCAAGCTCCCATTTATCTCCGATGTCATCGAGATGAATCTTCTTAATCGTCCGTTCGATTGCCGTAAAATTGAGCAGTTGTTGCCGCATGAGCTCTTTGTTTTCCTCTTTTCCCTCGAAGGTCGTTGTTTTCGAGGTACTGGGGGGCGCAGGAAAATCCTCAAGCGCTGCGCGTGTCCCTGGCTTTCCGGGCGTCGCGACACCGACGGCCTGCGCCAGCTGCACTGCGCGGATTTTCTGCTTCATTTCCTCATACATCGTCTCCGTTTTGCCAAAAATATCACTGCCGAAATATTCAGCAGTGAGCTCTTCATCGTCTTCGCGTAACGAAACAAGCTCTTTATGATTTACCTGGAACTCGTGCCAGTGTGCCTCCAGATATTCCAGCCGTTTTTGCAGGTAATCTGGAGTCTTCCTCGATGCGCCGTCCTTGTTAAAGTTGACGCAAAGAGTCTTGATCTTCTCGTAACACAGTTTCTGCTCCTGCATTCGTTGACCAAGATCCGCCATCGTTATTTCAGTTGGTGAGTTTCACTGATTCGTGCACGTACGTAACAATGTCTACCACGATATGTGCGATATTCCTTCTCAATCTGACTGGTGAGACCCGCTTGTGGGAGGCCAGCCAAACCGATTCGCTACCGCAGTAAACAAGCACACGCAATGCACAAAGCTTCGAAGGACCAAATTATGTACGGTCCAGGCTGAGTTTCAGTAAACTGATCCGTACATAGATAAAATGAAGTTAAAGAAGTTAAGTTGTTGTAAAGGATATATTGTAGAAAAAGGGTAAATTAACAGTCAGCACTGGTGGCTGTGTATCTGCTATGTTGTTTAAAAGTACTCGTGACTTACGTGTTGGTTGAGTGAATTATCGTTAATTACTAATAATAAGATGTTATATAAAAATAGACGTGAGCTAAGAGCTCGCGGAAAGTATGCCGCTGTGGCAGCAGTTAATTGTACTTTGTACGGTGATGGACCGTACACTGAGGGACCTACTGTTAATGTGCGAAAGATTTGTCAAGTCACATGGCTTGATATATAATGTAAAAAAAAGTTTTGTTATGGTTTTTAGGTCGCAGAGGTGTCGTAGATGTGACAATGTGCCGCCAATACGGCTAAACGATTTAAGTCTTGCCCAGGTTGACAAATTTAAGTACTTGGGACACATTGTAACATCTGACCTCAAAGATGATGAGGATATTGACAGGGAGCGGAGGGCACTGTCCGTGAGGGCGAATATGATTGCCCGTAGATTTGTTGGATGCTCATACGAAGCTAAAATAACTCTGTTTAAAGCCTTTTGACGAGTATGTACACCTGCAGTCAGTGGGCGGTGTATACGCAGCGAGCGTACAGCGACCTCCGCGTCCAGTACAATAATGCGATGCGGGCTTTGTTGCGGCTTCCCCGGCAATGCAGCGCGTCAGGCATGTTTGCGGAAGCCCGCACGGACTGCTTCCATGCCACGATGCGGAAGCGGGCCGCCTCGCTGCTGTGTCGGGTGCGCGCCAGCAACAACCCGCTGCTGGCCGCGCTTGCGGACCGGTACGACTGCGTGTACGTGCGCCCCGGTGCGGCGAGCGGCATGTGCCGCCCCACCTCATCGCCGGACGTACTCGTGACCAATCATGTTCTTAGATTAAGTTTTAGATGTACCAACTAACAATAGATGTAAGCTTTACTAACAAATATGTACCATGTTGTGCGTTTAATAAAGTTTTATTATTATTATTACTAGTACCTCTACCAACCCCTTCGGGGATATACGGCGTGAACGAGTGAGTTTTGTTTTTTGTTGAGACAACTTATTTGTAATTTCAGTAAGTTCAATAGTTATAGCAAACATAACTTTATAAAACGTTTTTATACGTGCAAGAATTGACTTTCGGTACACATTACTACGCATTACATACATACAATATAAATCACAGCCATAAATCCCAATAAGGGGTAGCCAGAGCTTCAGACCTAGAAACTCCTCGCCACATTTGGAATTTGATAGGGGACAAGATGGTGGCAACAATATAGTATCATTGGTGATGGGTCTCCAATCGCATCGTCCAAAAACACTTAAAAAGCCCCATACCCTGAGTCGCCTCTCACGACATACATACATACATATACTCACGGCTATAAACACGGCTGGCACGGTAGCCAGAGCTTTGGAATGAGAAATTCCTCAGCCACTTTTGGAAGTTGATTGGGAAAAGATGGTAATAATAAATGTTTTTGGTGACTTGGTCTCCAACCACATCGCCCAAATATCACTTAAAAAGCCCCTATACCCTTTGTCGCCTCTTACGATCACCCACGGGTAGAAATGGGGTAGTGTTATTCTAAGCCATTAAACTACGCATTGTACAATCAAAATAAATATCTTAAATTCGACGGCATAAATTACTCACTGTAATGTACAGGCGATATTTTTCCTGCTTTAGTCTTTGCGGATTTTAAATTAGCAATTTCGATACAAAATTCTATTCATGGATTCTTAAGTGGACCAGTCAAGATCACAATGAAATCACAGTCAAGACACAAATGAAGTTGCTTGGGTTGTTAGCATTTAAAATGTGGTAAAATAAGAGTAAAAATATCAGACCTGGGCAGCAGCATATGCTCACTTCCCTTGTCATTTACCGTTATATTGTCCATGTTACTTCTAATTATGAAATTTTCTAGTTTCCTATAAGTCAAAGTTTTTTACAATGTAATTGTGCGTTTTCGGAGCCTATTACAAAAATTACAAACGAATATTTCCTCTTTCTTAAGAATAAAACAAATTCGTACATAAACGCACGGCTATAAATCCTAAAAAGGGGGTGGCTAGAGATTAGAAAATTCTCAGAATATTTAAGGTTGAGTGTGGCAAAGATGGTAAAACACAACACTCACCATCTTTCACCTCCAGCTACATCGCCCAGCATAACGCTTAAATAGCCCCAAAAGAAGTCAAGCCTCCTACGATAAGCGCTGGAACACCTTGTTATCAAGGGTTATCGCTATTCTAAGCCGAAAATACACAGCTATATCAATTATTTGAATTAATATGTAATTTATTTAGTATTAGCTGACCCGATAGACTTCGTGCCAAACTTTAGGCGTTTTTTTCGGTATCTGAGTTCAATTAGGCATTTATTGGTTATTTTTTTCCGGGATGAACAGTATCTTATGTCACAATTTGGGTCATTATCTTGCATTCTGCCAAATTTCATTCATATACATGATGTACTTGAGGAGCCTTTTCGCCTCAAACACTCAAACATGCAAACATCTAAACTTTCACATTTATAATATTAATAGGATATGTGGGTTTACTGGTTGGTTGTGGGTGCGAGTATGTTAATAACACAATAATTACAATTGGTAGTTTAATAAACTCTATATTTGCATAAAATAACACAATTTTAAAACAATTACAAAAATGTTCAGCAACACTATTAACTTTTAACATTCGATGCAAATTTCACTCTTCGTTTTATTTACAGTTCAATAGAAATAGAAAACATTTTCTCCATACCTTAAATCATTCATTTAAATTAATTTTATAAGCCGTTAAAATTGAATCATTCGCTTGAAATATAAGAAAATTTTTAGTTAATTTTTAATAGTAATTTCATCAAATTTGATGTGGTCTATACTAAGAGAGATGCCTAGCGATAATTGGTCTTAGTTATATGATTGTGAATATGATGCTTTGTACATAGATACTATAGACATAATTATTCATAGAATTGATGACCCTGGTTTAAACTTTATATTACAAATAAGATTTATTTATTTGGCCGAACTATTAAATAAAATATCTAAGTCTGTGGTGAAAAGCTTGCTTAATTAGAGGTACCAAGCGCGGGCAAGTTATTTGGATATCGTAAAGTAAACTGACTAAACAGTTTCATATAAAATGTTTGTGTCATATAAATGTTGAGGATAATTCCTAAAAAAGCATTCCTAATCTGTCTTATACACTATATATATATTTTTGTCTTCTAAAGGTGAAAGGTCAAAAACTATCATGACTCTGTTAAAAGCTGATCTAATAGCAGATTGGTCCTGAATTGTGGTCTTAGTTTTTAGGTTATTTAACCTTGCAAGAATTATTATATTAAACATGCTATATATACTGTTTGGTCGGTGGATGTTATTTCAACAATACTGTATTATATTTGTAACAACAGTATTGCGAATATTCCACTGAGTTAGAAAGCATATATTAATTAATTTTATTTGTTTTTTTTAAGCTGCTCTGCAAAATCTTCTAGAGATCGTGATAGTAGCATCAATTATTCTGCTTATTGCGTGTCATCCAGTGCAGTCAATATTTATGTGAATTTTGACTTGAAGATTGAAGTATGAATTATTACTCCTTTTTATGTTTAACCTTTCAATTGCCATAATATTGATTATAATTTCTTGTAATATTATTTTCTTGCTTTTCCGATTCTCATTAAATTTATATTTCAAACATACAGAGATGGATTTATTTTTTAACAGATTTTGCATTATGTCTAATCGTCATCATAAGAGGAACTATTTCAAAATTATAATTATAAAATGTTATATCTATTTGTGCCTTTTAGGAGGTTTGAGATTCAGATTTATCAAAGCTAAAAATGTGTGTAGGTGTAATATTTATTTAAACAATAGAACGTACAAATGTTAAACTTTTATCAAAGGTAGGTTTTTATTACATTACTACATTTCAATGGTCTGGAATGTGTTTCAAATTATAAAGTAGAAGGTAACATTGAGAGTATCATAATAATTGATACATCATCTAAGATACCTATTGGATTTCAAACTAATATGCGATTATAATGTTCGAACAGCTTTTTTAACAGATCGTCTATATTATAAATATGAATGGAAATGAAAATAAAATAAATAAATAAATATGAACAATATGGAGTTATGTAAACCATTTTTAAAGACAACATATTAATATCTAAAAAATCACAATGGAACCTGCTTATTTTGACTAGGATTCTTATAAACAAATAAATAACTCCGACGGAATTGATAATCACCTTTACAAATATAGTTACAACGAATTATAATACAATTAATAACGTAGAGAATGAAGACTGTGTAGAAGTAGATATAATTTTGATTTGTGCCAAGGTACTTATGAGTGGTGAGTGAGCGATTGGTCTCATAGGTCTGGTCTGAGTAGATGTAGGTCGACGGCGACGTCGCGTCGTCGTTGCGCGCGCATGAGCCGCGGCGGGTCTCCCGCGCTGCCGAGCAGGGCCGCGTCCTCCGCCAGGGAATCGCCAGAGCCGTAGCCGCTCTGCTCCGCCTCCACAGCGTCGCCCCCCCGCGCCTCCCCTTCCTCCCCCTCGCACCACGACTCCGTTCGCGAACTGGCTCCGGAACGCACCTCCTCCTCCACGTCTACTGAGCATGTTGCACATATATCTGGAATATAATTTGTGTATTTTATTACTTATTTAAAGCATACATCGCATTTTCGGATAGAGGACAAGCATGCGTTCTAATTCGACTATTTACGACGCTTAAACAATATTAGGCAAAGCACGTATGTGACAAAATCATCTTTTCAATGGTGCAATATTAAGTAAGACCATTTATTAACAAACATCAATTATTTTTTAATTGAAAGTTTTGTTCACGAAAACCTCATGTGCGGATAATTACTAATAAATAAAGGAAAGGAAAATTCGGGTTCGATCCCTGCTGGTGTCGAAATTTTCTTTCCTTTATTCATTATCAATTATTATTGTTGTTAGATATATTTTTTTATTGTATTCTTTATTTAATACTAGATACTATACAATTAGATATAGGTATAGTTTGACAAGTGCGAGAATGGCTATGGTACTTAATAGCAACATTTTCGCTGGAGCCTCCGTCTTAGAAATATTAAAATCTTTTCGTTGTACCAATGTATTTTAGTAAATCTGCCTATTTGTATTTTTTGGCGTTTCCTTTATTAGATATACAGAATATTGAACGATCCTTTAAATTTACAAATATCATGGGAACGCAGAAAGAGGTTTGCTTGTATTGGCGTCGTTTCCAGCCTTCGCAGCCGCGTGTAAATGTTATATTATGAATTTGGTGGGGATATTTCTATTAAATACATCAGAGCCAAAACACTTTGCTTAATATTTTGTTACCTTGGCGATAATACCTTGTCTATTTTAAATGTTGAGTTGGCTGACACAAAACCCTCTCTCTCTCTCCCCGCTTTATGTATGGGTATAGATAGGGAGTGACATATGAACCAGAAATAGTCTGTAGTTCTTTTCTATAATTTTCTCTATTGCTAGAGTACCGAAACTTCATGAGTACTGATATTGCATAGTCATTAAACAATTAGTGCAATAGACAAACAATTCTAACTAAGATACAGAAAATATATTATCAAGAAAGACATTGATGTTAATCATATAAAGTGTGTTACCGCTTTTTCTTATATCATATGTTGTAAAATATACCAATAATGAATTGCAGAGAGTAATTTGGCCGGGCAACTGGACCGAAATTTTGGTATTGGAGAGCGCTCACCTAGCAGTGGCTTCACCCATTTTAAAAAAAATATTAAATAGATATATATAGAATAGAATAATAGATACATAATGAAATTGGAATAATGAAAGTTGTTTTACAGCCTTACTATCTCGGCTGCGATATTACTAAGAAACGTAATAGTTTATGTATAACAGTATGATTGGAGCTTAAAGGTAGAGACATTAAGGGCCACGGAAAATAAAACGACGCCATACGTAATTCAGCAAACCTCTTTAAATTCATATACTAACAAAGGGTAAGGCATTGGGTAGGGTCATGATACAATTCTGACATGCATTGCTTTAAGAATAATAGAAGTGAGAGTTATCAATTCATTCTCGCACTATTTAAAACGTATTTCAGACAACCGCCTAGGAGCTGAATTAAGCTGAGGTGATGATAATATAAATTATCGATTAAAAGAAGTAACAAAAACTGAAAATAAAACGGAAATGCGTATATGTAGATAATTTTTGTCAAAGTAATCGTGATTTATTGTGTTTACTGAAGATTAATGTAATCACTTCGATTAGTGCAAAGTGGTGATTAGTAGTCTTCGCCTACTTTATTCCAAAGAGAACTAATAGCATTATGTAAGTCTGGATGGCAAAAACCGTTTGGTTATGCTTTTCGACTTCATGGCACGCCTAAAGAGACCCAGATGGGAATTTTGGGCTTTTACAACTTCTGCAGACGTCTGCCGAACGCTGGCTCTGAGTATATTCGTTTTATATTCGCTATTGAAATATTCTTAGCCACTTTAACCAAATTTTAGACAAACAACTTCAACGAATATAAAATGTCAATAAATCCACA
The DNA here is from genome assembly GCA_963576735.1 of Bedellia somnulentella. Lineage (NCBI taxonomy): Eukaryota > Metazoa > Arthropoda > Insecta > Lepidoptera > Bedelliidae > Bedellia > Bedellia somnulentella. Next base: position 9,909,582 of record OY755174.1, read on the forward strand.
AATTGTATAAAAAGAAAATATTTAGCATTTTTAATCTACAAAATAACGACAGGAGTCACATAAAGTAAACGAAATTACGCAAACGTAACACAGTTAACCTTTCTTTAAAAGCAAAAATTAGCCCTTAATACGAGCATGACTCAAATGTTTTTCTCTTACGACCTATTAATGAAGTTAAGGTTTATTTTTTTTAAACAAATTATATATTTTTAACAAATTGCAACCTACTTCACAGCCATTTGACGGAAATCTAATTTATCATACAAAATTCGGTAATCGAAGTCACTCTTACATTTTCATCACGAAGCTATCAAACCTTACTTATGTCTATTAAATGTGACCCATCTGGAACCATAATCCGATTTAACAAAAGAACTAATATTGAATCTGATTAACCATTGACAAAGTTAACATACGTACAAAAAATATATATTATAGAATTTGAAACCTCCTTTTTTTAAAGTTGGTTGGCTTAAATTACGGAAACTTCATTCTTCATATAAAATTCGATAAGCATCATAGTCACCCACGTTTGCAATTGATATTTATGTAATATTTTTATAGCGCGTAGTTTTATAGTGGTAGCGACCAAACCATCATAAATTAAATTGGACAGCCCTGGAAGCCTATCCAACCCAACAGTAAAGCAACTTGAGAACTTGATTGACTATTGACGGAGTAATCGCCAAACAAATATACAAAGAATTAATACTCCGAATACCTCCGAAAACCTCCTATTTTTGAATTCTGTTGAATATAGAAAGATCGGTATAGCTATTGATGAATTTATATCGTACCTATCGGTCTCTTTTTAATTCTATTTTAACTTTATGGCGAAGTTTGAAAAAGTATTATTTGTATCTACCCAAACTGGAGGATCCAAGGGGAGACGAAGTAATGTCTGGCTTTACGTAATAGAAGTTGCAGAATTTCAATGGTATGAGCAGGATTAATATCGTGTATCAGGATCATGATGCAGTATCTATTTTAGTTAACCTTTGCAAAAAGCAGTATCGGATCATATTTTTTATTTTATTGACTAATTTTGAAATACGAAATGTGTACTCGCTGAATTGATAACAATCTTCTCATGTTATTGCCGATTTAAATAGAAATCATGCTTATTTAAACTTAAGGAGTATTGGTAATGAAGTGAATATTTAAATGTACCACAAAAACCATCCAACACAGTACTTGAAACAAGTTTTCACTTCTTTTGATTTATCGATAAAGTAGATTTTAATATATATTAGACGGGTTATATTATTTACAAGTTTACAGCTGTGAGCATATGTAAGTATATGTATGATATTTGAAAAACTCATTCTGACTCTGTTCCTGCTACAATATTACCGTCAATTCTTGGACAGTTCGGTATACCCTAAAAGTGTTTTGGATTTTTTCATCTTACAAAAACAAAATGACCTAGCCAGTCTTTTGCCACAATTTTTTAACGATATTAAAAACTCCGTAGTGATTGCATCGACTGTGTGTTGTGACTACATGCATGCTATCTTCGCATTTTTCTAACTTTAATTCTTATAAACATTTTGCCCTTGATACTAATATAATCACAAAAACGCACGTATCAAGCGCTCTGTAGGAATTTTATTATCCACATAACTATGTTACAATAGACACAATAGTCGATTTTTCGACATGAAAATAATGCCCTTTTCTGAATGAAATTTATGTAAATCGTAACACTGTTTCTTTTCATCGCATTTAATCATGATGACCAGGCACCATAATTTCATAATCTGCAGTAAGGCAAACCTCACTGTCTTGAGACATGACAAATTGGATTTAATTAAGTCTAGCACAGGTTGAAATACTGATTTTAATTTCTGAACATCCAATTCCCTAAGTTCAAATTTTTTCAAACTTTAGACTAGATGATTTCAGTATAATAAACACCATTATAATTTTTTTAGCGAAAGATTATCTATATATCTATGATGATACATCGATAGCAGGGTTAGGTAGAACAGTTGCTTAAATAACTAAATGGATCTACTAATAAGTACCTAACACCGCATCTATAACAACCATCACTTAGCAACCAAGAGGGGAATGATGCAAGGGAATTACAACAAATATTACACACTACACATTGATATTGAAAGTCGGAAGGAACTCTATTTAATAACTCACGCCATTGCCGTGGTCGACTTTCAAACTTAAAGATATTCTCCAGTGCTGAGCGTCATAGAGAAGTTGATGATGAGTAATCTTCAAATGATGCTGCAATAGTGTTAAAAGTTCATGTAACTTAATTTATTTAACTTTATGTTCAAATAAAACATTAGCTTAATTTTAACATTACCTGAGCTATCAGTAACGTGACGCGGGGGAGGTGTATCTTCGCGATCTGTGGGTACCACTATTACTACTTCATCATCACGTTGTGGAGAATTGCCGTTTCGACTGGACGTAGTTCTGAAAATTTATATAACAATTAAAAATTTGCATCCCACAAATCACAAATGTTTGACTGTGCAAATACTTACTTAACGAATACTTTCTTGCGCATAAACCTAGTACCAAGATCAGAGTACCCTCTATTCATTGGTCGTTTTTGGTGTATTGGAAGGACCGCAGTTGGTTGTTGTTCGAACGTTCGCGACACAGGAGAGTTGGGTTCCGAACATTGTTTGTCCGCCGCGGCTCGCATGGCTGAAACGCTAGCTGTCGCTGAAGGTGCACAATCACCTCCACCACCTAGACCGCCTCCACTATTTACATTCTTTATTCTTCTAGAACATCTTCTTTCTTCTTCGTATAGCTCTAGAAGATGATCTAACTTACTTTCTATATCATCTACCTGAAATTTACATTATTTTTTACAAAATAATAATGCATAACGCCGATAAACATTTTGTTCAGTCAAACTTACTTGTCTTTCTATTTTTACTACCCTGGAAGCTAAACTGATTTTGGACGCATACACGTCTTTAGCCTTGGAACCTTGTTTCCCTAGTATTTGGTCTAACCTGCAATATAGTATTCAATTATTGATACACAAGAATACATACAACATTATTTTTTTTAAGAAATAAGCAATGAAATCATCTTGCGTTATGAAAATAGTTGTTATAAAAAATGAGTTATTTTGGGAATGCCATTCTCGTTAAAATAATCTTTTTATTACATACGCAAATGTTTTCTTAACTGAAGAATAAATTGAAATATATATTTGTTATAATTTAATGTGTATAATTATAGTGTGTGTCGGCTTAGAATAGCACTACCCCATTTCTTCCGGTGGGTGTACGTAAGAGGCGACTAACGGACTTGGGGCTTTTTAATGGATTTTTGGGCGATGCGGTTGGAGACCCATCACCAACAACCTTTATTCTACCATATTTTCCCCACTCAACTTCCAAAAGTGGCTGAGGAATTAATAATTTCTCAGCTCTGGCTACCCCTTTTAGGGATTTATAGCCGTGAGTATATGTTTATATGTATGTATAATTATAATAAGTATAATTTAATCAAATAGCCAAAGAATTGGGTAGGTTTTGAAAAAAGGTTTTAGCTGGTGGCTGATAGTTAATATAGAGTGATTGATTTACTAAAAATAATCTTATAAATATTGTACTAAACTTAGGTGAAGTGCAAAATTTGTGTCATTTACATGTAAGCTCTCAAATCGGTGTTAAAATTATATGGAAATAAAAAGACACAATAACAGAAAGATTATGTAACTGTGTACGAAAGTTCAAAACACGAAAGTTAACTTATTAATTAGTAGCATGCAAAAGCTCAAAATTCAGGCAAAGATATCAGTTAACATGCGGGTCTCGTTTATACGATCACTGCCTATGAGTGACAAAGAAAAATATTCTTAATATCTTGGACAAATATCAGACACTTAAACTTAGCAAAAAAAATGCCTACGAACCCAACAATTCACAAAGCTTGCAGTGCTCAAAGCTCCCGATTTGTTAGTATAAATGTTTATGAAATCTTAAAAGAACACAAACGTGGTAAAAAATTAAAAGGATAATATAATACTTAGTATGCCACTAAAAGAACAACTTTGGAAAAGAATATGTCATAGGGTTTGACTACATTCTACGATATATTATTCTGTTACGCTATACTATGCTAAAACTACCCATTTACTACATCCTAACAAAATAGGATAAATTGGAGCACGGATAAACATAAAAGTTATCCCAGGAAGGCTATTTTTGTACACAGCTATCTATATGATTCATTGCTTGTACGGAACAGCTTATGGGAGTTTTGCAGAAGAGGAATTGTATTATGAATGGAAATTGATGAGATGTGGCGGCTGCGGGTTGTGGGGCGAACACGGCAGCCAGCTAACGTCTCACCTGTACTGCAGATTCTTGGTTCTGTTAAGCAGGTCAGCATGCCCCGACGAATACTGTTCTATCACATCTTTCACGTCGTAAGGTTTCAACGCTTCTCTAAACCTCTTGCGCGCGACAAAGTACTTGAGCTACACGAAAACAAAAAAAACCTGACAACTTACAGGCTTTCAAACCCTTCAACAGGATTTACTGTTGCTTTGAAATATCTTTTATTCCACGTGGTTTCTAAATCTTGGTTACGGTTTTTAATATCATGGCTTTGCAGTTTAGAGAAAGCTTATATAAAATTTTGTATTAGAGTCATTTCGAGCAGGTCATTGTTAGTCAATAGGTATTTTAAAAGAGTATAACTATTCCATAAATAGACAATAGTAGACAGTAGATAAAATCCATTTATAGGAATAGGAAAGGAAACGTAACATTGTCTGAAAAGTTCAAAATTACCAAATTTACTTATACCCCTTTAAAAATCCGTTGCTGGAAGTCATTTAAACTAATGTTAGTATGACTGGCAATCAGTGATATGTGATATTAGTTTACAAATGTTAACAAAAAATTGGCACGATTTTCCTTCCTTCTATTACTGACTAATTAAAAAGATATAGTAAGGAAAGTCATGCCAAAGTTTTATTGACGCTTTTGAACATTGCACACTAGCTACATGAGCGTTATAGTCAAACGGCCCTCTATTCTAGTTTTATGAACACAGACAACCGCACGGAGGACAAACAGAAACTTAATAAATAGTAGTATTTTGAAGTGCGAAAATGTATAAAAGAGCTTTGTCTTTTGTAGAGCTGTACCTAGTTTGGACGTTTTTGACACGGCCGAGCAGATCCACGTGGCCGGCTGAGTATTGTTCGATAACATCCTTTACGTCGTATGGCTTAAGGGCTTCTTTAAATTTACGCCGAGCCACAAAATATTTCATCTGTCACAAGTAGTTGTTAAAACAATCAATAGTTTCACCTTTCATGTAAATCAGTCATATAGTATTACAAAGTGTGATGTTTTACGTTACTGTAACAGTAGTGGTAAGAGTAACTTGTAGCCAGTCGCAGCTTTGTTTGTGGCAACCGCATATTGGTTTAATGGTTATTGGAACTGTTAACGAGCATAAAAAACAAACTCAGTGGATAGGCATCAGACAAAACGAGCTCTGTTAAAAAGATTTTTTTGTAGAACGAGTAGTTGCTAACTCATCTTGGTTTCAAACTAATTGAGAACTTTTAACCGTCTGTGTCATCGATATTTCATGAATTGTAATTTTTCGGCAAATTTGCCAGCTTAGAATAACACTAACCCATTTCTTCCTGCGGTTGTCGTAGGGGACTCACAGGGTTTTTGGGCAATGTGGCTGGAGATCCATCATTAAGCATCCTTTATTCTACAATTTTTTTCCTATAACTTCTGGAAGTGTTTAGAGACCCATAAACCCCTTTTCACTATCTTTTTTCCTTAAACTATCGAAAGTGGTTAAGTAAATTCCAATTCTGAAAATCTGGCTTCCTCTTTTAGGAATCAATATCCGTTCGAGGTATAATGTACGTTTATCATGTCATGACAAATTATCCTACATGCTCACAGCCCTCGTTATTCAATATTTTTGCATGTATTTCAAATAAGAATATGTTGTAAATATTCTTTACATTTCAGCAATCAGCGAGGGTGGTTTTTACATACAGTACACAGTGTATTGGTAGTTAATAAATCTCTGTTAACATCATTATTCTTTAAACAATACATATAGCCAAAGCTATGAATTCCTGAAACTTGTAGCCAGAGTATCAGAATTGGAATTTCCTAAGCCACTTTTGGTAGTTTAATGGGAAATAGAATGTGAAATAAGTGGTAATAGGTCACCTAAGTCGTCTCTTACAGACTCGCCAGAACTATGGAATACTGCTATTCTAAGCCAATACTAAACAGCAGAAACTTAAAGGTATATCCCGTAACGCTATCATTTGAGAAAGGTCTTAATAATAATTTTCATAATACACCCAATTCTGAGTAGTTTTCAATGGATTCATTACATTATCCATGGCAACTATTGCTAGTAAAGTATTTTTGGGTAATCAGTGATCAGGTCATTTGTTTGATCTCGGCCCTGAGTAATCAGACCAAAATAGTTTATGGGAATCATTATAGGTTTATACGTTTCCACAAAGTAACAAATAGTAACGATTAAAGATCCTGCCTGCCCCCTATCACGTGAGTACACTGTCCATGCAAAACGTGGGTACTCTGAACACCAGGTGACAAAGTCACGTGATGTTCAGAAGTATTAGTACCTCTGCCAACCCCTTCGGGGATATTTGGCGTGAACGTTTATGTTATGTTATGTAAAGATAGTGATGGCACTTTTTTCACCTTTTCTTGATAGAAAACTGTATAAGTTAACATGAAACTAACATAAATAGATAATGGGCACTATTAGTTGTGATTCGCACTTTCTTATTGATCCACCAAATGCTGCGATTGCCACTAAACTACAGCTGGTAACGAGGTTTTTGTTCAATAATGATCGTTGCAAAGTGTATGAATTTTCAGTATCGCAAGTAATGTATTATTGAACTCGCTGGAGTCGTTGGAAAGCCAAACTATGTCGAGTGAAGTCATCACGTCAAACAGTGTTAATAATTCACAAGTGTACTACCACAACAACTTCGTTTTGCGCATAGCTTAATACAGCTGTACTTGTCAAGACTATTTGATATGTTGACGGTTTTCATTTCATCAGTGAGTGAAAATTTAACATTAAAGTGTTTCTAATTCTGGTTATAGACTTATTCGTAGCAGTAGTCTAGTTTTTTGTGCTTGTAATTTTGTGTATGTGTAGCTTAGTAGTAGATGAAATTTGGTACACACCTTCCGAACGAATCGAATGGCTGCCTTGTGTCGCGGAGTTAGCGTCACGCAGCGCGGCTCGTCCTCTTCGTCTATTTGGACAAAATAAACTTCATTCATAATAAATCAAGCATCACGCAACAAACAGATAAACAGTCCTTCAATGTTATAATTAGGACCGAGTTTAACACGAGAGTAATGAATTGCTTACATTGTGTATATAAGCGGGCGAAAGTGATGACTTAATTCAATATCTACATAGTGGACTTGTTTTTGTAAATATGTTCTCAATTGAAAAACATTGTAGCATGAAATAGCTGGGTTATGTGGTTAAGTGTTAGAGCAATGTGTTGTAAAAATGAATTTCATGATGGATGAAACGTCTTATCGAATAATAATGCTTGAATTGCCATTTAGGAAAAGCTTTTTTGTTAGCACTTATTACTCGTAATCATTCTTCGTAATAATTTCATAATCGATTATTATTCTTCTACTAAAACTTTCAAGTTGCTCATAAGGAATGCCTACCTCCCAAGTACAAGAAACTCTAAATCGTTACACCTAGCCGAACCGTGTTGGTGTGCTGGGTATGAATACAAATAGGTATGCAACATCCCGATACGAGGCTCTAGCTCCTCAAGTACATTAGTTTTCCTCGAAGAATCTCTGGAGAAATCTTTACCGGTTCGACCGCTCGATGGCCAGTAACTTACTAGGTCAAAACTATATATCTATCCCAAATATGTTTTAAGTGCAAAATATAATATTTTTCACTATTCCTGCCTCAAATTTAAGTACCGATAAAGTAAACTTAAGATCATTCATTCTAGGTTTGAAATTGAATTTATAGAGCTTGTATATATACAATCCATCTTGACGTGTTTGTATTTAAATGTAATTAGGTCAGTACATGCCCATGTATATGTTAGTAGAATATCGGAGCGGTTATTGGTAAGTGGGATCTAGTGACACAGCGACACACTGCTACGTAATGTGACATAACGTAATTATCGGAACGCGCTACTAAACGCTGTATAGACATGCATTGCACGGTTGCACCTGACACGACACTCGCTGTTGTGCTCGATGCGGTATTCCTCATATATTAGTTAAGCTAATATTGATTTCGTTGCTTGAGATAATGCAACCACATTTAAAATAGTCTCAAAGGGAAGTCTGGTGCACAAATAAGGGCTAAAAAGTGATGCTAGAAAAGAAGTTGAACAGAGTATGTTGATTAGGAAAACAGCTGCCCACTGTAAAGCAGCATATTTAAGATGGTCTTTGACTGAAATTCAAAACATCTTTCTATCCGGAAGCGACAGTAGAGAGCGGTAGGTAGAAAAATTTACATTTAAATCTAAGACAAAGACTTCTAGGTTTCACAATAACAGGGCACAGACGGACATTTCAGACCTCCTTACCGTCAGAATTTTTCTTGGAGAGAGCTGTTTCTGCGACGGAATCTTCGCTGCGGGCGACGTTGGCATTCCGAGCGATTCTCGCGCGTCCGTGCGGCGCGCCTGCCAATCCACACACGGCTCACGTTATCACCATTACTACAACCTCAGCTTACACTGTACCTTTTTGTATCTTTGCATATATTTCTATCGACAACATCGTATCTTCATAACGTGTGTCCGTCTGCTTGACACTTTTATTTGTATCAAAAGTTTTGTTTATTTGCAACTAAATTAATTATTCATTACTAAATTTTTCGTTTTGCAGAGTTTAGATGGGTATTTAATGCAAAGTTACCCTGAAAATGTAATCTTTGTTCTTTTTTATCGAATTTAAAAGGAATATTTAAACACCATATTTGTAATGTTTTAATGAATATTTTGGATTTATGTAACTTTATTATTGACAGATGAATGTGCTCAAATTATTATCACCTACTTATAATCAAAAACCATCTGTAAAAAACAAATAAATTTCATATTTACCAACAGTGTCAATCAATATTTTCCACAAAACACATTTGGGCAACTAATTGAAATAATCAATTAGAAGCTGTAGTCCGAGAAGAGTTGCATCAAATTATCCTAATTGATTTGGCCAAACAGAGTAGAACTGCATCGATGAAATACCTAATGAGGCCAATGCAGTGGTTTTCATTTAATATCTGAGCAAACTATCGATCCATCTTTTATCTCTCTCTTACTCAGGTAACTCCTCAAGAAAACTAGGAATTCCATTGTGTACTCCACCATTCATTTAATATGCTGCAAACTTAATATTGCAAACAAGCAAATCGTGTAGACTCTTGGCTTTAAAATGAACATTTTTCATTGTTTTTTGTATGAATCTACGAATCAATTGAATTTATAGTATGGTCAATTGTCCAAAATTATGGTATAAAAGTATATACCTTAAAGTTTTCTTAAACGGCAAAATCTTAACTGTGATTTGTAAAAACGAATTAAACCTATGATTCAAATTTTATTATACACTCTAATAATAGTTTAAGAGAACTAATTACATTTGACTCAACCAATATACGAATTTCTAAAATTACATATTTATTGAAACTTAACAGTGACATATTTCTGTTCATTACAATATACAAAATTAAAGACGCAAGTAATTTTCTAGTCTAAATGAAACTGACTACAATTTATTTAACCCTTTGTAAGCAAGCCTAAATCTGGCAGAAACTGTTAAACGTAATGTTACTTCACAAGTCTGTAATTTCATAAAAGTAGATTTTAGCGCGTACCCGATTGTAAAGTAACAAAAGGATCCGATAATCCATGGCCAATAAATGTCATACCCGCATAATGTTCCGGCAGACAAACAAGAGCAAATACGCCGTTTTGCCTGAACGTTTGGGTGTGTGCTTACTGCGTAGTGGATACTCTTAACTCCTATCTGACTAATACGTTCGCATCTCAAATGAAATAAGGACTACTCAAATATTCCGATTGATCCTTGATCCTTAGTAATGTAATAATGAAGTCGATTGTTTGGACAATTCACATTGATAGAGGCTAGAATTTATCGAGGTAAGATATTTGTATGCATACATTTTTTGATAATCAAAAGTCGCTAGTCGTTGACAAACAGGCGGACAGTTAAGATTTGCGAATATTGATTTAAAAATGTAACCCAACTTGTATGAATGATATTTGTATTATACAATACATTTTTAATTACAGTTCATGATTTTTTCAGTTTAAAATGCATTTATATTCATTGAACTCTATTGAGCATGCATATTTAATAGAAGCAGTAAAAAGACATTCGTTGTATCGGATGTTGAATAAAAAATAAAAGCTTCATTAAGCCATTCTCACAAACCCTAGTTGCTTAGGTTTCTTCTTAATTCAATAATGATAAGGGTATAAAAGATTTTAAATAAAATTCCTACAGTAGCATATCAATCTGCCTAAGTTTTTCAGTTTCAAGCAATTCAATATTGGTAATTTTGTTGAAAGCTCCGGTGGGCGATGCCTCGTAACATTTCATTTTAAGCAGCACCTACTTCTACACATGTGCATTTTTATTTAAAAATATAGTGAAATAGAAAGAAGTTAGAGAAGGCATAGTGAGAGCGATGGAGTATTAACTAGAATACGCAGCTATGATGGTGGAACGTAGACGAACCCGTTCCAGGCCGGGTGATGGAACGCAAATCTCATACCAGGTATCGCGTTACGTGTATTCACAAACTTCAAAGTCGAAAAAAATATAGCGTTCATTTGATTTCAAGTTTCATGCCAAGTGCCTTCTAAGAGATTTGAAGAAAACCTTTGAAGCAGCTTTTCCAACAATGCAGAAGACAACACGCGCGGTCTCCGCCCGACGTGCGGTTATCTATGGAACAGGGCAACACACACACGTCACTCGTCGGTTATTTTAAACTTTTAGATAGACAACTTCGCCACTCCGCTCAGCCGCGAGTTTCCCGCTCGCTGTGTTATACGTATTCCTTTGGTCTGAATTAGTATAGTGACAGTGTTAGTAGTTGAATATTGGAGGTTTAGTTCAGCGTCAAGCAGAAAAGTTACTATTCAGATTAAATCTCGCTCGCCTTTCAGGCCTGAAGTGGATGCTTGTGTTTCATGATAGTTTTAAATACGTATTTATTTGTGTGGCATTTTTTATTTCTTTATATACCTCTGCTGTATTAGATTTATGAGTCATTGGCTAGATTTGATTACCTAAATACTAAGTGCGTATGTTCATTTATATATAATTTGAGTAATCTGCGATGAAATTAATCGGCCATGAGTTTTTGAAACTAGCTAAAACCGAACATGTTACGATGTTGTAAAATTTAAAAACAAATGTATTGTTGTTAAATGAAAGTTTTGAGTATGATGTTGTTAGAACACGTTTCTAAGACAAAGCGATGTTTGACGAAGATATGAGTTGTAAATTAAAATATGAATAATAAATTCAGTGACTAGTCGAGCTAGCTACATAGACAAAAGGAGCCAACTATCCTCACTTGCTCCCATTCCCACGATTTTGTTTAAGGAAATATGTCTATCAATGTGTCTGTTCTTTATATGTCATATAGACATATCATATGACATACCGTACAGACCACACCACAAAACCACATGGTTAATTTTTCAAGGATGTTGACTGCAAAAGGATAAATCGTGAGGAAACCCACATGGCTGAGTTTTACTTAGTGTTATAAAAGGGTATTCGTAGAAAACGACGACTCGTAAGCCAGCCCCATATAATGTGGATGCACTATCTAAGCAAAACGTGGGTACTCTGAACATCAGTTGATAAGTATGTCACGTGACGTTCAGAAGTGTTAGTAGCTCTAACATCACTTCTGGAATTTATGGCATGGACGTTGAGTTTGAGTATTTCAACGAAGTCACTGGTTGCAAAAAAGATGCGTGTTATGGAGATTGTTCATTTTACGTCGTGTAAAAAATAATCCTACATCTGTAGGGTAATAACAAGAAATATATTAATACTAAACAGGCAATAATTGTATGTTTAATGTATTGTTTGAATACATAAATATGGAGGCTTACATTCTATTCAAACTGCACTTTTATTGTTGTATTAGTCATGTCATAGTTAAAACCACTATATCAATAAACAACATTGGTATAGTAAGTTATGAAAAAATTTATTTAGATAAAACTGGATGTTGATGTTAGAAATGAAGTAATCATGTTTGAATGATTGTACCTAGTTATGTATTTCTTTTCTTGTATGAAAATCACAAGCATGTCAAGGTTGTCGAAGAAAAATAAGAGCGGCTTTGTGTGGGTGGCTGAGTTCCGAATGGATGATTTATTGGATATAATAGCGACGAAGAAAAACTAGAAAGAACAAATATTAGTTGAGATATTCTCATAATAATGTAAAGCTGGGAGTTTCAATAAGACGTTTCAACGGTCTAGACTTCGTTTGAATACGTGATAAAAATTTTGCTCATATCAAAATATTCAAGATGAGTATAAAACTTTTACAAGTTAATTAAACTCGCTCCTGACTAATCAGTGCACATGAATATTTCATCCAGTCATTTTGTACTGATACAAGTACTATGAAATTTAAAAAAGACACTTAAAATCGTAGCTATCGGTAGCTCAAAAATTGCTGAAACTTCGGTTTACCGAAATAGTGACTAAGAATACAGTGACGTTTTAGGAATTAGAATAAAAAGTAGTATTGGTAATGAGCTCACCAAGATTCTCGACGCTGGCGTTGACGTCGTAGCGGTGCGGCTTGGGGTGCGGCGCGGGGGAGTGCAGCGACGAGCTCTTGTACCGCCGGATCGTGGGCAGCCGCGACACGAACGACGCGTTGTTCTTGAACGATGCGCTCATCACGCGGCTACAATATCATGTATAAGTCATTTAATGTTTTAATTGGATAACATATTATATATATACCTATACACGTCAGATATGGTTTGCAATGTATTTGTGTGTTGAAAATTGTTAGTTACATAGGCTAATATACTTCAGGCAGCCGCGACACGAACGATGCGTTGTTCTTATACGATTCGCTGGCTGGATGACATTTTGTATAAGTCATATATTGTTTGTAATGTGTACTTATTTTAGGGAAGTGGGTAAATATTTGTCTAAGGGAAGTGAGGAACTGTCAATTAATTACTACTTTGATAACTTTGTTAATTACAATGACTGACGCTATATCATACTTAAAAATATCAAGGCTATTTTGCTTCTATGGTTAACCCAGAAATAATTCTTCTTAAATTTATTTGATTTGTTAAATAAACTAAGTAAGCAAAGCAGTCAATACAGCCTGGGGGGATACTAAGCCTACGCCGAAAATGAGGGCTTTTAAGAACCGCGAGCGCTCTAATGCCAGTCAACAAAAAGTCGCAGTTTGATAATAAACTGAATGCCTGAACTCAGTGCAATAAAAAATACTGTTTGAGCAACTGTGTTGAAAAAGTCTCTTGCAGAATTACTTAATATATAATTTGTTATACATACATACATACATATACTCACGGCTATAAATCCCTAGATGGGGTAGCCAGAGGGAAAAAGATGGTAAAATAAAGGTTGTTGGTGATGGGTCTCCAGCCTCATCGCCCAGAAATCACTTAAAAGCCCCAATACCGTTAGTCGCCTCTTACGTACACCCACCGGAAGAAATAGGGTAGTGCTATTCTAAGCCGACACTACACAGCTTATTTGTTATACATAAATGAAAAACTCTTCGACCCATATTGTACACCCACCAATATTGTATACATAGTTTTACTATATGAAACGTACTTAAATTCAAGCCATTAGTTCCCATTAGGATAGTCTGAGACCATCAACTGCCCCTTTGTTTGATACGAGTACTAGCAAACATCTCGAGCTTCACTTACTTGCATCAATATTTTAAGACGTGCCCTTTTAGTCGTTGCTTTTCCGACTTCGCTGATTTTACCACATTTCCATTTGACTTAAAGCAGTCTTCGCGTTCTCCTTGTGTTTTTTCAACTAAATTATATTCTTAATCTATCTTTTATCCTTATACTTTTACTGATGAATATGGACGAAGACGAAGACATATAGGAACATCGTGCAAAGTAGCGTTGATAGTCTCTGCCAAACCCAATGGGCACTAATGGCGTGAAACCATCTTAACAATCTAACAGTATCACACTTCACCGTTCACATACAGATAGATAGATACATACATATAATCACGCCATTATTTCACTAAGGAGTATCTCTCTGGCTTCGTCTACATCCGTCAATCTTTTCATACTAGCTTTTCATATGGCTCTAGGTTAGGTCTAGAATAAGTAATAAATATAAAACAAATAATTTAAGGCAACCACTGTAATTCTTAACTGGAATTAATAGTACCAATATGGTACTAACCCGTTTTTTAATACATGCTCTTTTATTCTTTATTTTTCGTACGCCATCTTTTTGAGCACAATCTCTATTTGGACCAAATTGTCCTACAAGCATCGTTCACAAATCACAGTATTTCCCGCTCGTTATACCGCGGTTTCAACATTTGCTGCCATCCGGGAACATTAACTTTATCAATTAATCACAGTATATAGGTGTGCAATCGGCAACCATGTAGATTTCTAAAAACGACTCTACTATTATCAGATGAAAGATCTTAGTAACTACTACTACAACTAATTACAGATGGCCGAAAGTTCAATTCGTTTAAATTGTTAGTCAATAGCCCACTTGAACCGCTCAGCTATTTGACCTTCACTGTATGCTCAAACTAAATCTAGTTTTAAGCAATATCCCAGTATGTTTGTATCCTACATGTTGAATGTAAAGCGAGTGTTTTAGCTGTTTTTATGACGCTTAAAATCTTTGAATACAATTTTTTAGTCGATTCAAAGTATTAAATAAGAAGTAATTTTATGAGACTGAACACAAAATTGTACTCACATTAAAATATGACCTTGATTAAATACCTCTCATCCTGGACGCCTTGGGGCTTTAAAAAAATATTTTTTGCTGTATTTTTAATTGGTAGAATAAGTATTAAAATATATGGTTTGTCCGTATAACAGCACAGTCAAGAAACAAAAGGTTAAATAAGGGTTAGGTCACCGCAGTAATATAATGCTAAAAAGTAAAAGAGCGACGAATATGTATTGTTTTCAGTCTCAGGTACGTAACTCAATAATTTTAGACGCAAACGAAATTTCAATTAGATGTTGCACTCTGCGTACAGAACTCATCCTTGGATTACTATATCCTATAGGACTTACCTAGTTTGCGGACTGGGCAAAGGGACCTGGTGAATCTTCCACGTGGCTATGCTCATGGAGTGTTCGTCCGCCGCGTAGCACCGCCACAGCGCCTGGATGAGCGTCGCCGCCGGCTGCCTCCGCCGGATCATGTGCTTCTGTCGCTGCTGCTGCTGCACTTTCAACGCGAACCCTGATCCTAGGATACCCTTTAACAGAAACATACCTCTGTATTTAGAGCATAGTGCCGTAAAACCTTCACTATGCATTTCGTTTCAAATACAAATACTCCTAGAATGTGTAACAGATTAAAAAAAAATAGCAATATGGCTAAGGAGCATCAAGAGATAAGAGATAATTAAAAGAATAGTCTACCATTGCGGAATAATAACCCGACGAAATGGCCCATATTAATGCAAGGGAATGTCAACGTGCGCGTGCATGTTACACAGTGGTAAAACTATGTAAACGCTTCGCTTTTTTAATTGCAGAGCGTGACGCTGACCTTGTTTACCTATCTGTCTTGTATACTATAACGAGGTATTGTTTTCAGGGGTAAATTTTTAGTTCTAATAAACCAATTTTAAAAACCTTTAACGATTGGATACATTATCTCGATCCCGAGTAACATAGGCATTAATTATACCACACTCATATAACGTAAAGATAATTTTCCTTGTACAACCGCGGCGGATACCTAGTAATATAGAAACTGTAACATACCTTATCTTCTTAGATTACATCGTAGAATCTATGGTGTGGCATTTATTACGATTACTAGTATTACATAATGAGAGAGTTAATAAATATTTTGATTGGCAAATAGCCAAATATTTGAAACGCCCGCAATTTGTGGTTGAGTAATTTAGGGTTCTGTTTACATAATAATATTTGTTGACGATTACAATTTACTGTTTTATGTATTCTCAATTGGGTCTTAAACCAAATATTAAAATTTAATATTGCTTTCAATTTTGTCGTGGATGAAAGTTTAGTAAAATAATCTTACTTAGTTTTCTACTTCTTAAACTTTGCTTCTGCAATTGAACTTGTATTTTGGATAAAACATTTTCTTGTGATACTTAAACGAAAGAGCTTAAAATGAAATTTTATCATTTTCTCTCAGTGGGGTAACATTGGGATTTTGAAGTTCATATGATTTTTTTCTCAATTAGCAGTACTAAAAAATTGGTATGTATGTTTTCGATTAATGCTCAAATTAAACTATCTAGGTCCCACCAGGACAAAATTTATCTTTAAAGGGGTAAAATTGGAAGTTTTTTTTATATACATAATACCCCGTAAAGGGAGAACCAGACCAACTTGCACAATTCATCAGCTACTAGTGGTTAGTATTGTGAAATGAATAATAAATCATGATGACATTGCCCAACAATCTCTAAACACTCTTAGCCTCTCGATAGGCTTCATATCTTAAAAAGAGGCAGCCAGAGCTGAAGAATTTAGAAGATCTTCACATATATTTTTTAAGTATATACTACAAAGCTTATGGTACCTATCAAGTCATTGTGCTCATCAGAAACAACAGTATTTTTTTATTTTTATAATAAATTTATAAAAAAGTCTTTGAACTAAAAGCTTTAAGTAACAAGTTTAAATAATGTATGTTATTTGCACTCTAAAAATGTAGGGGTTGTTAACATGCAGGTACATGTTGCAGAAAGCGAAGTTAAATAAAGGATAAAAAGGGTTTGCCGCCTTAAAGTTTTCACTAACAATCTAAGGCCCTTCCTAAAAGACTTGAAGTGGAAAAAGGGTTTTGTAACTACAGCCTCACATATTCACGACGCAATTCTAAACAAATTCTTAGTATGTGATTGTAATTTGGATCAGTATTATTCATTTTAGAAGCATAGATTGATATGTATTTATTAATTTATGTTTCTGGTATTATCTAACTAGTGGACCTCCCCAGCTTCCACTCCTCGACAACATCAGAATAGTGAGGTGATCTTCGATCAAATCTCCTTAATTGTATTTAGAGTAGGCTCGAGCCTCTCGGTACTGGTATACATGGGTTATGACGATCGACAACTACGGAATTATCGCTGGATTCGTCAAATATCACTCAGTAATGAAAAATTACAAAATCGGAATATTTGTTTCGTGTCAGCGAGACAGAAATAAATGTTAATAGAAGTAAGAAGTGATATGTTTGCCTATTGTCGTTCTAGATGTGAAGAGTAGACCTCCTGTATTAGTGCATGTTCATGAATGTAAGTATATACAAATATTAGAAGAATAAAATTATGTGACGTAATATATATTCATTCCTACATAATGCTTATTCGACGGAACCCTCAAAAGCAAGCGGAATATGATTTTCACTTTGCCAATTCGCTATTGTCTTAGGATTGTCTGAATAAAAACTTTATAGCCAGTGCCAAAAATCAGGGAACAAAAGAGAACGGTTATTTCATTAAAGCAAATCATTTTATTAAATTCAGAGACACACACCACGATAAAGATTATAGAGTTTATTTCATATATTTTTTTCGTGATCTCATATAGAAATTAGGTAACCTATACTCGTATTGTTTTCAGCATGTGATCTATATTTGACAAATTGTTAGATTGTACGGAGATTGATTACGTAATGAAATCTACAAAGCTGAACCCATACTTACTTACATAAATAAAAACTTCTTAAATTTACGTGCAAAATGTTTAATTCCTATTTTAACTCACAGCTTATATTCCAGAAACATCTACTATAATTATTTTTTACATGGTATTAAGGTATTGTCGGATTGAGTTATATTAAAACTAATGTTCTATTAAATTAAAATAATCTGTTTATAAAGGCAACATACCTCTTGCCTAAAATAACAAAAATTTAAAATATTTGCGGATGGTATTTATCAAACATATATTCATACTTTCACATGAAATTCATGACAACATTTATTCACGCCTTTATCGCCATAGAAACTCGCAAGGGAGAGCTTGAACCAATAATGTAAATGATAATAAACTGTTACACTGTAACATATTTTTGTATTTGCATTTGCATCATCTAAACAAACATAATCTTTTCTCAAGAAACTATACATATACACAAAATTATAGCAACCGTGATAGCTCAATGGGTAGAACACCGGTTATCGTGCAAACGACTAGTGTTCAAATCCCGGGTCGGGCCTACACCAATTTGTCTTTCCTAAAGACATATGTGTGGTTAATTTATCATGGTTGTTAACGGTCAGGGAAAACATCGTGAGGAAACCCACAGGGCTGAGTTGTACTTAGTCATGTGACAGTGTACAAAACGGCGATAGGTCTGCCTCCTATCACGTAAGTACACTGTCCATGCGAAACGTGGGTACTCTGCGCACCAGGTGACAAAGTCACGTGATAGTCAGAAGTATCAGTACCTCTGCCAACCCCTTCCGGGATATTCGGCGTGAACGTTTATGTTATGTTATGAAAAATTATAGTGTCTGTTTGCGTATTAAAGTAATATAACAAAGAAGAAATATTTGTTTGAGCGATTGTTTGTTTATGAATAAGCTCCAAAACTAAAATATTTTTCGGTTATCAAAAATTATAACTTCCAGAAGTAACATTGGCATAAGGGAGTGAGCAATGATCGAACATGTCACTACATTCCGAGACTAATGCCACTTACTACCGATTCGTAGCCGAGGTGTACCACTAGTTATAACATAATAAAATAAACATAAACGTTCATGCCGAATATCCCCGAAGGGGTTGGCAGAGGTAAGTACTAATACTTCTGAACATCACGTGACTTTGTCACCTGGTGTTCAGAGTACCCAAGTTACCACTACTTATATAGCTAAAAATATAAGTAAAAGTGGTACTTACCGCTGGTAGCGCAAAAAACGATATTCCAAGCAGCGCGCAGAAGGAGGCGATGATTTTCCCTTGCCAGGTCTGCGGCACCATGTCGCCGTAGCCCACTGTGCACAGCGTGATCTGCACACACCACGCACTCAGCTCTCATTACAATCAATTGGACACAGCTTTTATAAATAGGGTACTATGTACGAGAGGGTGTGCTAGGATTTACTATGTTTTTTTCATAAAGTGTAAATTGTTAATTATTTTAAGTATGTGATAATTTGTCACCTGATATTCGGAATAAATACCTATTTTTTGTGTAGTCAGTGTGTGTGCTCTTATGATAAGGGCAAGTAAAATTTTCTTGTACCCCAAAAGATATTAAATGAAATGGAAAAAGACAGGGTTGAAGTCTTAACTCAGGATTCAATCTCACAGCGCATGCATAATCTTTCCACTGAGCTGCGATGCGAACAAGTTACGAAATTTGTTGTATAGAACAAGACATTTAGGATTTTACTAATGTTAATTATAGGGTTTTGCTCACTATATAAATGTCAAAGCAAACAATACGTAAAGTAACTAATTAATTAGAACACACATAGTTACGACAAGTGTCCAATTAGACAGAAACTCTATTCTGTTAATGAAGTGTATTTGTTCGCAACATAAAGTTGGTAAATGTAGTTCTGATACTCACAACTCCCCACCACAAAGCTTCTGCAAAGTTTTTGAACTTCGTATCCGCCACATCTTTTTCAGCCAAATATACTAGGAACGAAGCAAATATCAGTCCAAGGAAGCCTATATATAAAGTAGTTATTAATTCCTGCAACAAGATAATATAAATTATTATATTATAAATTATTTTACTTAAATTACATTGATTAATTATTTTAAGCGGGTGTCATGACAATAGACTTCGAATTTTGCTTTCCGAATGCTTTTAAGTGATTGTTGGGTATTATGGCTGTTGTGTAGTGTCGGCTTAGAATAGCACTACCCCATTTCTTCCGGTGGGTGTACGTAAGAGGCGACTAACGGGTATTGGGGCTATTAAGGGATTTTTGGGCGATGCGGTTGGAGACCCATCACCAACAAACAACCTTTATTTCACCATCTTTACCCCACTCATTTTTCCAAAAGTGGCTGGGGAATTTCTAATTCCTTAGCTCTGGCTACCCCTTTTAGGGGTTTATAGCCGTGAGTATATGTATGTATGTATGCCTGGAGATCTATCACTAACCATCATTTATTATACATTCTTTTTCCCAAATAACTTCAAAAACTGACTGAAATTTTTCCAATTCTTAAACTGCTTTGAGTATATGGATATATGTAAAATTACATGAAAAGTACAAGCTGGCGAACAGCTAGTATAGATTAGCATCAAAGATATTAATTACCCCATTTGACAACCAAGGCAAGATATGGTATACCTCCAATGTAAACCGACAAGATAAACATAATATTCTTTAATATTTATAAAGGGGTCAGAGTGCACACATTATGGAATCTACTGCTATTAGAGTTTTCATCTTACATATAGTCGCCTACAAAATTGTGTTTGGAAACCTGAATGTTGATTTTATAGACATCTATGGACAAGCCTTACTGACCCACACGTAGAGGTTCGGTAAATAAATAATTATTTTGTTTCAGCCTTAGTTTCGATGCATGGATAGCTCCGCTTAACATTTTGTTACTTCTGTTTTGTCTTATAATAGTAAACCAGTTTAATGGAAAGCTACCATCCACCTACTGAGTTTATACTGCGAATCTTATAGCTTCAAAATTATTATTTTTTTGATTTAAGCCAGACGTAAGGCATCTATCTTTACTTTTTTTATCACTTGTTTTTCGGGAACAAATATATACAAATAAAAATAAATATGTATTAACAGTTTTGGTGTTTCATAATTGTTCAGAGATCCAGTTAATAATAAGCGAGTACCCCTTTATAACTACTTTAACAAAGTAGAACAACAAAATAATATCACATGCTTCTTTCTACTCACGCCTCTCCCCTTGCGGCATGTAATGTCTTCAGCACTCATCACATACTCCAGACAAAACGTTTATATTGAAAAGATAAACGTTAAAATGGGTCAGTATAAACGTGTGTTCGAGTGAAAGCATAGCACCCGCAGCGTTGTGTGTCCGTCGTCAAAAGTAAGCGAACCAAATAATTAGCATAATGGATCTTTTGAAACGCGCAATAACGACATGACTATTTATTTTTCCTATAAGAATAACGTAACAATGCTTGGCATCATTTATTTACAAAGCCGATCTAATGAATTGAAGAAAATTGTTTTCTTTGAGTTCTGTTTCATACATATTAAAATATGGGGCTATACGAAGCTTACGTGCAGATTTCAATATTGAACATTTACTGAAGACATAGAATATAACGGAGTTAATATAAGAAGGTGAGACGGAGTTCCAGCAGCGGTGCGCACGGCAGCCTTATTGTGAATATTGTGATCATGCAAGTTTAACCTGAACTGATATTGAGTCCCGCCTTATTTTGTGTTTGCTAAAGGAAGCGGAGGAAATTGCGGCCCCCATACTTTTGCTTGTTCAGCATGATAATACGACCGCGGCCGCCTCCTAACTTAACTGCAGAGCTTGACGTAGACTACTGACCCTCAAAGACGAGCATATGTCAGCTTGATTATTGTTACGAATATTTTGTGTTTTCCGTTCCAAGAATATTAGGCAGTTGCACAAAACTATTAGTTATGGTTGCCGGAAGGCATATTATAGGGCTTGATTGACGATTAGAAACAAAATCGCGCGTTTGAAACCGTTTAAAGTATAATTACAGCGAACGAGCTAGGTCGGGCGGTTCGTTGCGCGGTTCTAACGTAATTACTTAAACTGCAGTAGCTAAATGATGTATTTAGTCTCCTAAATATGCTAATATGTAGCACAAAGGCTTCCTTCCTCAAAAGGATTTACGATTTTACTGCTGCATATTTTTCAACATCTTTGAGTAGAGCATGGCGAAGCGGAGTGATACAAACGCCTTACCCTTGGCAATGTAATTGCGAGTAAATTTAAATTGAATAAATTTTGCCGGGTCAAGGTTAAATTATTAAACAAAGAACTTTTAAAGAAAGTTTGTCTTTCAGAATACGTTAATATCATTTAGTCAGATTATTTAGCAGTACTTTATGTTCAGGTTTAAGCATTATTTTTTTTCAATTTTGTTACGAGGTTTACGACAAATGAATAATATATGAATGAAAAATTAAATACTTATGGGTTTGAAGTATTTGAAATAACTCTCTTACATTTCATTATTACACACATAGATATAGCTGTGTAGTGTTGGCTTAGAATAGCACTACCCCATTTCTTCCGGTGGGTGTACGTAAGAGGCGACTAACGCACTTGAGGCTTTTTAAGGGATTTTTGCGATGCGGTTGGAGACCCATCACCAACAACCTTTATTTTACCATCTTTTCCTCACTCAACTTTCCAAAAGTGGCTGAGGAATTTCTAATTCCTTAGCTCTGGCTACCCCTTCTAGGGATGTATAGCCGTGAGTATATGTATGTATGTATGTATAGATATAATCAAGCTGTTAGGTCCCATTGGGGTTGACAAGTCTACCGATCCCACTTTGAAGGATCCTGTCAAACTTCCCGAGCTTCGTTTACATTCATAATTATATAGGGTGATTGCCTGGCTTTTTAAGTGATTTTTGGCAGGCGGTTGCGGACCCATCACCAAGAACCTTTATTATACAATCTTTTACCCACTTAACTTCCAAAAGTGGCTTAGGAATTTCGTATTATGAAGCTCTGCCTACCCCTTTTAGGGATTTATGGCCGTAAGTACATGTATGTATGTATGTAATTGCTCTTGTATTCTTCAAATTTTCTATTTGATTTTAATGTGTCCTTACTGATACTACCATCTACATCGGCTCTAAACATCTCTTTCACCAATTTACTAACATATATCTGACCTCTCTATTTGCCCAAACCATCTTAACGTTCCCGTTTTTAATATTTTTTTACAATATCCATAAATTTTTCCAATATCCATAATAATGATATATGTTATGTTTATTATGTTATGTTAATAAATAAAATTGGACTCCTCCTTTACGAAGTCGGATATACGATAAGGAAAAAAAATAAGAAAATAACTTTTACCCCAATCACTTTATGTTTAAGATTAATGAGCCTTCAATGGTAAACTATAGATTTATGAGAGACGTCTTTCAAAAACGAAATCTTGCTTTTTGCAACATTGGAACTGAATTGTTAAAGGAAGTAGGTCGACGGATTGTCCAAAGATTAGCATCATGCGTACAAGATAATAAATGGAGCTCTTAAAGTTGTTCTGTAAGCCTGTCCTTGGCTGTTATTGATAGCGTATACGTAACACTCACTACTACAGTACGCAGTTTTCTTGCTTCTTTGTGAATGAAAATTTTCTTAGCCTTTTCATCAGAAATAACATTGTGACGCAAGCGGAAACAAAAGCTAGGATTTCGTCGGATTTCGTAAGAACTTGACAAATTATCTTTCGCTTTGTTCGGAATAAGTGTTCATTATTTTTGTCAAAATGCTCTTAGCTCATTTTAAAATATATGCGACATTCCTTTCATAAATATTAAGAAACAAGTTCCTCCCATTACTTTAACTAGTCGCAATAGTTAATTACAAAATAGTATATATTTTACATAAGTATTACATTACATTCATTAGAATGGTAATATAAATATACTCGAGGCTATAAATAACTAGAAGGGGTAGCCAGGGCTTCAGACTAAGAAATTTCTTAGCTACTTTTCGAAGTAATTGGGGAAAGGATTGTATAATAAAGGGTCACAACACCCAAGGGAAGAAATGGGATTGTGCTATTCTAAGCCAACTCGGAACAGCTAATTTTAATTAGTTTTAACACATAATTTCAAAAATTGTTAGTCACTATAAATATGCTCACGGCTAGAATACGAACAGGGGAGAGCCTTAAAAACTTTAGAGTACGAGTGAGTTACTTTTAGCAGTAGAAAGGCCAGAATATTCGGGTACCTATCACTAAATATGTTGGTGATGTGTAACCAACTGCGCAAAGCTAGTAAACTAAAATTCCTTATGCTTCGTAGTTGCGTACACCATAGACACCTATAAAAAGTGGCATCCAGAGGTAGTGAAGAAGCCAACAATATATTTTTTTGATACTGATTATCGAATACTTCAGCATATGAGATGATTTTTTTGTCACCTGATATTCTTAGTATCCCCATTTTTACCCCAACAATTGAATACAAAATAACACCTCAAAATTAATGTATGCCTAGTTAATCCCACAATAAGTTACCTGTCTATGAGCATAAACGACTGATCCCAGCAGTTTCCAGGTACCGCCCCGCCGGTCCATGCGCACCATGCGCAGGATCTGGAAGAAGCGCAATCCGCGCAGCGCCGACGCGGCGAACACCTGGCCAGATGAGCCCATGCCCAGCACTACTACCGACGCCAGGATTGTCGTCACATCTGTTAACAATTTCAACACCATTTAGTTTAGTCTCAGCTAGACTGCTCTGATAAGTAAGTAAGTAGCAGTCAAGTTACAAAATCCATAAGTTTTGTGGTTTTTGTGTTTTTAATATAAGACCATAGAGGATAACACATGACAATCCTTAGCTAGGAACTGATTGCAATCAAGAAAGTTGTGACGATTATGATAATTATATATTTATTTATCATAATTATGAAATATCATTGCGTTGGCAAATTTCATTTTTAATGTAAACAATGAAAAGCCTTTGCTATCCACCTTATCTATAGCTATACTTATAATAAATCTGTAGAGAGGTCAATTCTGTACATAAAATATATTTTCAAAATAACTATCAGGGGGTGATTAGTGATCGATACTAATGCCAAAAATGCAATCAGTAAAATTTTTGTCTGTCTGTCGGTTTGTATGTTCCTTATGGAAATAAAAACTACTCCACGGATTTAAACGAAACTTGGCCCAATTATTTTTCATACTCCGGGGCAGGTTATAGAATACTTTTCAACTCGGTAGTAAAGGGAAATTTTGGGAAAATGGTAGAAGTTACTGCGTTTTTTAAGCTTCCGTCGCGTTAAGTAACCATTAAGGCTGCACCCTTAATGGTTAAACTTACATAGAAATCATGTATCACGGCAATATTCTTCATAAAATTGTCTAAAAAATTTTCTGCAACAGTATATGTCTATCTTTTATGGTTGACTCATAATAACACGTGTAACTCTTGATAGCTTAGCAGTTCGGAGCATTCTGATTATATTTGTTTACTCTTACTTTTATATTACTCTCATTCATCCCTAATTTAAAAAAAGGTAACATTATTATCTATTCAATACAAAAAGAATCATGGAAATCGGTAGAGAAACACCGAAATTATACATGAAATAAGCCATCGCGCCCGTGACCAAAACCAAATCGTTAATAATTTACATATTACATACTAGATGACGCCAGTAATTATATCTTACATCACGTAATGATTTATTTTTTGATTGTTATAAATATTTCATAGCGTTTTATTCCAAAATTTGCTAACAAATTGCTGTGTAGTGCCGGCTTAGAACAGCAATACCCCATTTCTTCCGGTGGGTGTACGTAAGAGGCGACTAACGGTATTGGGGCTTTTAAGGGATTTTTGGGCGATGGGTCTCCACCCATCACCAACAACCTTTACTTTTACCATCTTTTCCCCACTCACATTTCCAAAAGTGGCTTAGGAATTTCTAATTAGTTAGCTCTGGCTACTCCTGCTAGGGATTTACAGCCGTGAGTATATGTATGTATGTTGCTAATAAACGGAAATACTGAACCGTTCATAAAAGCGCATTCGAAATCACCAAACTACACTTCAGGGAGAGCTATAAATTTAATAAATTGAAAACATTGCGCTAAATTTCACAATGCTTGAGCAGTGACTGAAGAAAGAAACCTAAGATATTTAAAAAACAACGCTACCCTTGCGAAGCTGGGCCGATCCACTTGTTAGTAATATATTCAATCTCAAACTTTTATTGCATACCATAGTGTACAAATAGTTGATTTGTAAATAATATTTTACTAGCGTGTTTCAAACTAAGATTTTTAGATAGGCGATACAAGCATATTCCATTACATCACGGCATCATGTGCATAAAACGTTTCATATATTATAGTTAAATAATTATAAATATACAACAATTAAAATTGCTTGTGTTTTATCAATCTCAATGGAATCAAGTCAAATACATACTGAGTACCTGTAAAACTAGATGTGTTTTTTTACACCAATAAAGCTGTGTAGTATCGGATTAGAATAGCACTACCAGATTTCATCCCGTTAGTGTTCTTAAGTAGCGACTTAGGGTATTGGGACTTAGTAAGTAATTTTTAGGCGATGTGGCTTTGGAGTAATAACCAACAAACTTTATTTTACTATCTTTTCCCCACTCAACTTACAAAAGTGGCTGAAAATTTTCTGATTTAGAAGCTTTAGCATCTCTTTTATATATGTATGTCTCACACCAAATCCAATCAATTACAGAATAGTGGCAATTAAATTGAGAAAACGCTAAAAAGGCAGGCGTCGGAAGTGAAAAGAACACTTCTTGTGCGACACGCTCGTTTTTTATTATCAAATTATTCGTTTCGCTTACGTTCTCTTTTCTTGCATTCATTATACTTTTTTTTAAAAACAATTACACAGAGAATATATTTACTTACACTTTAAACTTCATCATACTCTTTTTTATCACAAGTGAACATTATTTCCAAATTGGTTAACTTAAGGGCATCACCGGAAAAATTGGTTGATTTTGGTTGTTTTTCAAATTTTATACAGTCCGTTTTATAAGATTGATATGACTTGAAAAATGTATGGTAAAGATTAGTTCAAGGTCTTTCAAATTTCTGTTAACATTTTAACAATTTGTTGAAATTTATAAAGTTTTTTTTATTTCGACATGCTATAGTTTTGTAAAAACCGAAATGGCTCCACTGACATACTCGTAACCTCATTATGAATGTATATACGCAAAGGTTTGAGATGTATAATCTTGCTGTTTAAACATTATAGTGATTCAATAAAACTAAATAACGTTAATTTTTACTGCGCGCGCGTTTTTTTTCGTCCCTGTTACTCTCAGTAAATTTTACGTAAGAGTCAATACAATAGCTGCAAAATGCGGGGAGGCCCTTAACAGATTTAAAAAGTACAGCACAATTAACAACCCACAATTTTACAAGTCCATTGTTTGTTAAAAGAAATATTATTCTTGATAATTGGGGTACAATTGGATCACGATATACCAGGGCCACTATGAAAGCTTTTAGACCTGGATCCTCTCCTTAGAGGAGTATGTATTTTTCATTTTTGTTTGGCGGCAATTTGAAAATTAGTCTCGTACAAAACTGCATTTATATCGAAAAGTTTTTCAATCTATGTTTTTATATGAGTCTCGACTAAATCAATTGTTCGAAAGGTTTGAGTTGGCCTTTCAAGATGAAGCTCAGTGTGACCCACACTATCTCATAAACTTTTCAGGAAGTTCTGTATCAGTTATCATGAAATAGAAATGAGGATATCGTAATTTTATTATTGTTACAAATACTTTCAGTACTACGAAACTGAAAACAATCACTGAAAGTACAGAAAACCGAATACAGAACCTTCTCTATTTTAGAACAAAAGCCGCATGAAACAATAAAACCGAATTGTTGCGGAAAACTGTATCAGTAAAATGTATATTGCACAAACAGCATTGTGTAATAAAATAGATCTAGTAAACAGAGAAAATAAACTTTCCTGTGTCAGTTACTAGTTTGTTTATTCATAACGAGGAAAGGTTGCGGCAGCGGTGGCGGCGGCGGCGAGAGTCCCAGGAGCGTTAAATGACGGGGTGACACGATTCCAGCAGTGGGGAGCCGTGGAGCATACTTTTTTAATGCGAAGGTCACACTACTTTGGTTGTGGCCGAAATAAGTTTACCTGACACAATTTGTACAAAGAATGTTTGTATACTTTAAAGCTCTACTGTTGACTTTCTTTATATAGAATTTATTTTCAGTTTATGCATAAAAGTTACTTACAGCAATAAGTGATATTAGTAGTTTAATTAACTCTATTTAATTACTAGTTCTTCGCGAGCAAAGACAGCTAGGAATCGTGGTTAATTAAAATTCTAATTTACACATCGCGTGCTTACAAGGTTTAAATACATATCTATAAATGATAAGCTTACATTTGTAGCAAAGTATACAAAGTTGGAATGAAAACTTCAACTTTATTCACACAGTTTTCCCTGTAGCCCGATTCGAATGCTCGCATTTTTCATTTTTAACATCTACTAGTAAGTTTGGCTCACATAAGAAATCTCTAATAAGTATCATATATCGGCCGTTTTGCATCGGCCAGAGCTTTAAAACAGTATTAGGGTGACTACAAATACAATAAAACACTATGGGGTCTGTTTCTACCCCGGAAACCGGATTCGACTTTGCCGGCCTAATCAAATCGGCCCAACCAAATGACAGCCTTGCAATAAAGTAGTAGCAGTGCAGTAATGTCAAAAACGATGAAACAACGAACAAAAGTAGTAGCAGTGCAGTAATGTCAAAAACGATGAAATAACGAACAAAACTAGCTTATCGATCTAAATCAACAGTATTTTGCTACGAGTATAATGAAAGGGAAGAACACCGCTGATACACTGTTTCATAGCTTTGCAGACTTGGGTAATTTGCCCATAGTCCACCTCGCTGGCCATGTGCGGGTTGGCAGACTAACGACTACTACCGTGATAGTAGGTAGCAAGGTCACAGTAACCACCATATTATTGTGATATTTGAAAATTGACTTTTTCTTAATTCTTTTAATTTTATGCAAAAGAAACCCACAACTAAAACGTTAGAAATAATTGAAGCAAACCACATCGAAGAAAATTGTAGCGAAGGATCCTCCATTTTAAATTAATTTTGCAAAGGGCTTTTTGCGGTGCACGGGCGTTCTTTGGCTAGGAAATAAAAGCAAGTTAGAAAAGTTAAGTGTTTTATCCACAATACTGAGTACCGAGCATTTTATAGAAGGATCCTTAATTTGTCCATGTAGCAAGAACTTACCTCTCTAATTACATATCGTTCACAGCGTAGAAATGAGTTTTTAAAGTAGGTTCAGTATTTCTTCCCATTTCTAAAAACGTGCCGTTTGCCGTGTAGTGCCGGCTTAGAATGTCGCTACCCCTTTCTACCCACGGGTGTTGTAAGAGGCAACTGGGGCTTTTTATTGGATTTTTTGGCGATGCGGTTGGAGACCCATCATCAAAAACCTTTATTTTACCATCTCTTCCCCACTCAACTTCCAAAAGTGGCTGAGGAATTTATAATTCCTTAGCTCTGGCTACCCCTTCTAGGGAATTATAGCCGTCAGTATATGTATGTATGTATGTATGTTCTAAAAACGTATCTAATATAACGTTTAAGGTTTAACTACTTTTTAACCGACTTCAAAAAAAGGTGTGTTCTCAATTCGACCGTATATTTTTAACCGAATTCAAAAAAAGGCCGTGTAGTGCCGGCTTAGAATGTCGCTACCCCTTTCTACCCACGGGTGTCGTAAGAGGCGACTAAGGGTATTGGGGCTTTTTATTGGATTTTTGGGCGATGCGGTTGGAGACCCATCACCAAAAACCTTTATTCTTACCATCTTTTCCCCACTCAACTTCCAAAAGTGGCTGAGGAATTTATAATTCCTTAGCTCTGGTTACCCCTTCTAGGGAAATATAGCCGTGAGTATATGTATGTATGTATGTTCAAAAAAAGGAGTGTTCTCAATTCGACCGTATTTTTTTTTTATGTTTGTTCGCCGATTACTTCGCCATTTATAAACCGATTTTGATTATTATTTTTTTATTCGAAAGAAGATACTCCCGGATTGGTACCATGATGAGGATATCAGGGTCTGATGATGGGATCCTAGAGAAATCGAGGGGAACCCTCGAATTTTATAGGCAAATGTACCACGTTTTACATATTTTCTGAACTTATATTGGCATTTGCTTCTGAAAATCATATTGTTATGCTGCTGAACTGATGATGGAAGGTGTGGGTCCTCAATCACTAGGAGTTAGGAAACAGTCCTTCAACATTCTATATAGATTTATACTCCTCTTCGTAGCTTTTATGAAGAGAAGTACAGGTTCACTAAACATTTCTTTTGTTAAGTTATTGTTACCGAGGAAGTACCATGAGACCAGGATCTGATGATGGCATCCCAGGAAATCGAGGGGACTGTCGAAACTCACAATCATGTGACAGTGTATTTGTTCAAAACGCCGATAGGCCTGACCTGTATAACGCGAGAACACTGTCCAAGCAAATCGTGGGTACTCTGAACAACAGGTGACAATGTCACGTGATATTCAGAAGTATTACTACCTCTGCTAACCCCTTCGGGAATATTCAGCGTGAACGATTGAGTCTTTCTTGAAATGTAGAATTGTAGACCTTTTGAGGGATTTCAAGAACAATGTAAAGTTACATATGGTTGAGCCTATTTAATATCGTACAGTAATAAAAATACCGGAAATGCGAAGAATAATACAGTAACAGTCGCTTCCTCATCCGAGAGGCATCTTTGCCAGGTCTACCCATCTCTAAAACTCGTAAAATAAAATAATTTTTAACAAAAAGAAAACCGACTTTATTCTTGGAAAAAGAACTGAAAATAAACAACCTAGTACTAAAAAGTACGAAATAAGTATTTTAGTTGAGTATGAGTACTCATACTCACGGTACTGTGATTACTAACTTAGCAATTTCTTTATTCCACACGCGTTGGTTCAACCTACCTAAATATTAAAATTCTCATAAATTAATTTTTGAGTCGGTGCCAGTCAAACAAAACTAAAATCACCCTACTATCTATCTCTGATTATTACAATCTAAACAATATATATCTATCGCCTTACGTTTTAAATGGTAATACGTACAAAATTCAATTTGCCCTACAACTACAAGGTATCCTACATTGTACATGTATATGAAGTGCGAAATACACACTTATTATTATCAATCATCACGCAGGCTGGCACCGGCACACAAATTAATTTAAGAGAATTTTAATATTGAGGAAGGTTGAACTGACGCGTGTGGAATAAAGAAATTGCTAAGGTATTAATCACAGTACTCATATTCAACTAAAATACTTATATCGTACTTTTAAGTACTAGATTGTTTATTTTCGGTTGTTTTTCCAAGTATGAAGTCGGTTTTCTTTTTGTTATTTCAGGAATTAAACCCATAATTATTATAAAAATTGTTTATTTTCTACTACATACCTATGATGCAGAAGGGCCGCCTTAAAAACTTGAGACGACCCATGGAACCTTGATAACGTGAGCGACATCCTGACGACCACAACCTGTCAACAATATATCTTAGTTTAATTTCCAACCTAGGACAGTGAGAAGTACAGCCTAAAATTATGAGAAGTGTGGATTTGAGTCCTGAATTGGGCCAAAAAATCTGTGTTTTTTAAATAATATTTTGAGTGTATTTCATTTATCAAGTTTAATAAAAAGAGGAAAACTACAACACTAAGTTATGCTTTAAGTGAAGTTACTACCCAAAGTGAAACTCAGATCCAAACACCAGGCAATTAAATTTTCTATGGTATTAAGACGAATATTACAGTTATTCAGCGTTTAAAACAAAATAATGAACAGAATTTTTTAAAATTTAAATTATAAAGAAATAGGAAAAACGAGTTCAGTCAGTTCAGACTAAACAGACTTCTATGAGAGTTTTAGCATTAGTAATCGTTATATATAGGTATACATACTGTTTACTCTCACTCACAATTATTTATCATTGGAACGAAAACTATTTGTAGGAATATTGAAATTTTGCCAGTTTCTCTTAAAGGTTGGTCATCAAACATTATGCCAACATAAATAAAACTACAGCTATGATGTATGTATTCTGATTCTAGTAAGACATGATGAATTCGTCTGGACATGAAACAGGGATCTAAGGCAATCTTTGCCCTCGTGAGGGCTCGTTGTCGTGTGGGGCTCGTGTCCCATGCATGTCATGCATGCTGTTACTATGATGATGATTATTATAAAAAGTAATTTCATACAATTATAAAACTATGCAAAGATGCATTTGTTTCAGCCAAAATAAATATGTATGAATTGACAGAGAATTGATTGACATGAAAGAAAATGTAGCTACAACCTGAGTAATAAAGAGTTCGATTACAGAGACAAGCAGCATGGATTCATGGGATCAAATCCTGAAAGGAGCCAACATTTTCATCTAGAGCCATGAGTGTTAAATTAATAAAATAAATAAGGGTCACGACACATATCACCCCTGCGGGAATGTACAATGCGTGACAACTATCTCTAGAAAAGAAAAGTAGTACAACAGTCACGTAGATTCAATACAGACCCATCTGTAAGAATAGCTCATAAAACATTGAGGATCTTTTTTCTTATTACGGACATAAATTCCAATGACGTTAAATTGGAGTAAAACGATAAATAATATCACATACAAGAATTTATTTCATCAAGATTTTTAATTATATTGCTGTGTCGACTTAGAATAAAGTCTAGTCTATTTTTGCATGTGGGTGTCGTACGTGAAGATTAAGGTTTTTGGGTTCTTTAATCCTTGTGTTAGCTGTTGTAAACCCAGAATCTATCTTCACAACTATATAACAAAGGATCAATCTTAATTGTATAACGGATTCCAGAAAATTGTGTTTTATTTCAGCGTTAACCATAAAAAAACTTATAGTAAATATCATAACTCCGAAAGAATTTTGAGTAGTTATGAGGCATTATTTTCAGACATAGGCCCAATCACCGGGTGCATGCAAGCGAAATAAATTAAGTGTTTTTATTTGATTTCATAGCCGACGTCGTTAAAAACATTATTTAGGTCATGGCTTTTACGTCGTTTACAAGGCGCGCTATAACTTTTAACTAACGGTCAAATTAGATGGTTCTAACAATCCCTTTTTTAGAGTATGTTGACTACCTAGACTTTAAATCAGGGGTCTATGAAATTCATCCAAAACGATTATTATCATTTGTCTAATAAAGTTTAGTTTTTAGCAAAAGAGCAGGTTGTCAATTCGCCTGGTTGTTATTTTTAATGTAAACCAATTGTTACTATTTATTTTGCATTTAATATATACTAACTGCAGATGTATCACATACACATTTTATTAATTAAGCTGTTGACATGCAAAAAAATATATTAAACCAAAATCAATGACTTGTGAAGTTGTCTACAACAATAATTTAAATAAAAAATAATGCTAAAAGCATATCACAACGTAACAATACTGTACACAATAGAGCAATTCTAAGCTACCAGACCGAGCCTAAGTTAAAAATGTCTCACAGAAGCAAAGAAAATTGTATATCCATTCGAGATATAGGAAGTTACTCGTTTAACGAGGGTAGACGTAAGTAGGCTCCCTGGACCGGTTACCGAGTTCTGTAATAATGCTCTGGGGTGGAAAATGAGGCGCGGTTGCCCATACTGAGCTCCATGTCTTGCTTGTAGGAGAGCAAACAAAGAGGTGTTTTACTTACATGCGAGCGATTCACTCGCTGTCTGTCAACTCTTTTACAAATCTGAAACCGGCTTTTTTGATACCAACATAATAGTACCTACAACACTTTTTAAAATTTCGCCTTTTTTCAAATCAATCTGAAATGTTAAAAAAGAGTTTTCTTTTCTAATATGCGGTGGTTATTTTCAAACCATTAAACAGTTAAAGTATATAATTTAGATACCATTTTAATGACTTCTTTACATTAATGGAAGTTAGTAAATTCACGGTAATTTACAATGCAATAAAAAAGGAAGCTAGCCATAACACTGAAGTAATCATCGTGAAAGAAGTAAAACTTGATTATAAAACGGTTTGTGGTTTCCTAGCGGACTTTACTTTGTATCAACATCCGAGAGTTATGATTACATCTTACATTTGAAAATTCATTGTTTACACAATAAAATAATGCTACATCACTTATAAAAAAGATTTTATGATTCCTTAGAATAGTAAAAGTTTTCTTAGCCTTCATTGGAATAGTTTTTCAATTTGACCTCGATTTTGATAAGGCAAATAGTTTGTAATGGTTGCCTCTCGGCTCAGTCAAATGTAAAATTAAGCATTATAACCAAAACATAAATAACAAAGCCATAAAACGATAAACTCTACGATTACTCCATTTATCGTAAATGAAATAAATGCGAAATCGTGCTTGAAGGAGAATTTGCGAAAGGCATATATTTTTTGTAACCTCAATGAACCCTCATTTTCTTTTACAAACATGTTTTAAATGATTTAATGGTTATCGCTGCTTTGAAGGCAACATTTTATCAATGTTGCATTTTGTAAATATTTGCGATGACTTTAAGTTAAGTTGTCGGTTTAGAGTGGCACTAAAAAAAATCTTCTTGTGTGTTTCGTAAGAGGTGACTTAGGGAATTGGGGCTTATTTTGTTCTTGGGTAGGGCGGCGAGCGGTAGACCCATCACTAACAAAATTTATTTTACAATGTTTACCCACGCGCTGGGTCCAAACGAGTCTGAGGTATTTCTTATTCAGAAAGCCCTGACTACCCTTTTTCAAACGTATTTTATTTTAAACGTGAGTTTATTGGCGTAACATTGTTATTCCATAAAATAAAATATATTTATACTTGCCTTAGAAAAAATTCGATAGCGAACCAAACCACCACAACAGTTTCCATGTAAAAAAGCACCACGCCAGCCTTAGCTTCGTACTCTTCGATCGTAGAAAACACGGACAGGGACAGGCACATGAACACCATTAAAAACCTGTCGACAAACAAGTCGTTAATACATTTGGACTCAAGTGAAAGTTACTTTTAGACCAAATTAGACACAAAGTAAAGTGAATAAAGAATAAATAAAGGAAAGAAAAACTTCGACACAGGCGGGGAAGTCTGTGTCTGTGTCCCCGCCTGTGTCGAAGTTTTTCTTTCCTTTATTTATTCTTTATTTATTAGTAATATTCCCCACATGAGGTTTTCATGAACTAAAAGATTTAAACAAAGTAAAGTGGTTATAACACGATATAGGTAAAAAGAAAACGGTAGGAAAAAAAATATTAGTAACCAGCTAATGTTATTCTAAGTAAGCTTAACCCACTACACTTTCACTTGCAACCGCAGTCTTTCTACCTTATCCCCTGATTAAGTATCTTTTGCGACTGTCGATTGTGGCGCAAGTTGCAAGATTGACGATTAAAATGTCAAAGTTTTGTATGCATTTTGACAGCTTTGACAGCCATAATATAGTATAACAACTTACGACACAATCGCGGTCGCTAAAGATACGTTATCAGGGGGCGCGTTATACCCATCAGTTCATCTGTATAAGCCATCCAGTCACAAAATTATTTGCTATTGAGGGAGGTAGGCACATTAGATGATCTCGTACAATCCTAGCAAACCTATCTATGTTCCCTCTCTTTTTAAATTGTCTTAAATTCTCCGCCATTCTTTTTATTTCGTACTCACGCCGTTGTTTCTACATTTTCTATTTAGTATACGACACTATCTCAATGATATACTCAAAAAACAAACCGTTTCCTTCTTTATACTTATCATGTTGTGCAAAGTAGAGGTTTATAGTATCTGCCTACCCCAATGAGAAGCTTGAGTCTAAGTAAAGGCTAAGAAGCAAACATTCATTGGCATTATACAATTTAACTGGGTGCAAATCTTTGACCAGTTACATATTAACAGGATCATGTCCAGAAGTACATGCTCTATGCCCGATAAAGCCATGACCTATGCGAAACTATTAGATAGAAATCTAATGATGACGAACTCATTTAGATTGCCGTGTAGTGTCGGCTTAGAATAACACTACCCCATTTCTACCCGTGGGTGATCGTAAGAGGCGACTAACGGTATTGGGGCTTTTAAGGGATTTTTGGGCGAAGCGGTTGGAGACCCATCACCAAAAACCTTTATTTCACCATCTTCTCCCCAGGCAACTTCCAAAAGTGGCTGAGGAATTTATAATTCCTTGGCTCTGACTACCCCTTCTAGGGAATTACAGCCGTGAGTATATGTATGTATGTATGTCATTTAGATATACGATCGGTGCTTAAGAGGAGATCCCGACGTAGAGCAGTGGTTACATTTACATACGCATATATACATACTCACGGCTATAAATCCTGAAAACGAGGTAGCCAGAGCTTTAGACTTGAACATTCCTTAGTCGTTTTTAGAATATTGGTCTGGATAAAAATGAAAGTCAAATATTAAATAGTGATGGCCACATCGCTCAACGATTTCTTAAAAGCCTTTAAACCCTAAATCGCGTCTTTGACACCCCCAGAAAGAAATAGGTTAGTATTATTCTAAGCCAACTCTATACACCTAATACACAGTAATAATTTCTCGCAAAAAACGTAATAAACTAAATGAGTTGTCTGCACAACGCACGGTCTAATTTGTCAGGCATTTATTTTCCCTACGGAAAAGCAGTTCTACTCAGCCTGCCTTCTAGTGTGTTAATTTAGGATTTGAATATTAGTTCTCTTTTTAAAAAGTAACTTTCTTCATTTGAATCCACTTGTATGCTTTAATGTTCCAATGGAATTCATTCAACGATCAAAAATCTATGTAACTTATTTCCTTACTAATTTATGCAATGCACGCAAGGCTCCATCGACAGGTCATTTCAAATTGCAAGTTGTGGTGGAATTGAAGCGAAACCCACACGCCAGTCACATCTGTCTGTACCCAATACGTCGAATTCGAAATCCTATGCTTTTTGTTGTAGAGAGTATATATTTTTAACGGTGTTGTGTGTCTAAAAGTGGCCTGTTTGTTCATCACGTGACAGTGTATTCTTACACAGCGGCGATAGACTGTGCACTGTGGAATTAAAATGTAGATACTCTGAATACCATTTTTTCATTAGGGTATCGGTTTTTATGTAAATCAAGTTATAAAAATGTAACCAAATATTTATTATTATTAGATCATTGATTTTGGATTGTTCATCCTTATCCATAATATAGCTAGTTGTTACCTGAAGCAATGAATATATATATTTCCCTCTTTCCATATAAATTTAATATTAGAATAAACATCAAAACCTAAAATTAACAATTTAAAACTACCTAATACAGAACTTCATTTCCATACCTGACTTATATAAACCAAACGCACAATCAATAAACATTCTGAATACAACTAATGTACATCTGGCACGGTTAAATTATGTTTCCCAAGATATAAAAGACACATATAATTTGAGTTACTATAATTCAAAAAAACATTAAAATTTGGCCAAGAACCTGTGAAGGGTTTCGTAGTAGCAAATATAGATTAGCGAAGCGATATATTAAGAATATCATGTAAAAGTTTTAAGCGGGAATCGAAACGCAAACTTATTTTTTTATGGTGTTTGTTTGAAATAATATAATATTGCTGTGTAGTGTCGGCTTAGAATAGCACTACCGCTTTTCTTCCGGTGGGTGTACGTAAGAGGCGACTAACGGTATTGGGGCTTTTTAAGGGATTTTTGGGCGATGCGGTTGGAGACCCATCACCAACAACCTTTATTTTACCATCTTTTCCCCACGCAACTTCCAAAAGCTACTGAGGAATTTCTAATTCGTTAGCTCTGGCTACCCCTTCTAGGGATTTATAGCCGTGAGTATATGTATGTATGTTGTTTGAAATACAAAGTCACCTTTACAGTTTCACAAAAAATGCTATATCCCAAAAACTGCTGAATAAATTTTGTTCAAACCAATTTTCGCAGTTAGTTTTTATTGAGATCTACAACATACATTTTAAAGTGTTTTTTTAATTCAACTTAAACTCAAACGTTCACGCCACATATCCCCGAAAGGGTTTCCAGAGGTACAATTACTTCTGAAAATCACGTGACATTTTTACCGTGTTTTCAGAGTACCCAGGTTTTGCTTGGAGTTCAAGTGATAGGGGGCTGGCCTATCGCCGTTTTGTACGCATACACTGCCTGTGTGTGTCTTCACGATGTTTTTCCTCACCGTTAACTACCATGATAAATTAACCACACATATGACTTTAGAAAAGTCACATTGGTGTAGGCCCGAGTTCGCATCAAGTTCTAACCACCGAGATATATAGGGTTGATATAAAAACTTTAATTTCTCGTAATTATCCAGATATAGTATTCTTAGTGTTCATCTAAAGCATATATGTATATAAAGAGGTTATTTAAGAGAGAATGAGGGTGACTTGTATTTTCATTTTGGAATAGTTTGTTTCTTTAATGAATGACTTTTACAAAAAGTATTTCAGTATTTTCATTGTCGTTTTAGAGAGAAGCTTACCATAAATGCTAAATGATAATACCTTTGATGGGTAGCTTCCCATCAGTTAAAGAAAAATGTGTCTGTGACGGACGAACAAAAAAAAGAGATGACGAATTAATTTCTATGGTTTACGTTTTTGGTAATTCTTTTTAGGAAATTAATAAGATATCCAGAATTTTGTCACTTGCTTCGAGTTGATCGTAAATTTTGGGATACACTGTAAAAGACCTCAAAAACAGAGATAAAATAAAAATAAAACTCCTGTCAAATAATGCGAATCGAAGCTGCCTTGATTTGTGATTCAATATGAACTCGAAATCTGCGCATCGGCCTTAGACGAAAGTGTCGTTCTCGTGAACTAGTTTGGAGCACTCGTGTTTGACAAAGAATAAAAGAGGCCCGAACGCTCTTAAGAACAAAGCTTCACTTCACTTCGTTTTTATGCATCATTTAATTTGATTAGTCTTTTGTAAGTAGATGTTTGATTTTATTACTTTGATAGCTTGAGACTTGAGCTCAAATCTTAAGTCGGGCCTACACCAATGTCTTTTCTAAAGTCATAAAGTTGTTTTATTTATCAGGGATGTTACCGGTGAGAGAAAACTTCGTGAGGAAATCCGGAGATGTACTTACGGCCGATTTCTGAATTGAGTATTCCAGCTGAGAACAACTTAAGTATCGTTCTGCCGCACTGAAATCTTAACAACTGAATGAGACAAAACGATACTTAAGTCAATCTCAGCTTTAATACTCAATTCAGAAATCGGGCATTAGTCATGTAACAGTGCATTCGTACGAAACGGTGAGAAGCCTGCCCCCTGGTTATACACTGTCCAAGTAAAACGTATGTATTCAAAAACATTACGTGACACAACTGACCCGTGATATTTAGAAATGTAACTACCTCTTCCAAACCTTCGAGAATTAGTTTTAAGATGTTCCATTTTCAACGAAGCGATTTGTTTTATTTTGTGGTTCTTTAAAATAAAACGGTTAGTTAATTAATTTCAACTGTTTTGTCAATATTAATCAAATTGGAATAAACAAATGTAACATTTTGAACAAAATTACCTACAAACCAATCATCGTGATTATTATCAAACTCTTCAGATCCAGGATTGTTCATATAATTTCGGAAGTAAAGAAGGAAAAACCTTGCTAATCGAAGCTGACTAGTCAAAATGAGAATCACAGCAGATTTAATGAAAAAAATAATAGTCTAATTAATGGTCTTGTCTAATCGATGACAAAATCTTAACAAGTATCGTAGTGTTAGTAGATGATTAGCAAGTGAACATGTATAGATTAGGTAGAATTTGTTCAAGAAGGCGGCAGTGAAGTAAAAATATTAAAAAGCCTGTACGAGAAACTAAAACCGTGTAGTGCCGGCTTAAAATGTCCCTACCCCTTTTTACCGACGGGTGTCGTAAGAGGTGGGCAGGGTTGCCAGACGTACGAGAAATCTCGTACCATTACGAGATTTAGAGGGTCTGTACGAGATTCAAGATTAACAAAAATCTCGTACACTTTTTTACGAGATTTTAACAATGACGACTTCTTTCGCATACCTATATCAGCCAAAAAGTTCGTTTAGTTAGTAGTAGTAGTAAATTGCAAATTTATTTACTTTTTCTTATCATTAACCATCCAACACAAAACGATCGACTCGGCGCATCACTAAATGCACTACCCCATCACTAAATGAAACTTGACAACTTTTAGTGGGGAATTCCCGTTCGTAATATTCTTTTGTTGTTGTCCTTATTACACTAATGTTTTGCTATATTTGTGTGTCTCTCTTAATAAGAGCTATATTGAACGGGGATTAATCAAATCCATCAAAAGAAATGTACGCCAGAATGACAGCTGAAAAGCTATACTCTAAAAATAAAGATGATTTTACTCACATCCCTGATGTCGAATATAATTAATAAAAAATATGATTTTTAATTGTTTTGTTTGAATTTAACAGCCCCAAGTGCAAAGAATATGACTACACAAGTTACACAGTACAGTAAATAGCATAAACTCATTAATTTTATTTGAGTTTCTTTAAATTTATGCTTTTACGAGATTATGTGTTGAAATTACGAGATATTTAGCAACCCTGGTACGAGAAAAAAAAAATGCCATCTGGCAACCCTGGAGGTGGGTGACTAAGGGTATGGGGTTTTTTAAGTGGTTTTTGGGAGACGACGCGGTTCGAGACTCATCACTAACGATATTTCATTTCTACCATATTGTCCCCTATCAACTTCCAAATGTGGCTGAGGAGTTTATAGGTCTGAAGCTCTGGCTACCCTTTTTGGGATTAAGGCCGTGAGTGTATGAATGTATGAGAAACTAAAAGAATGAGGGGGACAAGAGTTTTTTTAGGGTTTTACAAACTAGCAATCAACAGTTTTTGTCTACCACAAAGAAATTAACCGAGTGTGTAAAGGTGGTAGTAATGATTTTGTAACTAATGTAAATACGCTGCGTCTTGTAGAAATGCGCCAATTATAACAGTGTGTTTAATTAATTCAGTACTATGCGGTGAAAGCGATATTACGAGTACACAGTATAATCGTGACTAGATCGAATTGAATTTAATTGATTGATTGGTAACGATAACCTCAAGAGCTACTTGTCTGATTCGAAATACGATGATATTTGCTTTGATCAGTTAATTCATTGAACAAAGAAGAGGCACATATGCTATTATTGGTAATAAAGATGAGAGAAAACTTTTCTTTTAAAATCAACCTTATCAGCAAGCGTATAAATATTTTTGTTTAGTTGTTGTTTACTGAAATATATACAAACATGTACTAACGGCCATAAATTCCAAAAAGGGGTAGCCAGACAAAGCTTTAGAGCCAGAAACTTCTCAGACACATTTGGAAGTTGATAGAAGCCATGATAGCAGAAATGAAGTATCGTTGGTGATGGGTCTCGAACCGCATCGATCAAAACCACTTAAAAATGTCCTAAACCTTTAGCCGCCTAGGTAGAGGGAAGAAGGGGTAATGACATTCTAAGCCGGCACTACACGGCAGAAGAAATACAATAATTCGTCTTCTATTTATGTTGGTTGGTTAATAAGTATTTACCATAAACTTATTTGTTAAATAGCGGTAATGTTAGTTATGTTGACAACTTCCACAGTTGTCAAATAACCCCTGCGTACCTGCGCTTTGTTTGTAACCCGGAATCTTTCCCTTCGTAATGTTTGTGTCCCCACCTTCGCCCTCAACTACGTGTTCGTTTTGATACAAACATTAAAGACATGTAGGTCAAATACAATAGGTCAATGTGAGACCCATAACATCATTAAATATTTTTTATTCAACAAAGACATTTACGTTAAACGTAACGAATTATATTAGTGGTAAAGAAGTATTTACAGTAATAGAGTTTACGTAGTAGTCAAATTATTAGTAGTTCCAAAAGAAGTTTCATTAAAGATTCAATCAATTATTAATACACATCATCTTCATAACCTTCTATCGTTCATAAAATTAATAGGTGAATCCTTCTGCGTTGATAGCTTATAGTATCGATAAGCAATTATTATATTTTGCCGTGTTTTTCCGCTTCACAGTTATTACAGGGAGCGCAAAGCTATAATCTGGTTCAATCGATAATGCTTAAT
Organism: Bedellia somnulentella; assembly: GCA_963576735.1. NCBI lineage: Eukaryota > Metazoa > Arthropoda > Insecta > Lepidoptera > Bedelliidae > Bedellia > Bedellia somnulentella. Next base: position 9,951,800 of record OY755174.1, read on the forward strand.
ACAATGTTAGCTGGAACTGACTGGAACTTATTTAGACGATTATATTCTACGTAGAACTCGCTAAGTAATGTTCACTTGTAGTTTCATATAATTTAATAAAGTTTATGAAACCGTCCTTAATTGCAAGGACTTGCCATAGCATATCAAGGTTAACGTTATATTAATTTATTATTGGCGTTCTAAGACCCAGTAAAATTGTTAAATTAATAGGTATACGGTACGCTAGTAGACGCGGTAAGTGAGATAAATTGGCAGACTCCCTGATGTCTCACTTAACTAGATTTCACTGTCCAAAATATAACAAGGTAGTTTGTAGATTTGAATTTCAAATGTTAACAAACACAATGTTTAACAAACCTTGACATGAGTGATGAATTTTAAAAATATCAATAAATAATGTCGTAGATACATATACAAGAAATAAAATGTTGCTGACTAAAAATAATATGGTGTACTAACAGAACAGCGACATGATAGTCCAGTGGGTAGAACACCCGCCCGAAAAACAGAAGGGCGTGAGTTCCAATCCTGGGACGGGCCTACACCAATTTGTCTTTTCTAAAGTCATATGTGTGGTTAATTTATCATGGTTGCTAACGGTGAGGGAAAACATCGTGAGGAAACCCACATGGCTGAGTTGTACTTAGTCATGTGACAGTGTATTCGTACAAAACGGCGATAGGCCTGCCCCCTATCACGTGAGTACACTGTCTAAGCAAAACGTGGGTACCTTCTCTGGAAACTAGATGGCGCTTGCCATGTGAGTTCAGGAGTATTGGTACCTCTGCCAACCCCTTCGGGGATAAACGGCGTGAACGTTTATGTTTATGTTATGTACTAACAGAAGAATAGGAACAAATAAGTATCGTATATATAGGTAACAGTATGGTATATACAGGTAATTAGAATTTAAATTAGAATAAGGTGAATGTATAATCAGATAAGCACAAATAAGATGTATTAACAAAAAAAAGGAACAAATCAAAACAAACATTAAAAAATATATGACTGGGAAATCTGAAACGATTTCTAAATTCAATAAAGCAGTATTAATTACTGTATGTAGATAAAAAAAACTTTGATTTTCGTAATGTTACAAATTTGTAGTTCTATGCATAACCATTTTTATCAACAAGAAATATTCAATGCTGCGCTAAAATTGAGTGCAGCTACAACACTTACGAGTAACAATATCTTAACCGAAAGAATGTTAATATGTCGGACCCTGAATTAAAGGGAGTTTATACGAAAAAAAATACAATGGTTTTATTTTTTTCATTTGAAGGGTAACGAACCAACCAGTTAAAACGGGATCCTCTTACTAAGTCTGTCTGTCCGCCTGTCATCGGGCTGTGTATCATGAACCTTCGAAATTAGACAGTTAACATTTTGTTTTGATGACTTTTTGTGCTGACGTATCAATCAAACATGTTATTTTTGCTACAAATTTATACATTTATTTTATTTTATTTGGGACATCAACAGCACATAAACATATAAGTTACAATTAGATAAATACGAAGAAAAAGCCAATAACAGACATCCACAGAAGATACAAAAAACAGTAGTACATACAGATATGTAAGAAAAGTTGTAACATAAAATGTGTAGAATGATTGATTTGTGTTATATATGGTATATATGTGTGTGTGTGTGTGTGTGTGTGTGTGTGTGTGTGTGTGTGTGTGTGTGCCCTCTATTTATTATCTAACGTCTTAATAACGTCGAAACGGAATTTGGCCTTTGAAGAAGCAAAAGGATCAGTTTCACCAAAGAGGTTATTAAATTGATTGGCAAGGCGAACCATTGTAGAATTCCTTGCATAATTAGTATGATTAGAGGCTATAGAAAAGAGCTTTTCAGAAATGTTCCGAGTACGGCGCTGTGGAGTACAGAATGACAGTTGGGACAGCAAAAATGGAGAATCAAGGCGACCAGAGAGAATGTCGTGTAATAGCATCATGTCCAGTAAAACTCTGCGATCCTTAAGACTAGTGAGCTGATGCTGGCGACACGAATCCTCATATGAGCAACCGAGAAAATGAGTCCTGTAGTTTAGATGTTTTAAAATTTTAGATTGTATACGTTCAATACGTTGAATGTACGTTATATAGTTTGGGGACCAGACACTGGATGCGTATTCGAGTATACTCCTAACGTAAGCATATCTGTTTAATACACATCGCACTCTCAGAACGAAAGAGGCTCAAGTCCAAAAATAGTGACTTTGAGTTACAATCATAGAGAGGCATAAAAAAGTATGTTCTGAAACAAAGGCACTTATTGTTTTAGGGACGGAAAATTCGCTTTCCTGTTTTTATTAACAATAAGTGCCTTTGTTTGAATATCCATCGGATAGAGCATACTTTTTTATGCCTCTCTATGATTGTAACTCAATATGACTATTTTTGGACTTGAGCCTCTTTCGTTCTGAGAGTGCGACATCAGTATAGCAAGCACGAGCGCTACTTTATCGACACGATAACGGTTAGAATGAGATGGCAGTATACGATACTAAGTAAGTGCGTAAGAGATAGCTGCTTTATCCCACGCGATAACTATTTTAAACACGGCTCGTGCTTGCCCTGCTGATCGTTAAAGCTTCGCTATGTCCCACGGAAAGTAGATAAAACGAAAGGCAGGGGCAGCACCCCTAAAATAAAATAATCATTTATTTCAAAATAAAAATATCAATCTTTGACTTTTGAATTTCAAATTGTAACTTAATATTATAATTCTTGCCCTTAGCCCTGATGACACCAAGCAATTTTATCATTAATGTAACCATTTTTAATCATCAGCTTCCAAACTAAGATTCCTTTTAACTAGCAGTTTGAGTAGAAAGGTTTTTTTTAACAGACGATCTAACGGAGCAAGCATTGATCGCATTTCCATTTAATTAAATTGTATCAAAAAAATCTAATTATGTTTGTATTTACTATTACTCAGTTTAAGTCAAAAGTAAATCGGCTATAAGACACTAATATTTTATTACATTCAATATATTTTTCTTTTATTTAATTTCAATTATATGTTTTCAAATATGATTCATTTGTAGATTACACATGTTACACCATTTGTATTTCAAGTTCTGGGAGAGCATAAGCTCTATGATATGTTAAGGGGTAAAATATGACAATTTGTTAACCATATATTACGGTCTATGAAAATTTAAGGATACCCTTGGCATTAACAACGATTCCGGCCCCAACTCCTGGATGTTTTTACAGTCTCCTATACATATCTAGTGATTTCCATAATCTTGGCAAAAAGCAATTAATTTCTCAGCAATTTCCGGTGGCAAGATTGTCCACTAATTACCTTAATAAAGACTACGCCGTAGAGGGCTACGTAGTTTTGTAGTCGTAGTATTTTATCGTAGTCGTTTTAAGGGTTCGTAGATGAATCAGAAAATGAAGCCCTCATAGTTTCTCCATGTCCGACTGTCTATACGTGTGCCACAGAATTTTATTTCCAAAATTAATGAGACGCATAGAGCTGAAGTCGCTCAGAAAAGTTTGAAATGATAGGTTATGTGATCGAATGAGATATAGCGTCATTCGCGAAAGGTTCGGCGTGAAAGATAATATTGTAAAATAGATAGAAAAAGGAATGTTAAGATGTTATGCGCACAAAGACTAGTATGAAAAGATTGATGGATTTAAATGAAGCTAGAGAGATTTGCCAGGATGGTCTAAAGTTAGCGATCTATAGTCTCTGCCTATCACAATGGGAAATAATGGCATTAGTATATGTATGTCACGACAACGACATGATAACCTAATGGGTAGAACAACCGTACGTAAACACACAGGCGTGAGTTCAAATCCCGGGTCGGGCCTACACCAATTTGTCTTTTCTAAAGTCATATGTGTGGTAAATTTATTATGGTTGTTGTACTTAGCCATGTATTCATGTCATGTAGACAGTGTGTTGGTACAAAACGGCGATAGGCCTACCCTGTGTAGTACACTATGTAAGCAAAACGTGGGTACCTACTTTTGACACGTTGTGCATAACCTCTGCCAACCCCTTCGGGGATAAACGGCGTGAACATTTATGTTATGTTATGTTTTATGTTATAATTATATAGTATGTATGTGATTATGCACTAGCAAGTTGGTGTCTGAAAAGTCCATACTCTACTACCTACTTGATAGTAAGGAAGTGGAATATCTAAAAAAAAAGTATACCTACGAAGTATCTTTAGAAAGAGTGAAAAAAAGTGAAACGATTAATGGAACTGTGAATACAGAAGCAATGACGTCCCTTAGAAAAAAATAATAGCTTATGTGATTGAATGAGAAATTGTGTTTTTTATGTTGGGTAGGTGCGGTGTGAAATATGATATTGTAAAAGCGATAGTTTGGGTTCATACACAGGATGACTGTTAGTAGAGGACGACCATGGATGACACATTGTGATCAAATGGAAAATGTGCTCAAAAAGACAGTCGTTTGTAGTCTATACAATAAAATAACGTTCACTAAAATTTACGAATGTACGTACTTACGTGTATTTACTGACTAGCTCGAACTACGATAATATTGGGGTTGGTGATAGGTCTCTAGCCCATTGCCCAAAAATCACTTAAAATGTTCCCAATACAATAAGTCGCCTCTTACGACAAGTTTTGAAAATAATGGGACCCATTTGAAGCCATGCCGATCTACAAGTAACATTTAAATATTATGTGCATCTCAATTAATTGGTGTAAATAAGATACAGTAGGCAGTTTTTTCGATAAAACCTATTTTCATTTTAATCTATCACCATTTTGTCACACACTTTGTACTTCTGCCAGTCCTTCGGGGAGATAGAATAGAATAGAAAACTCTTTATTGTACATCTTAAAAACATTATATTCACACACAAAAAAAAATTACAATTAAGTAAAAAGGGCGTTCTTATCCCTAACAGATATACTATGTGAACTTTTGAGTTGAGTGTTGATTCTCATATTTTATTAAAAATAATAGTTATTCATATATATTCATAATCTATATATAAAAATAACTTACTTAGACATTAACGCACAGCCGAAACTACTGAACTTAGAAATTTCAAATTTTATCCAGGGAAGTCTTACATTATGTAAGTGAGTACTACGAAGCGAATTTGAGAAATTCTACTCCTAAGGGGATCAAATAGGGGTGTATAATTTGTATGTAACTTCTTTGGAAGTGTGAAAGTTGTTATATAAGTTTTAGATTGTTCATTATTTCTGTAAAAAAATGCCCCTGAAGGAGTAAAATACTAAGTAATATTAATACTATTCATTCATCTAGTTGATTACTGTGTAAACATGGATTACGGTACACACAAATGTAAGACAACACCAATCGAGATTTAGAACCATTAAAATAACGTAAAAATCTAGTTACAAGACCATTAATCTTAACATACATATACTTTCGGTTATAAATCCTTAAAAGGGGTAGCCAGAGCTAAGAAATTAGAAATTACTTAACCATTTTTGGAAAGTTATGTGGGGAAAAGATGTTTAAATAAAGATTGTTGGTGATGGGTCTCCAACCGCATCGCCTAAAATCCCTTAAAAGCCCCAATTACTTAGTCGCCTATTACGTACACCCACCGGAAGAAATGGGGTAGTGTTATTCTAAGCCGACATTACACAGCAGCACTAATCTTAACAATGAGACGTATTTATCGATGCTAGACAAGACAAGTGTTGGTTGACTTCAAATAACTGAGAAGCCAGCAAATAGCAAAGCCATCAAAAAGTGAATCCAAAGAAATTAGGACCATAAGGAAAAATCATGATCGAAATATGAAAGTTTCCCTTAGAGTTATATCTTGAAGAAGAAAAGTAGACGATTGCCACCTGATTATTATTTTTACCGTACTGGTTGGACGGTAACTTAACGGATATATCAATTAATTACAATGTTTTGTTCATGAAAACCTCATGTGGGAATTATTACTAACCAATTAAGGAAAGCAAAAAAAGAAAAAGCACCTAAGCGTTCTCAATACTTGCATTCTATCTGTAAATTTAGACACCACTTAGGTGTTAAGAAACAAAGGAAAGAAGAATTTCGCATCAAGTGATTATCTTGACACCATAGCTCAATTGGCAGAGCGACCGGAGCGTTGACCGGGAGGTCGCGAGTTTGAGTCCTGCAAGTGTCAAAAAAAAAATCTTTCCTTAATTGTTTATGATATATCACCTTTGCTGTGTAGTGTCGGCATAGAATAGCACTACCCCTTTTCTTCCGGTGGGTGTACGTAAGAGGCGACTAACGGTATTGGGGCTTTTTAAGGGATTTTTGGGCGATGCGGTTGGAGACCCATCACCAACAACCTTTATTTTACTATCTTTTCCCCACGCAACTTCCAAAAGTGGCTGAGGAATTTCTAATTCGTTAGCTCTGGCTACCCCTTCTAGGGATTTATAGCCGTGAGTATATGTATGTATGTATGTATGATATATCACCTCAAAAAATTTGACTCCTTGTAAGTCTTGGTCTTAATCTTTTGGATTATGGCTTATAAACTAGACTACTTATAAATATAAATAGTCTAAAGAGGGGAAGGTCTATTCAGAACGCCATGTAGTTTTTGTGTCACCTCAAGCAGATTAAGTGAAAACATCGGCCTCGATACAATCAGATTAGCTACGTGTGTCCGTAGATAAATAGCAAGAACGTTTTGTAAAATGTGTATAAGGTAAAAAAAGTCATTTCAAATCAAACAGTAATAAACAGCAACAATCGGCAGTGTATTTTTATACCGTAAACAAATTACCATATTTTTTGTTCCGGTTGCTTTCTTGGAAATAATTTTGCAGTATAATTTCCCTACAAGAAAAACTTCATATTTTATGTTCAAAGTTATAGAAGTGTTTGGTAGATATATTTTACTTTCATGTCTCCAAGTTAAACTATCAATGAAAACTATCCTATAAAACCAGAAAATAGGTCACCCAACAACTTTTCGTACTCTGAAAATTATTTCAGTTTTATGGGAAGACATTCTATGGTTAAATCGTATAACTATTTTATTTTCCTCAATCTTTTAGAATGACAACATTATTATAACTTTAATCAGGTATAAAGTTATTGCTGTAATAATGTTAATATTGTTATTTTTGTAGACAAACTATTACCAAGTTATATTTAAGGCAGGCGTCCGAAGTACGAAGAATAAAATAGCATGTATGAAAAGATTGATGGTTGTAAACGAAGCTAGAGAGGTTTGTCAGGATCGTACGAAGTGGCGATCGATAGTCTCTGCCTACCCCAATGGGAACTAATGGCGTGAGTATATGTATGTATGTATGTATATTTATGATTAGGTGATACTCGTATGTATAAACTATGAAATACATACATAGGAGTATATTTATGTTATTACTTCCCATTGCGGTAGATGGGGTAAGACTATCGATCGCCACTTTATACGATCTTAGCACACTTTCATCAATCTGTTCATACGTGTTGCGGTATTGCAAATTGAAGAGACAAAGAAAAGCTTAATTTTCCTGTGCAAAAACCAGTCCATGTGTTCCCCGCTTACTCTGACACACACACTAGAATCATCATATAGTGATACAAATGCACGGATAAATTGACTTCCAAAACCGAACTATTTAACGCTTTCTCTAAATCCTTGAGGGAGCAGTACACTTTCTGGTTATTGGCTAAAAACTCTTGAAACATCTTGAAACCAATTCCAAAACTCCTACCTCTCCGATTTTATATTGAAATGTCCACGTCCAGAGCATAGGCGCAAATTATGCGCATCCGGGCTAGTCCCAATTTCTCTTTTATCTACATATTATTCGAAATAGACATACTTACAGAAGTCCCACGCTTTGGCAAGCTCTGTTACTGGTGACTTCTGACTAGGTTTCCGTGAATTGGCCAAGTTGTGAAACCTCTTTTCCCTGTGCTTTTCTTATTGACAAACAAAAAATGCAGTTTTCTTTCTTCTACAGATATACAGTTAATGCACACTCATTTTATCTTTTATGCATCCCTCAATACACAAATCCATCGTCGTTGACAAACTATGAAATAGTATTAATAAATAAAAGATAAATAAAGGAAAGAAAAATTTCGACACTCTGCCGATTGATACGAATTCGGAACCCCGCCGGTGTCAATATTTTCTTTCCTTTATTTATCTTTTATTTATTAGTAATAACCCCCACATGAGGTTTTCATGTCAAAAACATTCAAATTATGTGATAGTTAGGCTTTTCCATCATTTACATTCTATCTAAAAAGGTAGACTAGTGGTCTTCCGAATTTGTAATAAATTCGGAGGTAGGGAACGCAAACACTACTTAAAAAGTGTAAAACAAACAAAGGATAGAAGAACTTCGCACTGGAAGCCATTGACACTGTAGCTCAATTGGCAGAGCGACGGGGGCGTTTACCACCCGAGGTCGCGGCTTCGAACCCCGCAGGTGTCGAAAAATTTTTCTTTACTTTATTTATCTTTTATTTATTTGTAATTATTCCCACATGAGGTTTTCATGTCATCAAGTGATTATAATTTTCAAGTAAATATTCAAGTATTTGGTTGAATGACATCCCAAATATTGCGAAGGTATTTTAGATAAGTTTTTTTCAACATTAATAACAAATTTATTTAAGCAATATAGAACATAGCAATATATAACATAATTCATAGAAAACAAACACGAAGACAGCTGAGATCATTGTGTTGAGACAACCGAATGGAACGGACACGTTGGATAGTGACGTATACAATATCTCAACGCGAAAAACTAATATTCTTTTCAGTTTGTTGACAATATAGAAATATAATCAAGTAGTTCTTTTTATCACGCGTCGCTTTCACGTCGTCTTCGTTTCACATAAAAGAAATATTTTGTACTTCAATTAAAGATAATAAATGGTGTCAGCAAAACTTATCATCATCATTTCGGTATTTTTTATGTTTATTTGTATTTGCATATCGCACTTTTTTGTTCACATGATCTTATCACGTTAAAATTATTATTCATAAAGTAATTATCAAGAATAGTTTACAAATTTGTTAATGACCTGAATATTTCCAGTGATAGAAATAATTCAAATACGGTACTATTTTATTTAACTTGCATTTTCAAAAGCATTTATATAACTTGCGATTAAATTGTTAAGTAGTAACCTTCAACTGATTGCAATGAAGACGTCTATGCAGGTTTGATTTACCTAAAAGAAAATGAAAGACAAGTCCAAAACGACAGTCGACGAATCGAGTGTACAATATGTCGAGAAGTAAAGGTTTATTTTAAAATTATTATCTCTTAAGAAAATTCACATTAAGTTTTATGATTATATTTTACGGAAAACGAATTCTAAGTATTGTATAGTTTGTCCCATGATTTTAAATATCTTTCTAAACATTTGTTCATCTGTCAGGTTCACTTAAAATAGGGGACCCTTCTAATTAGTTTTCTAACTCGGAACTTTTAAAAATAACGATTTTTATACTGTTGAACACACCTCGTTCAAAAAATAAGGTGACTTTGTATTTTTAAGAAAAAATATACTTTTATTTATCAATATTTATGTTGTACCCTTCAAAGTATTCCCTCTCAGATACAATACATTTATGCCAACGGTTTTTCCAATCCTCAAAGCACTTCAAATAAGCACTTTTTGGTATAGCCTTGAGCTCTTCCAGCGATGCAGTCTTTATCTCTTCAATCATAGCAAATCTCCGTCCTTACCCTTTAGTTTTAGGATCAAGAAAAAGTCACATGGGGCCAACTCCGGTGAATATGGTGGCTGAGGCATAATTGTGTGGTTTTTTTTGGCCAAAAATGTCTCATAAGCAAAGATGAGTGAGCAGGGGAATTATCGTGATGCAAAAGCCATGAATTGTTTTTCCACAATTTTCTTCGTATTGCTTCTCGCAAACGGCGCATGACTTCAAGATAATACTGTTTATTGATCGTACGATCATATGGTAAGACCTCTTGATGCACCACGCCATGGTAATTGAAGAAAACAGTGAGCAAAACTTTGATATTTGATCGAACTTGGCGTGCTTTTTTCGGTCTTGGCTCTTCCATTGCGAAGATTGGACTTTGGTTTACATAATCATATCTATATACCCATGATTTGTCACAAGTTATGACCCTTTTGAGTAAATCGGGGTCGCCGTTGACATCTTTCAACAGTTCTTGAGCGATCCTCATGCGACAGTTCTTTTGGTCAAAAATTAGCAATTTCGGAACAAACTTCGATGACCCAAAATGTTAAAAAAAAAATTCGGGCACGAGCCAAGCGATATACCAACATCCTCAGCAACTTCTCTGATAGTGATGCGACGATTTTTCAGAACAATTTTCTTCACTAATAAATAAAGAATAAATAAAAGAAAGAAAAATTCCGAATTTGTAAAAATTTCGGAGGTAGGGAACGCAAAACACTACTTAAAAGTGTAAAAAGAAACAAAGGATAGAAGAATTTCGCACTGACAGCCATTGACACGGTAGCTCAATGGCAAAGCGACGGGGGCGTATACCCTAGGTCGCGGGTTGGATTCCCGCCTGTGTCGAAAAAAAAAATTTTCTTTCCTTTATTTATTAGTAATAATCCCCACATGAGGTTTTCGTGAACAAAAAAATTCAAATTATGTGATAGTTAGGCGTTCTCAACATTTGCATTCTATCTGAAAAGGTAGACAAGTGGCCTTCCGAATTTGTAAAAATTTCGGAGGTAGGGAACGCAAAACACTACTTAAAAGTGTAAAAAGAAACAAAGGATAGAAGAATTTTGCACTGGCAGCCATTGACACGGTAGCTCAATGGCAGAGCGACGGGGGCGTATACCCGACGAGGTCGCGGGTTCGATTCCCGCCTGTGTCGATTTTTTTTCTTCCTTTATTTATTCTTTATTTATTAGTAATAATCCCCACATGAGGTTTTCATGAACAAAAACATTCAAATAAATTTTCTTCACTGCTTGAACGTTTTCATCAGTTGTTGCCGTACTCGGGCGTCCAGAGCGAGGCTCGTCATTGGCATCTTCCCGGCCATCTTGGAAGAGTTTTTTACCACTTTTAAACATTTTTTAACTCAGAACAGTTTCATAGTATACCTCTGTCAACATTTCAAGTGTTTTGGAGCACTTTATTTTATTTTTTACACAAAATTTTATCCTAATCCCTAGATCCATATTTTTCGATAACAAGAAATCGCCGAGCACGCAAAACACGTATAACCTATACACTTAAAACTTGATACAGATGTTAGGGAAGAGTGTGCCAACAAAACAAAATAAAAAAAACGATAATCGAAAGTACGTTGCCCGGGAAATTTAAAAAGTCACCTTACTTTTTTAACACACCTCGTATATAATTGAACATATTAATGTTATATTTCCATTTACGAGCTAGGAAAATAGAAAAAGAAACATTCGGGTTTAATAATATCACACAAAAATATAAAAAGTATCCTTAGATGACTCGGATATTTTACGACGGTCTCTACTCTGAGCCGCGAGCCGAATAAGCTTTAAGTTTATGAGTCCTTTGCGCGTACTTATTGTTTCAGTTTCATCATTGTTGTTTATATCCCAAAATATTCGATTATGGTTGAACGGTAAAGGGTTTTATTTATTATTTAATAAACCCTTAGAGCGTGGTGGACTAATCACCCTATATAGGATAGGCTCGAGCACCTTGGTGGCGACATATATGGGCTGCGAGGAATAAACCTTAAAAATCTACGCCTTAAGCGGGTTTCACAAAAAATTGTATAAAGAGTACGGTAGCAAGTAAACGGGTAGTAATATAAGCTAAATTCAATTTATTCTGCTTATCGCACTACACGTTCACTTACTCTAGTAATCTACCACATAGTATAATAAACACTTTATGATGCAGTCGAGTTAAGAACACAATCAAAAGTCTACAAACCAAACAAAAGGAAAGTTTAATGTCATATCCGTTCAAAATTGTATTTAAATATGTTTGTAGTTTTGAAGTTTGTTACGATTCTAGGTGCATGAACAATTCATGAAAATCACTGAAACAACTTTGGTAGAAGCTATCGAAATAAGTGTTAGAAACAAGCACAAAGCTTAAAGTTTCCAGTATAACAAGAGCTCTCGTTAATTGTGTATGAGTACAAGGAAGCGAGTTGAACATAAACTGGAAATGTCAAGTTTAATAAGTTGTCGACTCTGCGAGAACATTGCTTGCTCTGGAAAGTTTAAACTTTCCGTCGCGTGTACGCTAGGTAACTTCTTGCACCTGCTTTTTTAGATGTGATATCACTTTAGTATATTTTTTTTCATTTACTCGTAGTTGTATTCAAGATAGTTTGCTTATGTATTTTAATGTTGTTTAGCAGAAAATGCTGATTTGGTCAGATATGACCAGTCAAGGGTATTGTACACATTCAAAGTTGGCATTCATGATGATATAGGCATATTATAGCTGTAGTTTATGATTATAAGATTTGAGTATCACCAATAAGTGGAAATACATATATACAATACATATTTTCTTTGTACCATATCTATGCATATTATAAACTTTGTTTTATCTTGAATATACATATATCTTGACACTGTATTAAACGTAAACCTAGACTCTTTATTTGTTCATTCCATATTTTATATGATAACATTATTATTTACTATTATAAATTTTAGTAAAAATAGATCAATTCCAAAACGAACGAATGCAAGTCTGTTCACGCATTAAGGGTTTCGCACCACTACTATCCTTAAAAGCAGTAAAAAAACATATTGGCGTTATGGGACCCCTCTTAAAATTAAAATAAATATTTTGCAGTGATCTTTCGCGTCTGAGAAATTTTAGTGTCTATCACAGTTCATGAGATAAAGCGTGGTGACAAACGGACAGACAGCGAAGTCTTGGCAATAGGGTCACGCTTTACGTTCTTGGTCCCGAACGATAATGATTCAAAATGAAGAATAGATTAATGTTATGAAATCCGGATTATATTATAATATATAGATAGACAGACATCACATCAATTTATTTCCGATAATGTTGAGACTACATAACTAAAAATTAATGGGTCTCAACTATAAACCGCAGTAAATTTATAGACACAATGAAAATATGCTGTGTAGTGTCGGCTTAGAATAGCACTACCCCATTTCTTCCGGTGGGTGTACGTAAGAGGCGACTAACGGTATTGGGGCTTTTAAGGGATTTTTTGGGCGATGCGGTTGGAGACCCATCACCAACATACTTTATTTTACCATCTTTTCCCCACACAATTTCCAAATGTGGCTGAGGAATTTCTGATTCCTTAGCTCTGGCTACCCCTATTAGGGATTTATAGCCGTGAGTATATGTATATATGTATGTATGTATGAAAATATAGTTTAAATAAATTAGGACTCTAACTAAATAGACCCGTGATCATTCCCTACCATATGGTTTTTCAAAATTCATAGTTCCCAAAGTTGTTAAATTTGTGTCGGTCCACCCGCCCTCGGACTTTTGAGACTAGTGAAAATAAACACTAAATTTGTGTTCTGCATATCAATAAATACTAACAACAAATTTTTTTCAAACTTAATTTTGTATGTATGTATATTTTTTTATTTCCTACTAGCACTATAAAAAAACCAAGATAAGTTTCAGTTTTGATTCCGGCTTTATTTTTCTCTGTTCCTTTTAGTAAACCTCTATGCTTACCTATAATTGTTACCACGAAACCCTTCACGAGTAACCCGACTCGCACTTGTCTATTTTCTTTAACCCTAGATTTAACTGTCCTTGATTGTAATAATGATAAAAGAGTTGCCTAATTTGAAGAGATCAAATGAAAACAGATAGCGATTAATTTAAACACGTCTTCATCTTTTTAGACAACTTATCACAAAGAAGAATAAATCCTTAGCTCGAGTACTTAGTAATTGGATGATACCAAGAAATGAAACTGCTTCTAAGGATTTGAAAATCAAGGGACCTTGAAATAAGCTTTGAATTTATATGACACTTACTTTGTTAGTACATTCCTTATCTGAAATTTGTTTAAAATAATATTATATGAATTTTCATTTAAAAATTTAGAGCGTTTTCATGAATTGTAGTGAATAATTGTAAAAAATGCCGCTAGATTTCAAGTCACGTCACATTGCATTTTCACAATAACGAATTTCGCTCTAGGAAAACTGAAGTTTTATTATCATGTGAGAGACCACGCCGTTCCAGAAATAAAATAAAATACTGTGTAGCTGCGTCTTGAAGCAATTGAAGAAAGATTGTTGGATATAATTGTTAAATAGTTTGAACACATGAAAATCAAAGACGTTTAAGTATTTCACCTATATTTAATCAATTTACTTTTTGATTGTTTGACTTTGAATATTATAATAGTATAAAATCCCGCTGCTTGCTGCAATACATAGCTGCCTGTGAAAAATGGGCCGCAAATTAGGGTTGCCATCTGTTAAAAACGCGATATATCCAAATATATTTCACAAACTATGCTATTGTTTCTGTTTATGTTAAAATGTACTTATGTTAAAATGTGTGTTTGACTCAATACGTAATGAACGTAGAGATTTAGCAGCGGGATCTTATACTATAAGTTTATATTTGTGTATTCCAGTTATCGTAGGTCTATAACTTTTTTCTATGACTTGGATGTAATACATGATTTTAGAATTTGAGATTGATTATAATATAGTTATTAAAAGAGTGTTGAATGCCATTGATATTTCTATTTTTAGCAAAAATGATTTAAATATCAAAATATTAAACCGCTACGTAAAAATATTACTAGTAATTTGGAAGTTGTACACCAATTAACATAAAACCCATTCATGCTTACTAGTCAACACATCGCCCTCTTTTACTCTAGTGTTCATTCTAGCACACATAAATTGGCAGTCTGACATAGGAACAAACAATTCATTGACATGAGAATGACCAAAAATACTTACACAATCATATGATAGAGGACGGCCTTGACGCCTCGGGGCCGCTCCAGGAAGTTATAGAAGCGGGACTGGAGCCGGCGGTAGCGCGCGTCGCGTCTCGTGGCGCGGTAGCTGAGCGGCTTGCCTAGCAGCGACATCCGCGGCTTGGCCAGCCGGCTGCCGCCGCCGCCGCCCTCCTCACTGCTGCACATATTACCACCATTACAATCATGCAATACAAATATAGCCAATCTCATTCTTTATTTGTTTTATTAATTTATGTTTCTATTTTAAGTAAATTGTTTATTTAAAGCTTTGTTTATTTTAAGTGATATAAGAACATACTACTGTTTCTCGTTTTTACATCCACAAATAATATCGCAATAATTCCATTAAACAAGTTGGGAAAAATGTAAGGGTATCGAGATTTGGCAGATTAACTCATTTCATTCCAACTCTAGTTAATTTCATGCTACGAAAAGCAGATTAAATCCCGTCCCGTCGAGGGGCTGCGCATCATTTTCAGTTTCAATTAGCATAATACTAGGAACTATTTATTCATCTTTGATAACACTATGTAATTTATTTAGTGCTATCATAAAACCCTGTTTTTTTACATACATACATACATACATATTCTCACGCCGTTAGTTCCCATTGGGGTAGGCAGAGACTATCGATCGCCACCTTGTACGATCCTGGCAAACCTCTCTGGCTTCGTTTACATCCATCAATCTTTTCATACATGCTCTTTTATTCTTCATACTGCGGACACCTGCCTTTTTGAGCACATTTTCTATTTGATCCAAATGTGTCCTCCGAGGTCGTCCTCTACTAACATTACCTTCCACATTGGCTCTATATATCTCTTTCACCAATTTACTGTCATCCATCCTCTATGTGCCAAAACCATCTCAACATTCCTTTTTCTATCTTTCTTACAATATCATCTTTTACACCACACCTTTCACGAATCACATCATTCCTCACACGATCACATAACCTTACATTACACACTTTTCTGAGGGATCTCATTTCTACTGCATTCACTCTACTTTCATGCTTCTTCTGCCACACCCAACATTCACTGCCATACATAAGCGTAGGAACAAGGACAGCATCATGCACAGCCATTCGGGCCTTTTCAGACACCGACTGACTACACATAAGACTATCCAGTGCTCCATTTACCGCATTACCCTTTTTCACTCTTCTCTCGATATCTTCATCACACTTTCCATCCCTAGTAAACAAACTTCCCAAATATACAAACTCTTTCACTTGTTCCACTTTCTTACCATTAATCTCAATCACGCATTCGGTCATATTCACCTCTTTCTCAAAAACCATAGTTTTTGTTTTATCCACATTCACCCTGTATTTTTATTGGACGAATTTTAAAGTCTTTATCGATTTGCTTTAGATTTGTTGATTTATGCTGTTCATATCTTGCACAATGACGTGAGACCAAAGTTTGCAATTATTTTAGTTCTGTAGTGATTTTTATATATCACTGCCACCAAAAATAACATTTTATAAATTGTATTTTACCAATAGGTAAGACCAATAGGTTCTTCATAAGCATATAATATAACATGGAATTTCTCTTCATTTATACGTGAAAGGTTGATATTGATGTTGGCTATTTGATAAAAACTGGTTTTACTGATTTTATCGTCTTATGTACACGTGATTTATATTGGCCGAGTTTACACAGTATCCAAATCTCAATTACTATCACATTATCCAAATAAAGTTCCAAGTAGTGATTCCAAAACACTTAATCCAAATTGGTCTACACTGGGATGTCGGAATCCATGCCATTAGATAATGATATGAAAGTCTAAGATCAAAAGTATTTACTACAATATGCAAATAGCCTCCGAGTAAAATATCATACACACTTTTGGCTCACTACTTGAATGTTTACTTGGATCAATGTAAATGTAGTTTTAACACTTTTTTTTTAAATACTGCTAAGACTAAGAGCTCCGTTCTCTAGTTAAAAACTATTTTTTATTATCATGATAAGATCATAGTTCAAGTTGCCGTGCAAACATAATTATTTATTACTAAGTTAGTTACTATGAAAGGTTGTGCTCTTATACAAAAGCTAGGTGTGCAAAAGCTGTATGTTTTAAATTAAAATACAAAACAATTATTATTTAAAATATTGGTACATATACACATAACGCTGCACGAAAAATACAATCACATACGGTAGGACAAAGGCTACTGTTGGTAAATATTAGTATATTGCTTTACAATTTAATATGTAGTGCCACTCTATGTAAAATATATATGTAGATTTATATACTAAGCAAAAAAAGACTACAAAGGCATCGATACACCATATTTAAACTGTTCTTTGATGAAGCATTTCTAGGGTAAAGTAGAACATTAAATCATTACGTCTATATCGTACGCAAATTGCATAAAACTTATAAATATATTTCCTACCTTGACTTACCATATGTGAAATTCCCATCATATGCCGAGGTTGAATGGAGAATAATCAGATTGTCCGTCAAAAATAATTGAATTGAAAAATGACACTTCGTTTTGATCCATAAATGACGAGTCTACTATTTTTGCAAACTTACATACATACATATACTCACGGCTATAAATCTCTAGATGGGGTAGCCAGAGCTAAGGAATAAAAATTCCTCAGCCACTTTTGGAAAGTTTAGTGGGGAGAAGATGGTAAAATAAAGGTTGTTGGTGATGGGTCTCCAACCGCATCGCCAAAACATTAATCACATTTAATTTATAATTATTAAACGTAAGAGGCGTCTAACGGTATTGGGGCTATTAAGGGTTTTTGAGCGATGCGGTTGGAGACCCATCACCAACAACCTTTATTTTTACCATCTTTTCCCCACTCTACTTTCAAAAAGTGGCCGAGGAACTTCTAGTTCCTCAGCTCTGGCTACCCCTTGTAGGGATTTACAGCCGTGAGTATATGTATGTATGTATGTATAATTACAAAGTTTTTTCTACCCCTGTTTAGATTATAGCAGAAGTATCAGTTAAGTTCCTTTAAAGCCTTCTTTTAGTTGAATGTTTACTTAAAATAAGCTACAAAGTTCGTATTTTTCGGGACAGGATTCTATCGATCATGATTTTTGTGTAGGGGAAACCCGGGCAAGTTGAATATATAAATATTTTTCACTTGCCCTATTTTCCCCTTCAAAATAAGATAAAGCCGGAAAAATCAGCCAAAAGCACACTAATATCTATGTAATGATGGTTTTTTCTTGTATTTTATTTATACTAATATTTAATAAGTTTTAGTAGTAAAGTTTAAAGGTGCTTGTGCTGCCTCGCCATGTAAGTGCATCAAGCTTGCATCAGGTATGTTAACTGATGTCCCTACCAACAAACTTTATGCAATGATTCTTTAGAAAGATGGGTCGTTGGTCCAACGCTGGCGATGTAGCGCTAACACCGTGCGGTGCTGAGGGAGCCAGCCAAATCGCTACTGTGGTGCAGATTAAATGAGCTTTACATACGCTATTTAACTTTATAAATTGGAGGTTTTATAGTAAATTATTATTTAAATGATGTACTTGTAACATCAAGTGTTTTATTTCAAATGAGCTACGAATGTTCCGTTAATCTTTTTAATTCGCTAATCTTAATACCATCCATGCGCTTATTTGTCGGATAATAAAACATTTTGATTGTAGTTATTAAATTTTAAATTAAAATAAACATGCGCTATATATTCCTATAAATCCATACGTGGCTAAATGGATTGGAATGAATTTATCGGATATTTATTTATCGGTCCCTTCAGTCAATTCAATTTTTTTATACAAAATTCGATGAACAACACAGAGTCGTCCACAGTGCTTAGATAAGCACTACCCCATTTCTACTTGTGTGTGATCGTAAGAGGCAACCAAAGGTATAGAGGCTTTTTATGTAATTTTTCCCCACTCAACTTCCAAAAGCTGGCCAAAGAATTTCTCATTACGAAGTTCTGGCTACCCCTTTTAGGGATTTATAGCCGTGAGTGTATTTATGTATGTCATCCACGTATATATTTTGTTATTTTTGAAATATATTTTTAACCATACAACGAAATCCGATAAAAATCAAATGGAAGCATATCCAACCAAAACGAAAATCAATTTTAGAAATCGATTCACTATA
Source organism: Bedellia somnulentella (assembly GCA_963576735.1). Classification (NCBI taxonomy): domain Eukaryota; kingdom Metazoa; phylum Arthropoda; class Insecta; order Lepidoptera; family Bedelliidae; genus Bedellia; species Bedellia somnulentella. Next base: position 9,970,855 of record OY755174.1, read on the forward strand.
ACCGCTTTAATCGGGTAATATAAATACATAAAACATAACCAAATTGGGCCCACAATTCCTGTCCCTAATTCAAAGAACACTAAACATTAAAAAATTGGTTGACCGTTAGATGTTTTATTATTAAACCTGGCAACATTCGTGTCTCCCATAAGTGTAGTTTTGATCTAGCCTACCAACTATGTATTTTGTGTTTACATAGTGACATTCTTTTATTTATCTTTTGACTATTTTTTTGTATTCATCTTGTTCAAAAACATAGTAACTTCAAACAACACGCAAGCGATCATTAAAGTCTACTTAACATTAGGATACCCGCCCCGCTTCTTTCCGAAAATCGTGCGTCCAAGCGACTTTTATTTTTATTTGAAAACTACAAATGCACAAAAACTATATTCGTTCCTGAGATATGATGCGGCTTAGCTACTATTTTACAGACCCGTGTTAGTCCAGTGGCTCTATCTCTTATAGATTTTTCGTAAACCCGGATATTCATCTTACGAACACTGTTTATCTTACCCGGGCTTCCCGTACCTATTTTTGCCTGGACTAAATTCCGATGAGCTAGAGTAAGAGTACAGTCTGCCTCTTATTTTAGGGTTCCTTAATTATTATGACGATGCCTTTACTAAACATCAAAAACCAGAATACGAGTTGTATACCATAACACAGTGAGAAATAAAACTGCAAGATATAACGATTTCAGAACTAGTTCAGCTAGCTGTTGAATCTGTGGAAAATATTCGTGAGTTTTGGGATTTAGAAGGACTCGGTATTTACTGTGACCATACATATAATATAACATCAAAAAAGAAAACAACTTTCGTTTAAACGAAAAGAAAAAACAGTAATATTATACATACATACATACATATATATACTTACGGCTATAAATCCCTTAACGGGGTAGCCAGAGCTTTGGAATGAGGAATTCCTCAGCCACTTTTGGAAGTTGATTGGGGAAAAGATGGTAACAATAAATCAATGATTTTGGTGACGTTTTTCAACCACATCGCCCAAAAATCACTTAAGAAGCCCCTATACCCTTAGTCGCCTCTTACGATCACCCACGGGTAGAAATGGGGTAGTGTTATTCTAAGCCGACACTAAACGGCAAAAATAATATACTAAATATTAAAACGTATTAAAAAAGTGTTAAAGAAAAAATACCTCTTCTCTTACAAAAAAAGGCTGTGGATGCTGAAAGGCTACGGGTGTCCCAACGAGCACCGCAGCGAGTTGTTACAGGAGTTTCACTAAGTGATTGAAACCGTAAGAAGAAACTAATGTTACTGACATATCTCAAAGAGTTGTGTCACTTAAGTGGCAATGGGCAAGGGATATTAGAGAGACAAAAAGTATGGATCTAACCGTGTCCGATAGTGAGTAAGAATATATTTATTGTTAACACCGCATATTGTGCAAACGATGAATGTGATGATGATGACATATGTGTGGTTAATTTATCATGGTTGTTAACGGTGAGGGAAAACATCGTGAGGAAACCCACATGGCTCAGTTTTACTTAGTCTTGTGACAGTGTATTGTATTCGTCTAAAACGGCGATAGGTCTGCCCCGTACCACGGAGTACACTGTACAATCAAAACGCGGGTACTCTGAACACCGGGTGACAATTTCACGTGATGTTCAGAAGTATTAGTACCTCGGCCAACCCCTTCAGGGATATACGGCCAACCCCTTCAGGGGGTTCATGTTTGAGGTAGATAAATGTATTGTTAAACTGTTCTAAATATTATAATCACTGTCGGGAAGAGCGCCTCCCCTGGGAGACAGGCTCACTTAATTCAGGGGTACGGCTTCATGTTACTATAGAATAATGTATTAAGTCAAGTTCTCCATGAATGTTATAGCTTTAAGATTCTCTTGTCTTACATATTTATTACTATTATTAGATAAGCACTACCCCACCTACGCTGCATCTACAGTGTAGGCAGAGAGAGTAATTAGAATGTAACTTAAATTCAAATCGAATGTGAAATTATAGACCCCCTAATTATTTTTTCCAATTTCACTCTGTTAAAAGTAAATAAATGAATTTGAAAAAGGTAATTAAGGTTAAGAGTAATGGATGACTGAAAATCCATGTAGGAAGTAAAGTAACGGCATGGCAAATATAAAATAGCGGGTAAGTTAATGATAAAACGACAGGAAGGGATGCATATGAACTAAAAACAAACAATACATAAATACAAATCCGAAACGTTTACCAGGATCAGTACAATACGTGAGTTATATGACGAAAAAACAGGATGGTTGTATTTTTAGTCCAAAGTACAGCAAATAACCACAATAGCCTAAACATTTCGTATTGATTGGTTTCTGATATTATATTTTTCAAAGCGTATCGTTCAAAATAAATAGAACCGCGCAGTTATTATACAGAAAAACTTTTTTTTTTAAATATCTACAAATACCGAACTTTCAAAAAAACCATGGATGTCAAAGTGCTTAAAGTTTATTTAGCAGAATATCAATTTATTTTAATGGTTAAGATTCGTAAACAGGTTTTTTTAACAAGGTAAAAAAACAGCCTTATGTCTTAACTTAAAAAAGCTACGTAAGACATTTCACCAGAGAAGAATTATAATTGAACTAGCGACCCGCCCCGGCTTCGCACGGGTGCAATGCTACTAATATAATAATAACATAAACATAACATAACATAAACGTTGACGCCGAATATCCCCGAAGGGGTTGGCAGAGGTACTAATACTTCTGAACATCACGTGACTTTGTCACCTGGTGTTCAGAGTACCCACGTTTTGCATGGACAGTGTACTCACGTGATAGGGGGCAGGCCTATCGTCGTATAATAATGAAAAGATAATCAACAACAAAAGATACTTATTCTATTCAGTTTAATTAATTCTTTATATTTTCCTCGCTAGAGAGCTCCGATAAACGCGTGCGATCGCTGCAAATCATAAAGTGCTGTAAGGCGAAGCGCGGCCATCGACGCGTTATTTATAGGCACGCGGCGCCGCCCGGCGCAAACAACTACGACCCTGCATTTTAAATTTGTAATATCTTCGGTAATATTCACTTAAATTACATGCTGTAAAAAGCATATTGATCTATAATAAATGCACAATTTATTTAAGGTACTTAATTGGATAAGGATTAATGCTGTATTGTTTAAAATCACTTCATAATAACCATTTTTTAGTAAAGAATAAATATGGTTATGCTGGGTTATCCCTAAGAGATAGACATATACCATCGCGGACTTTATTGTTGAACTTTTTAAGGTAAACAATACTGTAGTACATTATTTTTGTATATCTCGTAAGGTTCAGCCAGCGTTTGCAATATAAGCGCAAAAAAACGTGCTTATTTACGACATCACATTAGAAACCTTTAAATTTATCTGTGTTTCTCTACTATATTATGCATTTATTATACATACAAACCTTCCTTAAGAATCACTCTATCTATCAAAAAAAACCGCATCAAAATCCGTTGCGTAATTTTAAAGATCTAAGCATACATACGGACATACAGCGAAAGCGACTTTGTTTTATACTATGTATTGATAACGCGTAGTGGCGATGTTTTTGAAGCCATAGTGAATAGATAGCTTCACTTCTACCGTGCGACGGGTAAAATGGGAATAGCATCGAGAGCTTGAGCGCATCATAACTCATGTACGGAAGTAATTTCTACAAATTTCCGCAAACAGTCAACCTTTGGTGAGGAAATACTATTTGCTTGTGAGAAATAAAAGCTGATAAGAAGACTTCGTGAAACCTACCTTTATGCTACTTCGAGTACCAGCTATAAGGAGAGGCAACCGAGGAAATCGATTGCAATTGGCTATTTGATATTAACAAGAATTAGAACCATTTTCAACAGTCTATTGTGATGTATCCTCATGGTTCCAAGTTTTTATTCATCCCGATTTGCTGCGAGTAAAATCTGATAAAGAACCAAGAAAGTTATCTATATTGGGGAAGCATGATCAGTGTTTTGCGTGGCTAGCAGCTATTTGCCTGGGTAGTAGAACAGACTTAGCTGCGAATACTGAACGAGGTTACAAGTCTCGTAATCCTGCCCCACAGACAACAAATAGAATAAAATTTCCATTGCATCCATTACAGTGATCGCCCACGTACGGTATTACAGTCGATCAGAATGATTGCAACAACGCGATTTTTAAGCCCTGGACTTAGCCAGCGCGAGTGAACATCTGTCAGCAGAACATGGGACAATATTGACAGCCTAGTTAGGAGTATGCAAAACCACTGTTGATGAGTTAGAAACATCTTAGGTAACACTACTTATTATTAAGTTAAAACAGACCGCTGAATTATAAATAAGTTTTTCTCACCCAAGTGCGGCAAAGCTGTACATTTTTTCCACCATAAATTGTAATAAAAATATATATTTTATACATACATATGTGGTGACGTTTTTTTTCCGCACCAGGGTTAAAAGCAGCGAATATATGTTATGCACTAAAAAACGTATCAAATAAAATCGGGTCGGGCATATGTCATGGCCATATCGTAGATTTGAACACATCGTGAAATGATCGATCATTTCATGAAATAGTCGTATTTCATGAAATGGCCAACTGTTTATTGGCCACATTGTGATGTGGTTTAGGCAGATCAATGATAAGAAATCGTTTCTCGATATGGCCAACTAAACGCGCGGCCTCTTCATGAAATGGTTAAGATTATTTGGTCATATCGTAAAGTAGTCACATTAATTACCGGTAGAGGCACTGAAAACGCTTTGTTTATGTGTGAAGATGGCGGCCGCTGTCAAAAATGTTATTTCTCGCAGTAAAAAAGTTAATTATTCGCTATTAAGCGAAGAAGAAAGTGATTGCAAAAGAGTTTTCGACGAAAAGGTTCTCGAGTACTTTGCAAATTACGAAAAAACTAAGCAATGTGTTAAAAAACCGTTGAGTTTGGATCGCATTTCACAGGTCGCCCTATTCTACGATCTGGCCAAACTTGGATGATAAAATCGTGAAACGTTGACGATTTTATGATCTGGTTCAAATCTACGATATGGCCACCACACATACACCAATTTGTCTTTTCTAATGTCATTAACATCATCGTGGTTGTTAACCGTACGGGAAAACATCGTGAGGAAATCCACACGGCTAAGTTGTAGTTGACTTTGTCATGTCACAATATATTCGTACAAAACAGCGACAGGCCTGCCCCCTATCACGTGAGTACACTGTCCAAGCAAAACGAGGGTACTCTGAAGTATTACCTCTGCCAACCTGTACTGGGGATAAACGACGTGAACGTTGAATTTGAGTTTTTTAATTTGTAAGTTTTTTTTATTTTTACGTTCCGTCAAAGTTTCTTGGAACACAATAATTACAAAGAGAATAAATATCGTTAATAACACATTTTCATGAATAGTTCTATGATAATTACCATCAAACACTTCCTTTGTCGCATATTCATGTAATAAGAACCCCTGACAAATTGCTCATTTCCATAATAATGTTCGATAATAAGCAAGCATCCATACATTTTACGACGAATTCAAGGTGTCCTAGTCATTTGGGGTATAAGTATTTAAATTAATGCTTTAAACAGTATGATTTAATGGATATATTTTAAAGAAAATATTTTTAGTTATTCTTCTCAATACAAGCTAAATAGGAAACGCAAATAAAATTTTGTAAGCCGATTTATGGGTTTAATTATCTACGTGATAAACCTACGTTTGTTAATAGAAAATTATATTAATGAAATGCTATTTTTACCTATGTAACCCATCTTCGCAAACTCGAACTCGCCTTTCGGATTTCATTTCCACCTAAACATTGTTCATGTTAATTATATCATCAGATTCATATAAGATGTATGCATGCAGTGAACCTGGAAAATATTTGTCGAGATTTTTAAAAACATTCAGAAAGTTAGTTACAAGACTTCTAATTTAAAATCTATTATTTTAACTGCTATAACTATGCCCCATTAAAGTTACACAAAGAAGGTATGTTAATTGCAATTAATTAAATAAAATTAAAAGATATCGTTGTGAAAAGTGATTGGTTGAAAATCGTGTTCGAAAAAGTAACGTGTTAAATTGTCTCGTCATTTTTAATCACGTGGAGTGACAAATCTGATACAAAGCCAACTTTAATAACATTTAATGGAAAATTATCGATCGGAATAGTGCGCCATCAAGTGAAGTAGGTAATCGTTAACATTTAAAAAAAGACAAAAGCCAGCGTGCGCGACACGATTTCAACTTTGAAAACAACATTTGCTACCTACTAATTAATAATAGAGGGTGTATTAACAGCATTCTCATTACACATGTGACGAACGAAGTCGTGCAAATAGTTGTAGAGTTAAAAACTGTAAACAGTAGTAGTACGTACCTTAAAATTCACAGCCAATCTAAACAACTGAAAACTGACATCCATAAATATTTACATTTTGTAAATAGTGAAAGACATGACGTTTTACGGTTAATGTAGTCGAAATGTTGTGGAGTGGATCCTAGTGCTGGATGGAAGGGCGGCGAGGAGCGAAGGCGCGCGGTCTCCGGAGCGCCGACATAGTACCGGCTCGGTGGCGCGGCGGCACGCGATACAGCTCTGCCCCGCGAGACGCGACTGCCGCGCGCTCGGCGCCCGCACCGCCCGCCCCGCGCCGCCGCCCGCCCACGGACCTAACTTGCTCCTTGCACAAAAGCTCTGCCTGAATTTGTTGCCTTCCTTGTCCATCGTCCTCGTGCTATCCAGGTCATCGTACCTGCACTCGGAAGTAACCAAATGAAAACTCCGCCTGTAGTTTGCATATTTAAATATCTAATCTTCTCTACTATATTGTTCGACCTGATTTGCAACCTAATAAAAAGTTATAGCAAGGATAAGGAAGAAATAAAATATTAAAGCACCCGACGTGCAATGAATGCCTACGACTCGGATTAGTTTTCGTAATACCTGGACTTTATAAATCCCTAATAGGGGTGCCAGAGCGCCTAAACTAGACATTCATTAGACACTTTCGGAAGTAGGTAAGAAAAAGTTTTAAATAAAAGTATGGTTGGTGATGGGTCTCCAGCCACATCGGCAAACAATCACATTGAGAGCCGAATAAAACTATTACTGCTATTCTAAGCTTTTGGACAATTGACACTACAGAGCTGATCCAGTTGAACATAGTTGTTATATTTATTGTTGAAATAAATATAAACACAAGAGCAGCGCAAAGGCGATACTATAATATATTCCCACACTGTTTGACTATTCAATTCCTTTGTTCCTAGGCTACGGTACGGTAGAGGCATAAAACTTCCGGATACATGCAGTAGATTTAACTTTCATGAAGCATCGCAGAATGTTGTTGGAAATATATTTTTTAATATAACTACGCAGCAACGTCGGAGTCACGATAATAATAATTTCTGAATGGTGTAAGTTTATGGCTAAGATAGTATATTTTTTATTGAAGCTGTGCCAGCTGCTAGCTTGTTTTAAACATTTACTCAGCACATAATTTAATTGAAATGGACATGCTTGGCTTGGGGTTCTCATGTGTTTTTTTCCTTTCAGTAAACTTTCTCAAACATTTAACACACACAATTATTACAAACTAGTGGATCAGCCCGGCTTCGCACGGGTAGCAAAGTCTATAAATATCTGAGGTTTCTTCAATCACTGCTCGCCCTTTGTGAAATTTAGTGCAATGATTACAATTTATAGCACTCCTGAATAGTATAGCTTTGATATTGTGAAAGCGCTTTTATGAACGTTTCAGAACCTCCGAAAGTAAGCCCTTGCAAAAAAATAAACAGAGTTACAAACTTTGCATACATCATACATATCAGCATACACATATCTCCAACGGTGATTGACTGGTTTCGTAGTTATTTACTAGGACGCCGGCAGCGCATTCGAATTGACAATTCGTTCTCTCCTTGGCGTGAGTTAACTGCCGGTGTTCCGCAAGGTGGTGTGCTGTCTCCTCTTCTATTTGCAATTTTCATTAACAGTATTTCTCATAAACTCACTTCTTCCTACCACCTTTATGCAGATGATCTCCAAATCTATATACAGAGTAATATTGAACAATTAGACATGTCCATAAGCTTGATTAATAAAGATCTAGAACGAATTTTGCAATGGAGTGAGGAATATGGGCTAAAAGTCAATCCAAATAAGTCACAAATAATAATAGTCGGTAGTTCTCGAATGATTTCTAGGATTGATTACAAATCACTGCCGCCTGTTTTATTTGACGGAACATCAATCCCTTTTAGCCCTGTGGTAAGGAACTTAGGCATTATGATTGATAGCAATTTATCTTGGGTACACCAATTAGAATTAGTAAGCCGAAGGATATTTGCGTCAGCGGGCTCCCTCAGGAGACTGCGTAATTTTCTACCTACTGCTACCAAAACTGCGTTAGCTCAATCTCCACTCCTTCTAATTTTGGATTACGCTGATACCTGTTATCCTGATTTAACGGAAGAACAACTTAATAAACTAGAGCGTCTCCAAAACTTATGCATCAGATTTGTTTTTGGATTGCGTAATTATGATCACGTGTCTGTTTATCGTACTAAACTTAAGTGGCTTCCTATTCGCCTCCGCCGCAATTTGCATACCTTGTCCCTCCTTTACTCTATCTTGTTCCATCCTGCCACCCCTTCTATCTAAAAGAACGTTTTCAATTCCTCTCTTCTTCCCATAACCTTAATTTACGTTCAGACCATAATCTTCAATTATCTATTCCCTCTCATACAACCAATTTCTATGGCTCTTCTTTTTCTGTACACGCTGTGCAATTGTGGAACGCACTTCCTGAGGAGATGCGATTGGCTAAATCACTAAATGTGTTCAAAGATCTGGTGAAACAACACTATCTCACTGAAGCGCGTAATACTGTTGCTTTTTAAACTATATATATTTATTATATTTCTAAAACATATATGTGTATTTTATTTAGGTATTTGTATTGTTTGTATATATAAAAGTATGTAGTTATTTATGTATGTGTTCATATTCGTTAAATATCTATATTATTTTGTATGATTAATATTTATATTGTTATTTAAATTAAATAAGTTAGTTTTAAGTAAGCTTAATATCTGATTATGTTTTTTTTTGGCCTTGTTTTGTGCATCTACCCAAATAATTAATTTATCAATCTCACCTTCCAAAGGTTGTCTGGAAAAGATCGCTTTTAGCGATAAGACCAATTGTACCTCACTGTAAACTGTTTGATCATATTATTACTTTTGTAAATTTGTGTTTGATGTGCAATAAAGAGTTATTCTATTCTATTCTACATATACTTACGGCCATCTTTTGCGCGCGCAACCGTTACACAAAAACCATCCTTATAACATGATTCAGTGCGACGACGGCGCGATGGCTTATTTTATGTATAAGTTTGGTGTTTCTATACCGATTTCTATGATTATTTTTTTATTTAATAGGTAATAAAGTAAACTTTTTTAATAAGAGTGAGAGTATTATAAACGTAAGAGTAAACAATTATAATCAGAATTCTCAGAACTGCTAAGTTATCAGGAGTTACACGTGTTATTGTGAGACAATTATAAAAGAATAATGGATAAAGGTGAAGGTAGGGCTTGTCCGGATGCGCATAATTTGCGTGTATGCTCCGGACATGTCCAGATCACTATCCGAGAGGGAGGAGTTTTGGAATCTGTTAGACGATGTTGCGAATGGGTGTGATGAAAATGAGAAAATTGTTATGTTAGGAGATTTTAATGGTTGGGTTGGTGTGTCACGCAACGGTTGTGAAAGAGTTTTAGGAAAGTTTGGTGATAAAAGAGTGAACGAGAATGGTGAGAAAGTGATTGATGTATGTTTGGAGAGGAATCTTTGTGTTACGAACACGTTGTTTGAACACAAAGATATCCATATGTATACTAGACAGAGAGGAAGCGAGAGAAGTATGATAGATTTTGTGATAGTGGATGAAAGACTAAGAGCAAAGGTTGTTGACACCAGAGTCCACAGACAGAGAGAGCAGACCACTTTCTCGTGATATCAGAGACACAGACCACTTTCTCGTGATATCAGGATTGAGGGGACTGTGCACGCGTTGGCGTCACAGGGCCAAAGTGTCGACAACTGAATTTGCGAGCGTAAAAGTGGAGAAATTGGAAGAGGATGAAAATATTAGAGATGAATATATGAAGAAATTGGACGACAGGCTAAGTTGCGTGGAGCTGAAGGATGAATTGGAAATAGAAGAAGTATGTGATGTGCTCAAATCGTCAATGGTTGAATGTGCGACGGGAGTATGTGGATTGAGTAAAAGAACAAATAGACCACCAACAAGTTGGTGGGATAAAGATGTGAAAGAGGCAGTTGGAGATAAGAAGAAAGCTTGGTTAGATTTACTAGCGATTAAAGCTAGTAAACGAATGGATGCGAGAGTAACAGATGATGTAGTGAAGAATAGTGAAGATGAATATAAGAGAGTTAAGAATGAGGTTAAGAAGAAAATAGAAAAGAAAAAGCGTGATCTGATAGAATGGTGTGAGAGGAAACTCTCCGATAATTTCCGGAATAACCAAAAGTTGTTCTGGAAATATATCCGGAAAGAAAAGGGAGTTTCCCAGAACACGAGAGTGAATGTTGTGAGAGATGAACAGGGTGAATTGGCGACGGATGAAAGTAGCATAAGACGAGTATGGAAGAACTATTTTGAGGGACTCTTTGAAAAAGAGGATACATCCATTTCTTCGCCAATCGGCAGTAATGTTGATTGGAACGACGTTATGGGTGACTTTAGTGACAGTGAGATCAGTATGGAAGAAATAATGAAAGCAATGAAAAGTATGAAACTAGGGAAAGCGGCAGGGTATGACAGGATAAACACTGAAATGCTGAGGGCTGGTAAAGGGGTGGTGGCTTCCTGGTTGTACTTCCTTTTCCAAAAATGCTGGTCGAGTGGCAAAGTGCTACAAGACTGGTGCAAAGCGGTAATTGTGCCTTTATATAAAGGAAAGGGGTCACACCAGGAGGCTAGAAACTACCGTGGAATTAGCCTACTCAGTATTGTCGGTAAATTGTATGCAAAGGTTTTGATTGAAAGAGTGATGAATGAAACGGATGATAAAATTTGGGATGTGCAAGCAGGATTTAGAAAGGGAATGGGATGTATGGACCAAATCTTCTCTTTAAGGAGCATCACCGAAAAGTTCTTAGCTAAGAAACGAAAGGTGTATTGCTCCTTCATTGATTTAGAGAAGGCGTATGATAAGGTGGTAAGAAAGTGTTTATGGGAGGTGTTATCCAAGTTCGGTTTGGGGAGTCGACTTATACGTGCACTGGTATCACTCTATGAGGATTCCAGTGCATGTGTGAGAGTAAACGGGGAAAATACTGACTGGTTCGGGATCTCTCGGGGTGTCCGACAGGGTTGTGTAGCTTCCCCGTGGCTCTTCAATTTGTTCATAGATGACTGTTTAACAGAGTTGCGTGAAAGTGATTATGGATTGAGAATGGGTGGATTCATCATTAAATGCCTCTTATATGCCGACGATCAAGTGCTACTTGCATCATCGGTGGAAGAGCTGCAAGAGATGATGAATATTGCATGTGCGTCTTTTGAAAAAAAGGGAATGAGGGTGAATGTGGATAAAACAAAAACTATGGTTTTTGAGAGAGAGGTGAATACGACCGAATGCGTGATTGAGATTAATGGTAAGAAAGTGGAACAAGTGAAAGAGTTTGTATATTTGGGAAGTTTGTTTACTAGGGATGGAAAGTGTGATGCAGATATCGAGAGAAGAGTGAAAAAGGGTAATGCGGTAAATGGAGCACTGGATAGTCTAATGTCTAGTCAGTCGGTGTCTGAAAAGGCCCGAATGGCTGTGCATGATGCTGTCCTCGTTCCTACGCTTATGTATGGCAGTGAATGTTGGGTGTGGCAGAAGAAGCATGAAAGTAGAGTGAATGCAGTAGAAATGAGATCCCTCCGAAAAGTGTGTAATGTAAGGTTATGTGATCGTGTGAGGAATGATGTGATTCGTGAAAGGTGTGGTGTAAAAGATGATATTGTAAGAAAGATAGAAAAAGGAATGTTGAGATGGTTTGGGCACATAGAGAGGATGGATGACAGTAAATTGGTGAAAGAGATATATAGAGCCAATGTGGAAGGTAATGTTAGTAGAGGACGACCTCGGAGGACACATTTGGATCAAATAGAAAATGTGCTCAAAAAGGCAGGTGTCCGCAGTATGAAGAATAAAAGAGCATGTATGAAAAGATTGATGGATGTAAACGAAGCCAGAGAGGTTTGCCAGGATCGTACAAAGTGGCGATCGATAGTCTCTGCCTACCCCAATGGGAACTAACGGCGTGAGAATATGTATGTATGTATGTATGTAATTATAAAAGATAGACATAAGCTGTTCAAAAATATTTTTTTGACAATTTTATGTGGAATATTTCTGTAATACACCATTTCTATGTAACTTTAACCATTAAAGCTGCACACGCGACGGAAGCTTAAAAAATGGAGTGACTTCTCCCATTTTCCCGAAAATTCCCAAAATTACCCTTCACTACTCTGCTAAACAGTATACTATAACCTGCCCAGGAATATGAAAAATAATTGTACCAAGTTTCGTTAAAATCCGTCGAGTAGTTTTTATTTCCATAAGGAGCATACAAACCGACAGACAGACAGGCAGACAGACAAAAATTTTACTGATTGCATTTTTGGCATCAGAATCGATAACTAATCATCCACTAATAGTTTTTTTGAAAACATATTTCATGTACAGATTACACCTCTCTATAGATTTATTATAAGTATAGATATGCTATTAAGGTAGTTAACGTAAATACTTTTAAATTCATATAAACAAATACTGATAATAATATTGAAAGACTCTCAAGAAATTTCTTGCAAAATTGTCTTCGAAATACATAGAAAACTTCTATTTATTTAGATAAAAACTTTGGGAACCAACATCATCACATCGTGTGTTACGAAAAGCCTAATGACCTAACCGATTTTGAATGAAATTAGCAAACAAGAAGAAAAATAGTATTACTGGATAGGATCAAATGTTACTTCATAAAACAGGGTTGATGTCCCTAATTTTTATGGCAAATATCCTAAATTATAAAATAAACATAAAAAATATATGTAAGCAGGTACAAAACAGCACGCTCTCAACCAAAGTTAGCTAAAGCTGCGTGTTGCGCCCCGATAGGCAGCGCGGCTAGCAACCAACGCTATACAACGTAAACGTTATCGAGTAATTATACGTAATGCAGCCATTAACTGCTTTCCGTCAGCAATAATATTACTTATAATGATGGTCATCACAATAACTCTTTTTAGCATAAAACGACACAGCCAAAACGAAGTGTAATGATGTTGGCAGTGTAAAAAATATATGTGTTTGTATCTGCCACCGTAGCACTTACAACAGAATAGTTTAAATAAACGATATCAAAAGATTCGTATAACGGTGCAGGTGGCATAGGATTTGCGAATAAAAAATATATATAATAAATAGTAATAAAGTATTTACTCAGCTTTTCCAAAAGTGAGAGTAGAGAAATTTCTAATTCCTTAGAGAGAAAGAGAATGAGAGACGTTTATTTGCTGTACAGATGAGCATGAAAAATACAATAAATCATAAAAATAATAATAGAAACATTCACACAAACAATTACATTGGAAAAAACATGATAAAAAATACGATATAATGATAATAGAAAAAACAAAAACAAAACGTTTTATAAAATCAAAGTTAAAAAAATATCATTGTTTTATTGGCTGTGTAGTGTCGGCTTAGAATAGCACTACCCCATTTCTTCCGGTGGGTGTACGTAAGAGGCGACTAACGGTATTGGGGCTTTTAAGGGATTTTTGGGCGATGCGGTTGGCGACCCATCACCAACAACCTTTTTATTTTACCATCTTCTCCCCACGCAACTTCCAAAAGTGGCTGAGGAATTTCTGATTCCTTAGCTCTGGCTACCCCTTTTAGGGATTTATAGTCGTGAGTATATGTATGTATGTATGTTTTATTGGCTCTGGCTACCCCTTCTAAAAATTTATAGCCGTGAGTATATGTATATATGTAATTACGTATTTGGTATCACAAGAAAAGCTGATGCAAGATTATAATCAATTTGTTCATTCATCGAACATTTAATATGTCACATCTTCCATGATTGTACGGAGTTTCACAAGGAAGTATATTGGGACCTATCCTTCGCCTTGTTTCCTTCAACGACCTTTTGCAAATTGAATATAACCGAGGAAGGATAAATTATTATAATGATGGACACAGTTGTTTTATTCGAAGTAAAGACAATGGATTATACTCAGTTTACAGCACAATTAGATTTCGATAAGGTTTGCATTTCATATCTGAAAATACATAAGTATAGTTGAAAAAAAACTTGATTTGTGTACAAATGCCCGCATCCAAGTTACTATATCTGATTCATTCATGCACCATTAATATTACGATGAAATCATGTGATACAATATTTCTCGATACCATCCTGAATAGCAATTTAAACTTTTTCTAACCCATTGAACAAGTAAGCAGATAGTTAAGGAACCTTTAGAAATTACGACATCCGTGGCCGAGTGGATAGGTGACTAGCTTCTCGGTCCGAAAGTTGCGGGTGCGATCCTTGCTGAGAGCGCCATTTATGTGTTGATTTTTGAGCATAAATGTTGGTTCCTTAGTCTTGGATGTTATATACATATGTGTATTACATAATATTGAGTATATCTTTGAGTTAGTATCCCATTATACAAGTCTTACTTAGTTTGGAGCGAATTGATCAGTGTATAATGTGTCCTTATATTTATTTATTTATCATTTGGTATCTTTTAGATTCTCGCCTCTCCCATGGCCGAAAAAGAAAATATAAAATTTTAATGGGAGAGGCGGTACTCCCCGCCAAGAGCACAGTCGGTCGGGGTCAGGGAGTCAGGTTCAAGAACCGACGGACGATCCGAGCCGTATCAAGCAGCATCGCTTTCTGCATTTGTGCTGGAACCGACACGCCACAGAAATCCAACCGCCTCAAGTTGGTCGCGAGGCTGGTTGGAATTAACCCGTTCGCGGACAAAACAATTGGGATAATTTCAGTCGAGGTCACACCCCACATGTCGGTGATCTCGTGAGCCAGATCGAGATACTTCCGACGCTTCTCGGTTTCGGCTTTCACGAGACCCTCGTCATGTGGGATAGTGACATCCACTAGAAATACCCTCGACTGCGACCGATCCCATACCACGATATCATGCTTATTCGCTAGAATAGTCCTGTCCGTGATAACGGATCGGTCCCAATAGATTTTGGCACGGTCGTTTTCTAGGATTGGCTCCGGCAGATACTTGTAATACGGCAGCCTCTGCTGCAAGAGTCCGTATTTCGGAGCGAGCTCCTGATGTAGGATTTTGGCTGCTTGGTTGTGTCTGTGCAAGTACTCAGTGTTAGCAAGAGCCGAACAACCGGAAATAACATGCCTAAGTGACTCTCCGGGACGGCCACATGCTCGACAGATGTCTGTGGTACCGTCCTTTAGGATGTATTTCCGATAGTTCCGCGTCTTGATAACCTGGTCTTGTATTGCACAGACAAAACCTTCGGTTTCCCCAAAGAGGTCCCCGAAACCTATGTATACCACATGAAGCAATAAATAAATATGAATATGAATATGAATATGAAACGCAGCCAATGCAGGGAGGCTTTACGGTCCACGAAAGGTTCGTGAAGTACCTTGTAAAACCTCCCGTGCAGCTCCTTCTCTTTCCATACGGACTCCCGATCAGAGGTGCTAAGTACCTCCGGGGTTCGCCAATCCTGTGAGGCCAACGTTAAGGGAGTCAGTCCTTTATCACTAGCGACCACCTCTCCCCGAATACTATCATCCGTCATCGTCAAAAAATAGTTTCTGAGGTTGCATACCTCGCGGTTGTGCATGGTTTTGGCACTCAAGAGGCCTCTACCACCACACTTCCGCGGGATATACAATCTCATAACCGACAATCTCGGATGATGCATTCGATGAGAGGTCATCGTCGTACGAACTCGTCTGTCCAGAGCGTCTAGTTCGGACTGAGTCCATCTGAGCACGCCAAACGTGTACATCAGTACAGGCATGACCCAGGAATTAATGGCTCGGATCTTATTAACGCCTGACAAGTAGCTATTAAGCACACTTTTCAGGCGTTCATAAAACTCCTCGCAAACACCCTGTTTCACGTCTGCCACCTTCACACCGATGGTTTGTGACATGCCCAGATACCGGTATGTTTCAGCCTCGGAGAGTGCCCTCAAATGATTGGTGCCGACATCGACACCATCAGAGTGCACGACATGCCCCTTCTCGACATGAATGACCGCACACTTATCGACCCCGAGCTCCATCTTGACGGAACCACTGAAATCATTAGTGATCGTCAGTAGCTCCGCCAATCTGTCAGCCGTGGGAGCGTAAAGCTTCAGGTCATCCATGTAAAGGAGATGAGGCAAGCGTGGTCCGCCTCTCCGAAACTGAAAGCCTGTCCTTGAATTCTCCAAGAGTGTACTTAGAGGATTCGGGGCCAAGCAAAACCAAACTGGAAAATACCTCGCCTTATATCAATTTGGTCATCCGCGTCCGTCATCCGCTGACCGTCTAAACTCAGGATCGTTCTCCAGCACCCCATACACTGCCCAAGGAAGTGTCGAACTGTACTTTCAATTTTGTACAGTTCGAGGACCCTCATGAGCCATGAATGAGGTACCGAATCGAACGCCTTCCTGTAGTCTATCCAGCCAGCGGAGAAGTTCCGACGGTTGCGTTTGACCAGTTGGCCTTCGACCGCATCGATGAGGAGTAGCTCCTTGCTACCGCGACTACCGCCCCTACATCCGTTCTGAGCTCCAGATATCACAATGTTATCAACAATGTGTTGAGTAATCTTGGAGCTCAGAACGGATGTCAAGGTCTTGTAAATTGTACAAAGACAAGTAATGGGGCGGTATTGTGATGGATCCGCGGTAGCATCGCTCTTTGGAGCTAAATGAGTGACCCCAGTAGTTAAGAAGTTCGGGAGCGTCCCACTCTCGAGGGCGCTTTGGAACTGACGGGCGAGAGTAGCGTGACAGCGCGTGAACCCCTTCAATCAGTAATGGTGCAATCCGTCCGGCCCCGGACTTTTCCAGTTCGGAGCCTTACGGATCGCAGCCACCACATCCTCCTCGGATATGTTGACGGGGTTCATGGGCGCTATGTGCTCGCACGCTCCCTCGACCGCCTCGAACCATCGGCCCTCTTCGTGATCAACAGGCAGCGACCAAAGCCCACGCCAAAAGGCAACTACTTCGGCTTTTTCCGGTCGCTGACCTGTCAAAACCACATCGGGACGCTCCAAAGTTCTGTAGAACTTCTTCTGGTCACTCATGAAGAGACGATTCTGTTGGTACCTCTTTACCCTTTCAGAATATCGCCTAATTCGCTTACCCCAAGCAGCGATCTTCTGCTTCAGATCATCGATGCGCTCCACCAGTCTACAGGCAAACTCCGGTGAGTTGTCAAAGACATTCTCACCAGGGAATGCCTCCCTGACGAAGCGCACCACCCTCGGCCTATTGTTGCCTGATCTGAAGCTGGTCAGTTTGCCGATGAGGACCCTGGCCCTTGTGATACGGCTTTCAATCCGCCTCATCCAGGCTGGTCTAGTTCTAGTCCTGGGACTAGTACTGCCAGCCTGGCGGGAGCCACCAGCTCTTGTTGGCGGCATCCTGACGCCGACAAATTGACTCTTGCTGCTCTCTAAAAATGAGGGCAGCATGTTATTGACGGCCTCAACGACATCCCGAACCTTGATGCTGAGAGGAACTCGGGGCAGCCTTGGCCTCCTTTCGAGAGGCACTTGGCGATATTCCAGGATCGTCTCTTCGAGTGCACTCCTCACCAAATCCAAATCCAGGGAGACTGTTCCCCAATCGCTTTCCGCACCACCCACATCCGGCAGGGTAGCAATTGGCTCCCTCCGTACTTCCCTACTCGTATTTATCATTATTATTAAAAAACCACTCTTAGGACATTTTCGCACAATACCGTTTTGCGGATAACATGAAAGTCGATTACTAAAAAGCTTCCTCCATCCTTGGCTTTAGTCGCATGGTATGCTGACAAAAAGCTGATTGCACAAAATTTCAACAATGCATACTTACAAAATGATTCAAAATATGATATGATTTATAACTAGTATTCATTTTATATTCAAAACTAAAATTACTTAAAATAAGCATGATTATGCATGTTCTATTTACCCACTAAATTAAAAATTCAATTCAATAAATATCATTACGTTCAAGGAGAATTAATCACCCTGTTTCGTAATGTCTATTGCTATCAGATAGGGGCAGGCCTATCGCCGTCTTTGTACGAATACACTGTCACATGAATAAGTACAACTTAGCCATGTGGGTTTCCTCAAATAATTGTATTTATTGACACAACGAAACATGATTATTAATTCTCCTTAAAGCTAATGATATGTAACAAAACATAATTTTGTTAAATTTATTATAGGATTGAAACTCACGTGAGTACCCGACCTACAAAAACGTGGGTACTCCGAACACTAGGTGACAATGTCACGAAGAATTAGTAACTCTGCCAACCCCTTCAGGGATATACGGTGTGAACGTTTGAGTTGAAATGAGTATAGAGCAAATATTTATGCAAAAAGGAAAAACTTTGTAAAAGTAGTTTTATGAGTATCATAAAAGCTCTGCGACTAAATGTAGAGTTTTACTTTGAAAATGAACGTAGGTTTTTCATGCATGAAAGAGAAAGTTTAAAATGAATTTATTTTATGAATTGAATGAATTGAATTTACAAATGTCAAGCAATAAACGAGACCTAGAAGCGAAATTCTGCGCTATGTATCTGTTTCTATTGCAAAGAGAACAACAAGGTGTCCGTATCTCGTAAAATTCACTTTAGTTGTCGTCCTTAGTACGAAATGATATAACTTTCATAGGGGTCCATATTGGCTCACATAAAATTCTAAATCATATTTGTCGTCTTACAAAAGATTTGTGTTCATAATTTTATTTTTCACACTTTATTTATTCATACATTTTTAATACTACCAACAGAATTTATAACAGTTAGTAATCATACATACATACATACATATACTCACGGCTATAAATCCCTTAACGGAGTAGCCAGAGCTTTGGAATGAGAGATTCCTCAGCCACTTTTGGAAGTTGATTGGGGAAAAGATTGTAATAATAAATGTTTTTGGTGACGGGTCTCCAACCACATCGCTTAGAATAACACTACCCCATTTCTACCCGTGGGTGATCGTAAGAGGCGACTAAGGGTATAGGGGCTTTTAAGTGATTTTTGGGCGATGTGGTTGGAGACCCGTCACCAAAAACATTTATTATTACCATCTTTTCCCCATCAACTTCCAAAAGTGGCTGAGGAATTTCTCATTCCAAAGCTCTGGCTACCCCATTAAGGGATTTATAGCCGTGAGTATATGTATATATGTAAGTATGTACTATTACAACTAAGAATCTTTTTAAAACTGTATTTTTTTCAAGATTCAATACATTCATATTACAGGTCATATTATTTTTATTAATAATATCCTTCCTACGACAAACAAGCAAGCATGCATGCAAATAGGCATGAATCATGCATTTAAGTTGCACGCTCCGCTGCGCTTCGCTCGCTCGTTTTATACATAATCTAACCTAACCTAACCTAGCTAAATGTGACCTAACTTTTTTTTGCCTGCGACCCACCCAAGCAGGGGGCGCAACCCCCCTGCACCCCCTTTACATGCAACCAAGCAACCAAGCAAGCAAGCAAGCAAATACAGATAAAAACACATATAATTTTTGCCGTCATTTGGCAATCCTTCGGGAGAGTAGTAAAAGGCTTGATCTATGCTCGGTTACAAGTCTGATTTTTTTAATAAAATGCCTAGCTTATATACTAACCCTAAACGTGATCTTTATTAAATGACTAGTGGATCGGCCCAGCTTCGCACAGGTAGCATAGTTTTAAAAATATCTGAAGTTTCTTCAATCACTGCTCAAGATTTGTGAAATTTAGCGCAACTTATAGCACTCCTGAATAGTGAAGCTTTGTGATTAAGAAAACGCTTTAATGATCGGTTCAGTATCTCCGAAAATAGTCCCATGCAAACAAACAATCAGAGTTATAAACTTTGCATACATTATTTTATTTTATTATTATTATTTTATTTTCTTTGGAAGATTAACAGACCAATACAAACAATATAATACTAATAATGAATAAACAATGCCATTTACAAATCTTCACCTATAAAAAAATTACATAATACTTACAGAACTAAAAGATTTAGGTAGAAATTAAATAATAATAATGTTGAGGTTAGTGTAGGAAATATTGGCCGAAATGTAAATTAGTTAATAATTTTCTTACTCTTGTATCTTACATATACTCACGGCTACCTTTTGCCCGAGCAACCATCACTAAAAAAATAATCCTTATAGCATGATTCAGTATACACGTGCGACGACAGGACGTTATGGCTTATTTCATGTATAAGTTTGGTGTTTCTATACCGATTTCTATGATTCTTTTTTTATTGAATAGGTAATAATGTAAACTTTTTGAAATGAAAGATGAATGAGAGAACTATAAACGTAAGAGTAAAAAAATATAATCAGAATGCTCCGAACTGCTAAGCTATCAGGAGTTACACGTGTTATTGTGAGTCAACCATAAAAGATAGACATATGCTGTTCAAAGATATTTTTTAGAGACTTTTATGTAAAATATTTCCGTAACACATGATTTCTATGTAACTATAACCATTAAGGCTGCACGCGCGACGGAAGCTTAAAAAATGAAGTAACTTTCCCCGTTTTCCCAAAATTTCCCAAAATTCCCCTTCACTACTCTGCTGAAAAGTAAACTATAACCTGCCTAGGAGTATGAAGTATAATTCTACCAAGTTTCGTTAAAATCAGTCATGTAGTTTTTGTTTCCATAAGGAACATACAAACCGACAGACAGACAGACAGACAGACAGACAGACAGACAGACAGACGGACAGACAGACAGACAGACAAAAATTTTACTGATTTTATTTTTGGCATTAGTATCGATCACTGATGACCCCCTGATAGTTATTTTAAAAATATAATTAATGTACAGAATTGACCTCTCTACAGATTTATTATAAGTATAGAAGATTTTATCTTGATTTATATTTAATTTTTATCTAATGAATGTGTCGTAAAAATTGATACGGCACAAAATTTATAAAAAACAAATTTAGACTAAAAAACATTTATGAATATTATAGTTATTTATTGAAATTATTATACTGTCGGTCATAAGTATAAACAAATATTATTAAATAAAAAGTGTATGATTAATTAGTGATATTATGAATTTCGATGATTATATTTTTCAATATTTATGACTTAAAATTTTTATGAAGACTGATCACTATGATTTTAAATGGTATGTGAAACATTTTCGGACCTCCTATGATAGGATTTTAAAAGTTAGGTAAGAAAAAGCGCACCCCTTCCATAGTTCACAGAGCGTCCGTCCTTTTTCTACCCACGGTTAGTAAAAGGCGACTAAGGGTATAAGGATTTTTAAAGTTGTTTTTAAGCGTTTCGGTTGGAAACTCATCACCAACGATACTTTATTTCTCGTGTCGTATGTCTCCTTATGTTTAGCCCGTGCTTTTTACGTTTCCCTTTAGAAACATTTTATCAAAAATCGTGTATACGTTGCGGACATACCCACGGCTGCAAATCACAAAAATGGGTTAGTAAAAGCTTGTAATATTTAGTATTTCATTTATTATGAAATAGAAATTTTCATATCATTAAAATTATTTATTTTTGACCTACCTCAATACTGTGTTATTATTTTTGTGTGCCAAATAAAAAAAACCTTTATTCGCTTGGATTTGAAGTGTGTCTTTTGAAAATGTATCCAGTACATATTTATTTATATGGCAGTGTTAACCCTGTTAAAAAAATTCTCAGTTCGCCTTGTGAACCTTAATTTTATTATTAGCTCTTGCCTTTTTTGACGAATAAATATGGATTTAATATCATTATCTCTTCACCAGAAAAAAACGCCATAATACATTACGCATACGAGTACATACATACATATACTCACGGCTATGAATCCCTTGAAGGGGTAGCCAGAGCTAAGGAATCCGAAATTCCTCAGTCACTTTTGGAAGTTGCGTGGGGAAAAGATGGTGGAATAAAGGTAAGTTGGTAGGTTTAGTGTCGGCTTAAAATAACACTACCCCATTTCTTCCGGTGGGTGTACGTAAGAGGCGACTAACGGTATTGGGGGCTTTTAAGTGATTTTCGGGCGATGCGGTTGGAGACCCATCACCAACAACCTTTATTTTTTCTAACAAAATTTCCAAAAGTGGCTGAGGAATTTCTTACTATGAACCTCTTCTAAGGATTTA
The DNA here is from genome assembly GCA_963576735.1 of Bedellia somnulentella. Classification (NCBI taxonomy): domain Eukaryota; kingdom Metazoa; phylum Arthropoda; class Insecta; order Lepidoptera; family Bedelliidae; genus Bedellia; species Bedellia somnulentella. Next base: position 9,993,349 of record OY755174.1, read on the forward strand.
TAGCCGTAATGTATGTATGTATACAATTTGCACTTTTTGTACTTAATTTCAAAAAAAACTGATAATTTAAATGCGCCATCATCAAAGCCATAAGGTCTCAATTATATTATAATATAATAATTATCTGTACTTATAATAAATCTGTAGAGAGGTCAATTCTGTACAAGAAATATATTTTCAAAATAACTAGCAGGGGGTGATTAATGATCGATACTGATGCCAAAAATGCAATCAGTAAAATTTTTGTCTGTCTGTCTGTCTGTCGGTTTGTATGTTCCTTATGGAAACAAAAACTACTCGACGGATTTTAACGAAACTTGGCACAATTATTCTTCATACTATACCTTATACTAGGCAGGTTATAGTATACTTTTCAGCAGAGTAGTGAAGGCAGGTTATAGTATACTTTTCAGCAGAGTAGTGAAGGGGAATTTTGGGAAATTTTGGAAAAACGGGAGAAGTTACTCCATTTTTTAAGCTTCCGTCGCGTGTGCATCCTTAATGGTTAAAGTTACATAGAAATCATGTATTACGGAAATATTCTTCATAAAATTGTCTAAAAAATATCCCTCAAGAGCATATGTCTATCTTTTATGGTTGACTCACAATAACACGGGTAACTCCCGTAAGCAGTTCGGAGCATTCTGAATATATTTGTTTACTCTTACGTTTATAATACTCTCACTCATCCATAATTTAAAAAAAGTGACATTATAACCTATTCAATTAAAAAAAGAATCATAGAAATCGGTAGCGAAACACCGAAATTATACATGAAATAAGCCATCGCGCCCGTGACCAAAACCAAATCCTTACTAATTTACATATTACATACTAGATGGCGCCAGTAGTTGCATCCTACATCGCGGGATGGTTTCTGTTTTAGATTGTTATAAGTTCTTTATAGCGTTCAACTCCACTTCAACTCAAACAGAAAATTTGCTTAATAACGGAGATACTGAACCGTTCATTAAAGCACATTCAAAATCTCAAAGCTACACTGTTCAGGTGTGCTAAAAATCGCGATCATTGCGCTAAATATCACAAACCTTGAGCAGTGATTGAAGAAACCTCGGATATTTAAAAACCAACGCTACCCGTGCGAAGCTGGGCCGATCCCCTAGTAATATGTAAAATATTTTGTTCCGCATAATCAAAAGTGTTTTTTATCGCAGAGCAAACCAATTGCATATTTTTTTATACGTATGTCCGTGGCCGGGTGGTTAGGGAACCAGCTTCTCCGTCCTGGGGTATTCCCCACCGACTAGGGTTACCATATCTCAGGATTTGTCCTGGGATTTCAGGATTTTGAATACTTATGTATTAATTTAAAACAAACTTAAAATAATCTTCTTTTGGTAACAATTGCAGTTAAAATCAATACTTATTTATCGAAGTAAAATGAACTCAAAACAATCTTCTTTTGGTAACAATTGCAGTTGCAGTTAAACATATACTCACGGCTATATTTCCCTAAAAGGGGTAACCAGAGCTAAGGAATTATAAATTTCTCAGCCACTTTTGGAAGTTGAGTGGGGAAAAGATGGTAAGAATAAAGGTTTTTGGTGATGTGTCTCCAACCGCATCGCCAAAAAATCCAATAAAAAGCCTCAATACCCTTAGTCGCCTCTTACGACACCCGTGGGTAGAAAGGGGTAGCGACATTCTAAGCCGGCACTACACGGCAAAGTTGCAGTTGCAGTTAAAATCAATCCTTATTTATCAAAGTAAAACAAACTGAAAATAATCATAATCATCAGTGCCATGTTGAATACAATTGTGTAGTATGTGCGCTGGGCGCTCTCATCTGTAGAAAATCTCAGGACTTTTCCATGGAAATCAGGCCTTTTCTCCGGACTTTTGATTTTTTCATCTGGTAACCCTACCACCGACCAACTAAATCCGTACAACTCAAAACCGACCAACTAAACTGTTCCCCGCCGACCAACTATATAGTTCAACTATATAAATTTGACTACTGGGTGTGACCCACGGACCAACTAATCTTTATAAAGGGTTGGTAAGATGTTGTAAAATTTTCGTCAGTATAAAAATATCAAGTGGTAAAAAAACTTAGAAATTTGTTACAAAATGTTGTCGGTTTTTATCCGTTTCTGTGACATACCAGGGTGGTATAAATCCATGCATAGTACTCTCATCTTTTTTTTATTATTAGAAACTCATAAACTATGAATAGAACATTTCGGAAGGCTATACTTAATCACTAAAATGAATCGTTAGTAAAATACATTAAATACTGTAATATGTTGATAATTTTGTTTGCGATGTTTTGGTTTAATCAAGTTTACAATTCTAGTCTTTACTACATTCCCAAAAAGAGATTTTTTTCTATTTTCTAATATTATATGGGTTCCTGGTACAAAAATTGCTAAATTTAACGTTAATTTGCCTGCCGCCTATCACGTGATTACACTGTCCAAGCAAAACGTGGGTACCTACTCGGACACTAGGTGGCGCAGTCACGTGATGTTTCGAAGTTTTGGTACCTCTGCCAACTCCTTTGGGAATATACGGCGTGATCATTTGAGTTCAAGTTTAAAAATGGTATTATAAATTAGTGAAAACTGCAGAAAAATATAATTTTGTCTAAAACCAGACACAACTAGTTGTTGGGTGGGGAAGAGGATTTTCAAAAATCATTCCCCTCCGTACAACTAGTTGGTCAAGTGATTAGTTGGTCAATAGGGAATACCTCGACTTAACATACAAAAGAGGCAGAGGAATTTCTTATTTTGAAGCTCTAGCTACCCCTTCTAGGGTTATACCCACAATTATAAAAGTATTTTAATTGTACAAATAATAATCTTATTCACGTTAATTCGAAATTATGAGAACGATTCAATTCATACATAGCCCGAGCTTCAGATTTAGAAATTCTTTTTCCATTTTTGAAAGTTGTGTGGGGAAATGATAAAAAAAACGTATATTGTTCATGATTGTTCTCCAACCGCATCGCGCATCGGAACTCTAAGTCGCCTCTTACGACACCCGTGGATAGAAATAGGTTAGTGCAATTCTAAGCAGCTATTAATATAAATATGTGTATTTTCAATTCATCTCTTCACTATTATTATTCATGAAAACAACAAAAAGCAAAAACGTTTATTGTAACAACACATTTCATTTAAATTTTACATTCTAAATACATAATTTAGTGATAATTTAGTGATAGTGATAGTCATAGTTTCTATATATTTAGGGAACTATAGGTTTATGATATGTCCTTGTAAACTTTATACATATTTGTTAAAACGACTGTTTGTTTCCTCAATAAAATAAAATAAAATGTCCAAACTAACAAAGTTAAAACTTACAGCTAAGAAAAGCTTAGTCAAATAGTCCACCCCGAATCGCATCCGACGCAAAAGTGCCCATTACACTTGCAGCAATTTCTCAGCCTCCTTCTCAACTCTCACACAAAACCTTTGGCCTTCGAACACCATGCCCCACTCACATCCACTGCGAAAAGGATAAAAATATAGGCTATCTTTAGAGGGGCGTATTTGGCATGCTTTTGCATAGCACCCCACTCGGCAGCCGCACTAACCCACATATTTTTTTAAGAAGAAATGTTATTTAATATTCTGTTCTAGTGGATCGGCCCAGCTTCGCACGGGTAGCGTAGTTTTTTATATTATTAAGGTAAGCAAAATTAAGATTACAGACTTATATATATACTAGTGGATCGGCCCCGCTTCGCACGGGTAGCGTAGTTTTAAAAATATTGGAGGTTTCTTCAATCACTGCTCAAGCGTTATGAAATTAGCGCCTTTATTACAACTTACAGCACTCATTTTTTAAATCTTTTTTTGTTCATGAAAACCTCATTTGGGGATTATAACTAATAAATCAGTTGGCAGAGCGTCGTCGGGGCGTATACCCGAGGTCGCGGGTTCGATTCCCGCCTGTGTCGAAATTTTTCTTTCCTTTATTTATTCTTTATTTATTAGTTACAGCACTCATGTCTGAATATAGTGTTACTTTGTGATTTTGAAAGCGCTTTTATGATCGGTTCAGATCAATATCTCCGAAATTAAGCTAATTTTTAGGTTTTAATTGATGCAACTACTGGCGCCATCTAGTACGTAATATGTAAATTACTAAGAATTTGGTTTTGATCGCGTGCGACTATTATGTTGGGACTATTAATTTGGTGTTGCTTTACCGATTTCTATGATTCTTTTTTTATTGAGTAGGTAATAATGTTAACTTTTGAAATAAGGGTGATTGAGAGTATTATAAACGTAAGAGAAAACAAATATAATCAGAATGCGCCGAACTGCTAAGCTATCAGGAGTTACACGTGTTGTTGTGAGTCAACCATAAAAGAGAGACATATACTGTTGCGGAATATTTTTTAGATAATTTTATGTAGAATATTTCCGTCATACGTGATTACTATGTAACTTTGACCATTAAGGCTGCACACGCGACGGAGGCTCAAAAAATGGAGTAACTTCTCCCGTTTTCCCAAAATTTCCCAAAATTCCCCTTTACTATTCTGCTGGAAAGTATACAAAAACCTGCCCAGGAGTATGAAGAATAATCGTACCAAGTTTCGTTAAAATCCGTCGAGTAGTTTTTGTTTCCATAAGGAACATACAAACCGACAGACAGACAGACAGACAGACAGACAAAAATTTTACTGATTGCATTTTTGGCATCAGTATCGATCCCTAATCACCCCCTGATAGTTATTTAGAAAATATATTCCATGTACAGAATTGACCTCTCTACAGATTTATTATAAGTATATAGATATATATATATATATATTACCTTTTAACTAAAAATATATATTTTGAGGCACAAAATCCCAAGTCCATTAATTAATTACTCTAAAGCAGTTGAAATTTAATATTTTTAGTGAATAACCTGTTTTATATACGTAATAAGAATATCGAAAATTATGAACTTCATAATCTCTTAAAACCATTTTATTCCTTTACTAAAGGCAATTCCACCTCAATTTGGTCTTTAAATGTTAATACTGGTATTTTTGCAAAATGAGAATAAGGATACCTTGCTTCCGATATACAGATATATATCTGAGGTTTCTTCAATCACTGCTCAAGCTTTATGAAATTTAAGCCCCTTGATTACAACTTACAGCACTCCTGAATAGTGTAGTGTAGCTTTATGATTTTGAAAGCGCTTTAATGAACGGTTTATCTCCGGTCTATCTGCTGTGTAGTGTCGGCTTAGAATAGCACTACCCCCTTTTTTCCGGTGGGTGTACGTAAAAGGCGACTAACGGTATTGGGAGTATTAAGGTATTTTTGGGCGATGCGGTTGGAGACCCATCACCAACAACCTTTATTTTACCATCTTTTCCCCACTCAACTTTCCAAAAGTGGCTGAGGAATTTCTTATTCCTTAGCTCTGGCTACCGCTTCTAGGGATATATAGCCGTGAGTATGTATGTATGTAAACGTAAGAGTATACAAATATAATAAGAATGCTCCGAACTGCTAAGCTATCTGGAGTTACACGTGTTATTGTGAGTCAACCATAAAACATAGACATATGCTGTTGTGGAATATTTTTTAGACAATTTTATGTAGAATATAATATACGTGATTCCTACTTTGACAATTAAGGCTGCACACGCAACGGGAGCTTAAAAAACGGAGTAAAAACTCCCGTTTTCCTAAAAGTTCCCACAATTCCCCTTCACTACTCTGCTGAAAAGTATACTATAACCTGCCCCGGAGTATGAAGAATAATTGGACCAAGTTTCGTTAAAATCCGTCGAGTAGTTTTTGTTTCCATTAGGAACATACAAACCGAGAGACAGACAGGCAGACAAAAATTTTACTGATTGCAATTTTGGCATAAGTATCGATCCCTGACCACCCCCTGATAGTTAATTTGACAATATATTTCATGTACAGAATTGACCTCTCTACAGATTATTATAAGTATAGATTATTTTAACCAAATGATATATAGGAGGTTTTTCATTATAAATAGTGAACAAATAATCGTGATAGCTCAATAAGTACAACATCCGCCTTCTATGGAGATATGCGTGGGTTCAAATCCTGGGTAGGGCCTACAACCATTTGTTTTTTCTAAAGTCATAAGTGTGGTTAAATTATCTTGTTTATTTTTATTCATTTTTAATTCCTCCTTTACTGTTTAATCTTATTATTAAAGAAACCCTTGTTCCAAATTTAAAGCTTATGGGTAGAGTAATAGATTAAAAATACAAACAAAAATTACCACATTAACTAGTTTAGGAGTTTTTTTTTGTAAAGCAAAAGATATGTTGTAATTGTAAGCAAAATGTAATTTAAATCTTTATAGTCTTTCTTTTTACACCACCTAGTCTACTTTTGACATATAACATAACATAAACATAAACGTTCACGCCGAATATTCCCGAAGGGGTTGGCAGAGGTACTAATACTTCTGAATATCACGTGACTTTGTCACCTGGTGTTCAGAGTACCCACGTTTTGCATGGACAGTGTACTCACGTGATAGGGGGCAGGCCTATCGCCGTTTTGTACGAATACACTGTCACATGACTAAGTACAACTCAGCCATGTGGGTTTCCTCACAATGTTTTCCCTCACCGTTAACAAACATGATAAATTAACCACACATATGTCTTTAGAAAAGACAAATTGGTGTAGGCCCGACCCAGGATTTGAACACTAGTCGTTTGCACGATAACCTAGTGTTCTACCCACTGGGCTATCACGGTTGCTACATCTACATTTGAGAAAATCACAAATAACATTAAAGCTCTATTTAAAAAGAAAGTGATGACTTATAAAGTGATGAAAGGAAACGCGTTCCCAAATTTCAAGATTTGTAGGCACAGAAATGAGGAACCTATAAATTTTTCATAAATAAATAAGAGTACTAAAGCGGGTCTCTCCAGCCCACTTTTGGCGCAATGAGAATCGCCGCCTCCGTGCTAATATTTTTTAAAACATATTTTATTCCCACGAGTAGCGAGGGAAGATGCTTGAACTCCGCTTTCCAAAGCAATGTTATTTAGTATAAGGAGTGGACTCCGGGACAAAGGCACACCTACGACCAGGCACACCGCGCTAACCACGGCAAACCTATAATTACATACCACAGTGCATATTTATGCCCTAATACCCTTAGTTGACTTTTACGGACATTAAAGAAAAGAAATGAGGTAGTGCTATTCTAAGCCGACACTGCACAGCTAATGGGAGAGTACTCAGAACAAAAGCTCCGAATTCGTACATTAACTAGCTCTGAATCAAAATAATGAAAGAATTCACAAATAGACTTCCACGACCAATTAATGTTTACCCTAATTAACTTGCAGTGCTCGGAATCGCAATATTCATCTTAGTGCGACTTTCACCAATCGTACCACCTTCTGAGAACAAATTACACTGCCATTTCAAATGCCAGTGTAATATCCAATCACACACACATACATACATATGCTCACCAAGCCCCTCTTTCCCACTGGGCACTCTGGGCACTTGCCCAGGGCCCCGTGAACCATAGGGGCGCCCTCGTCTCAGCCAGATAACGAAACGATAATTTTTGGATTCGAATACATCAAACCTGAATTACTGACTACAATACCAATTTGCTAATAGCTTTTGCATGCGCGAAGCTAATCTACTCATACTCAAAAATTAGGCTTTCCGATTTCAGCATGCTTAAAAGATAAATTCCCATATATAAAAATACAATTTAATGGTATACTAAGTACGTCAAATTCTCTTTAAGTTATATGCACCATGTCTTGATTTCTGATGCGTTGTTCTCGAGATATTTAATCAACAAAATATAAAAAAACTATGTGTTTATAGACAAAAAAAATTGTACGCTTTTGTTTACAAATAATAGATAGCAGTGAAATTATAAAAAACTATTCTACTCGCTTATATCTGTAGATACACAAAACGATCGAACGATACGATAGACTAAGGTTCTAGTTGGACAACAGACATCGCTCTAGATAGATCTACTCGCAAGATCCATATAGCGGCGTAAAACTGATCGTGACCGGACCGAAAATTAAACTAGAAACTTGCTTATCTACTTTCTTTGTTTATTCTGACTATAGTGTTATAGATATAGTGTTCTGTCAAAGTCATAGGGGCCCCATTATCCTCATATGCCCAGAGCCTCACGGCTTTGATGCTCACGGCTATAAATCGCGACAAAGAGGTAACCAGAGCTGCAGAATCTATAATGTCTTAGCCATTGTAACTTTTATGTAGAATAGATTATGAAATAAACGATGGTTGGTATTATTTCTCCAGCCACTGAGCCCAACAGTAACTTAAAAAGACCTAATACCCTAAGTCACCTCTTATGTCACCCGCAGGAAGAAATGGTTCAGTGTTATTCTTAACCGGCACTACAGACTATAACAAATGGATTGAAATTACATACATACTTACATACATATACTCACGGCTATAAATCCCTAGAAGGGGTAGGCAGAGCTAAGGAATTAGAAATTCCTCAGCCACTTTTGGAAGTTGAATGGGAAAAAGATGGTGAAAAAAAGGTTGTTGGTGATGGGTCTCCAACCGCATCGCCCAAAAATCCCTTAAAAGCCCCAATACCGTTAGTCGCCTCTTACGTACACCCACCGGAAGAAATGGGGTAGTGATATTCTAAGCCGACACTACACAGCAACATTGAAATTACATACTGGCATAAATACATTCACGACTATAAATCCCGAAATGTGAGCTTCAATATTAGTAGTTACTAATATGAAGAGTTCCTCAGCCACATTTCTGCTACTATGAAAACTTAACGACGACCGGTTAAATTCGATAGCTATATATTCGATGCTGCAGAAATAAATACTGTGATAAAATAAACCTTAAAAATTCCTCTGGGTGGGTTGTTGTACAAGCTCTATTGTAAAGTGTAATATAATATACTGTTTATAATGTTTTTCTTTTTATTTAACGTTTTCTTCGATTTGACTAAAGTTATATTTTTTTTATTTAAATAAAAATTGCACAAAAAGAAAATGTTTAGTCTATTATTGTGTTAATAGATTGTAGAACGATACAAAAATGTGAACAGGAGATCGGCGTTTACAGCTGCAATGCAACACAGTTAATAACAATAGCAACTTGTATCCGATAACTCACAATGTATTACTTACTTTTTACTACGAATAAACTTATATAAACTTTTTGTAACTTTAGTTGGGAACATATCGTAATCTAAAGGTCGTTGATGATGGGTATACAACCGCATCGTCCGTTGTTGTTTCATTTTCGTAGAATACTTTGACACTTTAAAAAAAATCATTACCTCACAGCCCATATATGTCCCCACCAAGGGGCTCGAGCCTACCATATATAGGGCGATTTGGCCATAGTCCACCACGCTGGCCAATTGCGGGTTGGCAGACTAACGACTACTACCGTAATAGTAGCCGGGACCGACGGCTTAACCCTCGGAATCATCTTAATTTTCAGATAATCAGGTGATTCAAGCCTGCAATATCCTACCAAACTGGGTTAAATCTTAAAAAAATAATTTGTAAAGTTACCACCCCCCGGGGATCGAACCCAAGACCTCCGTACTTGAAACCAAGCGCTTAACCGCTAGACCACGGAGGCAGTCCAAAAAAACATTATTAAGTAATAATCCATACTAATCCATACTAATATTATAAATGGGAAAGTGAGTTTGTTTGTTTGTTTGTTCCGCTTTCACGCCGTAAATACTGAACCGATTGCTTTGAAATTTTTCAGACGTGTAGTTAGAAGTCTAAATTAAATAATAGGGTACTTTTTATCCCGGAAAAATATGTTCCCATGGGAAATCAAAAATATTGTTTGCTTACTAAATGCATTGGAGATGGCGCTGTGCATGTGCATCGTTTAAAACAACGTAAAATATTGTAAACTAATATAAAAATCAAAATTTAGAAGCTTAATGGTTCGGTAATGGATCCCCGAAAATAAGGAACTCCCGAGGGATAATGTACTATTTTTTTATCGTATACTTTTTTTTTTACATCTACTTATATTGCAAACGAATATTAACATGTAAATTTAGAAGCTAAATGAAACGACGACGATTCCTTGAAACTAAGGAATCCGCAAGAGTTCTCATAGGAACATCAAAAAACCTTAACTCATATATGGCTCAAAATATTGCAGCGATTATTTTTATCATCGATGGAATTCACATCAGACACTTTGTTAATGTTCATTTTGGAAAGATGAAGGGGTTTCATCAATTTAAATGACAAATTTGTTTATCAATAGTAAGACTAATATGAAATAAAGCGTAATAAAAATTTTACACCGCCCCGGTAACGTCTCCGTGGCGTAGCGGTATAACTAACTACTATGAATATTTAATTAGAACTATTATGAATCAATCGTCCCGGGTTCGTATCTCAGGTAATTCAATCTTTTTGTAAAAATGTGTTGTTAGCTTAAAATAACACTGTATATAATAATAACAAGCACTATCCCTTCAATTTAGCGATTATTTTGGAAGGAGATCCACCACTAATCATCCCTATATTGCCGACCAATCGCTGCAAGCTCTCCCACTATCACCAACGGTCAGTGTAGGGGGCAGCACCGGGCCGTCGCCGCAGCGCCAAACTACTATCCGTATCTGTACTTACTAAAGATATTCTCATTTCTGAACATAAAAACTTGGTATATTTGTTTCATGATTCTTATGAACAATTAAAAAGGAATTTTTGGAACTCAACCCCTAACGGGTTGATATAGCAAATGAAAGTTAATATAGAGTTTTTTTACATTTACATTACTTGGTGCGATTGAATTTATGAAATCCATCTATCAATCATTCATGAATATATGCTAACAACCATAAATTCCATAAAAGGGTAGCCATAGCTTCGGAGATTCTTCATCCAATTTTGGAAATATATTGATAAAAGATAGGTTAATAAAGGTTGTTAGTGATGGGTCACAAACTGCATCGCCCAACAATCACTTAAAAAGCCTCAATGTCCTTTATGTCATTTACAATGCCCGCGGGATTATAGATATAAAAAACAGAAGTTGAGATAGTGTTTCGGTATTTTGGTATTATGTAAACTGGATGCAAAAAATGAAGTCCACGCGGACGAAGTCGCGGGGCAAAAAGCTAGTAATAAATAAATAAACAGGCATATTTTACACATATTTAGTTAGCCCCAAACTAAGCAAGACTCGTATTATGGGATACTAACTCAACGATATATTAAATATAGTGGATCGTCCCAGCTTCGCACGGGTAGCGTTGTTTTTTTAAATATCTGAGGTTTCTTTCTTCGGTCACTGCTCAAGCATTGTGAAATTCAGCGTAATGTTTTAAATTTATTAAATTTATAGCACTCCCTTAACAGTGTAGTTTGGTGATTTTGAATGCGCTTTAATGAACGGTTCAGTATTTCCGTTTAATAGCAAATTTTGGAATATAACGCCATCAAGTATTTATAACAATCTAAAAAATAAATCATTACGTTATGTAGGATGCAACTACTGGCGCCATCTAGTATGTTATATCAAAATTAGTAAAGATTTGGTTTCGAACACCGGCGCGATGGCTTATTTTATGTATAATTTCGGTGTTTGTCTACCGATTTCTATGATTCTTTTCTTATTGAATAAGTAATAATATTACCTTTTTTAAATTAGGGATGAGTGAGAGGTTTACAAACGTAAGAGTGAACAAATATAATCAGGATGTTCCGAACTGCTAAGCTATCAGGAATTACAAGTGTTATTGTGAGTCAACCATAAACGATAGACATATACTGTTGAGGATTTTTTTTTAGATAATTTTATGAAGGATATTTCCGCCACACATGATTTCTATGTAAGTTTAACCATTAAGGCTGCACACGCGACGGAAGCTTAATAAATGGAGTAACTTCTCCCGTTTTCCCCAAATTTCCCAAAATTCCCCTTTACTTCTCTGCTGGAAAGTATACAAAAACCTGCGCAGGAGTATGAAGAATAATTGTACCAAGTTTCGTTAAAATCCGTCGAGTAGTTTTTGTTTCCATAAGGAACATACAAACCGACAGACAGACAGACAGACAGACAGACAGACAAAAATTTTACTGATTGCATTTTTGGCATCAGTATCGATCCCTTATCACCACCTGATAGTTATTTTGAAAATATATTTCATGTACAGAATTGACCTCTCTACAGATTTATTATAAGTATAATAATGATATTAGTTCAGATGAAATAAAGACGAAATTGTGTTTTCTGAAATAACAAAATTTATTTTATTCGCATCACACTTTTATATAAGTTTTACTACAACTAAAACATTTTAAACAGAAAAGCTTACCTGAAATAACAAAAAACAACATTTAAAGCCTTTACTTCTAATTAAATAATATTTTAACTATAACATTTTACAATGTTTTTCACGGTTTTCTAAAGATTCATATTCTAACTTTTTCCTTCTAAAATCTATATCACGTCACACTGACAGCTAATAGTTTCATAGATAATAATGATTTCATACACACTAAGAAATAGGTAGTAAAGAGGTGATATCCTTTACATCTCCCACCCTCGGAGAGAACAACATCGTGATGATTGTTCGTTCAAAAGCTATTCACTATTGGAGTTAACTTTGTGATATGGTATAAGTTTGACTCCGCCTTCTTATGTCCAACATCAACCTCGTAAATAGAATTTGAAATCCTTCTTAGGATTTTATATGGCCCAATCCTCAATTCATCCATTTTCTTCCTATTTAGCCGATTTCCATTTTCTATAAATACTTTATCACCCACTCCAAATTTATAGTCTTCTCTTTTTAGATCGTATATTTTTTTATTATAGTTATGGGATTTTATTGAATTTTTTAATGCTATTTCTCTGTCTTTTTTTAGATCTTCTTCTGTACATCTTGATTTAAATTCCAGTGGCAAAATATCCATTTTCTCTCCTTCCAAAAGATATTTTGGAGTAAACTTAGTAACTGTATGTTCCGTTTCGTTGTATCTTTCTACACATTTTTGTGCAATAGTTGTCCATGCAGTTTTTTTGTCATTTTCATTTATTTTACACCTTATCCTATTGGTTAAAGTTTGGTTCAGCCTTTCATTCAGACCATTCGAAAATGGCGCGTCCACAGCAGTAAATATCATTGTTATATTTTTCTTTTTTAAGAAGTCTTTAAATTCTTTGGAATTTATGCCAGGATATTGGTCTGTTAAAAGCATATCTATGTTATTGTCTTGCGTCACTTTTTCAACCAATTTGATAAAATCATTGGAGCTCTGATTTTTTGATGTCAGAATGTATGCATATCGTGTAAAATGGTCAACCAAAAGATGTAAGTATTTTTTTGTAGATCTTGATCCTCCAAAGCCACCAATTGTGTCAATCGATACAATTTCGAAAGGACGTGTTGCTGGGCCTAAATGGGACATCAAACCAAATTTTGGATTCCTTCTTGATTTGTTTTTAATACAAATATCACATTCATCACACAGTTTCTTGATATTTGTGATGATATTCTTTGCTGTATAGAAAGGATTTATTTTATTTATCATTTGGGTTCTCCCAATATGGCAATAAAAGTAATGTACATTTTTAATTAGTGTTTTACTAAATGCTTCTGAAAGTACGATTTTTTTTCCTCTTTTATTCTTTTTGTAATAAATATTATTTTCCAGTATAAATGATTTTGATTTTCCGTCTTGTATATATAGATTTGTTTCTTGGTCCTTTTTAATATCTTGCATGCTTATTAGGTTAACAACTTTCAAAAAATCTTCAGTATTTTCATAATGTTCTAAGACTGGATTTCTACTTAAGCAATCCGCTTCTTGATTTGACTTACCTGGATTATATATTATCTTAAAATTGTATTGAGACAGGTAATATGTCAAATCGCCCAGTTCCTCATCGGTTCTAGACTTGATGTTAAGATTTTCTAGTGGTTTATGATCTGAATATACTATAAATTCTTTATTCATTAGCCAGTGTTGCCAATATTTTACAGCCTCTTTAATCGCCAAACATTCCAAATATATTGCCTTTTTTCTCTTTTGAGTGTCGGTCAATTTCTTTGAGAAATAAGCTACAGGCTTGTTTATTCCGTTTTCATCTTCCTGTTTTAACACTGCTCCCACGCCTTGAATGCTGGCATCAGTGTATATTTTTATTGGTTGTTCTGGTTCAAATATTTTCAAAATTGGTTTTGAGCATAGTAAATCTTTTATTTTATCAAATGATTTTTGGCATTCTTTAGTCCATATAAATTTAACATCTTTACGTAACAAATTGTGTAATGGTTCCAGGATTATTGCATTGTGTGGTATAAATTTATGATAAAAATTTACTTTTCCCAGAAACTGACGTATATTTTTCTTTGTTTCTGGAATGGGGAAATTCCTGACAGCTGTTAAATAATCTTTGAGAGGTGTAACCGAATTTTTTTTTATTATGTGTCCCAAATACTTGGCATGATCCTTTGCAAAGGTACATTTAGAGAATTTCAGTCTAAATCCTTCTGTTAAGATTGCGTCTAGTAGTTTCGATATATGTGTTATGTGTTCTTCAAAACTTTTAGAAAAAACCAAAATATCGTCTATAAAATTCACTGCAAAATCTGAGAGATTATATTTTCTTATTATATTTCTCAATATTCTTTGGAAAATAGCTGAAGCCGTCTTTAAACCAAATGGAAGACATGTCCACTGAAAATGGCCTTCTTGCGTGACGAAAGCTGTCTTATATCTATCTTGAATTCTCATGGGGATCGACCAAAATGCTGAATTTATATCAAAAGTGGAATAATACTCACAGTTAACCGTCTTTACCATCAAGTCTTCAATTAACGGGAATGGCTGTGATTGAGGGACAACTATTTTATTCAATTCTCGGAAATCGATACACAATCTTGATCTTTTCCCATCTTCTTTCTTGTATGCTAAGGTGACTGGTGCAGCAAAAGGGCTATATGATTCCTCAATTAAGTTTTTTTTTAATAGTTTTGATATTTGGTTCTCAATTTCTTTTCTATCATCAGTTGTGCATCTGTATGGACGTTTGTAGCAGTATCGATCTACTGTCAAGTCTATATGAGCTTCATAACCTCGTACTGTACCCACGTCATATTTGTCCTTGGCGAAAACTGATTTGTATTTGTCTATTAATTTATCGATTACAGTTTGTTTACATATATCTAGATGGTTAACTTCAATTTCAAATTCATTCAAAGTAATATTTTCATTGAAATTAATTTCATATTCGTTTAAACTGTTTTTTTTTTCTTCACATACCTCAGAGTTTTTAGTCTCATCTTTTTTAATTTTGTCACCTAGTACATTAGGAATTTTGACATTTAAAATATCTGTTTCAGAGTATTTACTTTTGTTATCCGCTTCATTTTGGATTTTATTATCTCTAAATGAATTATTACATTGTATGATATTTAATTGTTCATCTTGCATTAATCTAAATTTCTTTATACAATCCAAACCAATGAGAAAATCATAGTTAAAATTTTCATTATCTATTACAAAAATATTCATTTCACTTTCAATGTCATATATTTTTATTTTTAATGTTACTATACCATTTGTTTTCTTCTCACCATTAATAGTTTTCAAGTTTACAGTTTGTTTCTTAAATGTATCTTCTTTTTTTTGTATTTTCAATAATTTTGAATTAATCAATGATACATTTGAACCAGAATCATAAATTGCTGTAACTTTTAATCTGTTATTTAATAATAACTCTATATTTATTAATGGTGATACTTCAAGTTTTTTGGAATCTCTTCATTAAGTTCAACTTCTAATTCCGAGTTATTCACACTTTTCATTACATATTTCTGATTCGTCGTATTAAACCAACAGTTTTCCTCAGGATGAAAACGTTTCCCTTTTTCCTTATTGATACAAATTTGGCATGGTTTCTTTTCTTCATTTTTTTTTGATTTTATGTCAGAGTGCATGTAGTTTTTTTTTTCATATCTGTTTTTCTCAACAAGATGTTCTAATTTGCCTATCTCATTATAAAGATCTTCAGTTTGTTGTACCGCCTCTCTGTCAATTTTGTCAATCAGGTAGTTAGGCAGGCCTGCGGCTATAAGGTCTATAAGAGTACCTGTATCAATCGTCTTCCTAACCTCTAATAATAACTTCTCTTTTTTCAATGCATATTCAAGTAATGAGCCTGATTTATATTTGAATCCAAGAGCATATCTAATTGGCGACCAACCTTTGTTTCCGAATGTTTCGCAGAATTTTTTTTCCCATCTAATCCACTCTGATTCAACTGTAAATTTTATTAACATACAACTGTACCAGTTTACACTTGAATATTCTAAAAATTGTTTTAAAATTTTAATTTTTTGTTTGTCTTCATCAATATGGAAACGTTCACATTCTCTGTTGAAGTCCTTAATCCATTGATGAGCGTTGGCATTTTTACCTGTGAATTTTTCAAGCGCAAAATCTTTTGCAATTTTTCCCAAATTTTGAATTTCAGATGTTCTTTGCTTTTCTTCAAGTAATGTCTCTAATATTTTTTCTAATGCTTTATTTGAACTCTCAGTTAATGGTTTTAAATCATTTATGTTTTCATTCATCTCTTCAAGGTAGATATCTTTAAACTGTATATTTTGTTCTTCATCTAAATATATCTTCGACATCTCATCAGTTAAATTTATCCATATTTTCCTTTGTTCAATGTTTTTCTTATCTTGGCGTAGTGAGATGTATTTGTTATAAGTTGGTGTAAGTTTGCGGGTTGATACTCGGTCGGTATGCCAAAATTTTGGCCATCAGGTGTTCCTATAGAAGTTATGCAAATAATATTTGACTTTTCATCTCCCGCTGTTTTCACACAAAAATCAAACCTTAATTTCTCCATATTTGTTGTTTTTAATTGCGAAAAATGTTGTTTTATAATGATATTAGTTCAGATGAAATAAAGACGAAATTGTGTTTTCTGAAATAACAAAATTTATTTTATTCGCATCACACTTTTATATAAGTTTTACTACAACTAAAACATTTTAAACAGAAAAGCTTACCTGAAATAACAAAAAACAACATTTAAAGCCTTTACTTCTAATTAAATAATATTTTAACTATAACATTTTACAATGTTTTTCACGGTTTTCTAAAGATTCATATTCTAACTTTTTCCTTCTAAAATCTATATCACGTCACACTGACAGCTAATAGTTTCATAGATAATAATGATTTCATACACACTAAGAAATAGGTAGTAAAGAGGTGATATCCTTTACATAAGTATAGATTATATATTAATTAATATACATATAAATAACATCCAAGACTAAGAAGCAATCATTTATGCTCATCACCATTGATATATAGAGAGAAGCTATCCACTGGGCCACGGACGTCATCGTTATAGCAATAAGTTGATCTCAATCCAAAATATTTAAATAAGTTAGTTTAATAAGAGAAATAATTTGTTACACCGCAAATTTCTCATTAATTAACATCAAAATTACTAAATGAGCATCAAATCGCATCAAGATGCATGCATGCATCAGATCGGAACCCCAACAACAGTTGTTGGTGCTGTTGCTGGGACCGAAAAAATCATGGGGTGGGTAACTTCCGTTTCGTTTCGAGGTGTAGAGAGGGAACGGGAGCAAGAGGGGAACTCGTAACCTTGGCAGTATTGCACTACCAGGGCCGAGGGTCTTGCCGTGGTGTATGCTTGACCGCGAGGAGTAAACCTCTATAAATAATCGGTAGTCAAGTAAACCTTCCACGAAAATCCGAGGACAAAGCCTCGTTAAAAAAACCGTGAGGTGGTGGGCTGCGACCGGCGGGTTACAGTCTGCTACTCCGCAAGGAGAACCTCGAGGGGGCGGGCGTTTGGAACTTGTGGCCCAAACGTCTGCGGTGCTGAGGAAGCACGAGGGGGAGTGGGGGACTGCAAGTCCCCCGAGATGGACGCCGAGAGGCGTGGTGCGCGGGATTGGAGGTAGACTGTCACGGGCGTTCCCATCAATCCCGCATCAAAGCACCGAAGATGGCCACCGTGGGGTTTTAGTCGGTAAGAGTCCGACATACCTTCCTCACCCCGCCGGGTGACGTCGGATCCATGAGGATTTCCCCACGACAAAAAAAAAGGTTATACTTTTTTAATATCTCATTAATGCACCCCGTTTATTAGTAGTAGTAGTACTAAATACAAAAAAAATATACAAAAATTTGGCTTAACCTTTCGTAGGCTGACAGTACCTTCCTACTTGTTACTGTCGTCTGCCGGGAAGTATCGGCACTATGAACCGTGTTCGGACGGGTATAGAACATTGGTGTAAATTACTTATTATTCATTTAGTTAGTATAGTTTAGCGATTGAAATGTAAAGTTAGATAGGTAAACTATGATTTGTAATAAAATATATGGACATTCAGAGATGCGATTTATTTGAAATACTTCTATTTAAAATGCAAGTACAAAATGCAAAATACCTATTTTGTATTTGGCATTTAAATACCTTTTAGTAAGAAACATTTTGTATTTTATTTGAAACTAGCTTTTTGCCCCGCGACTTCGTCCGCGTGGACTTCATTTTTTGCATCCAGTTTACATAATACCAAAATACCGAAACACTATCTCAACTTCTGTTTTTTATATTTATAATCCCGCGGGCATTGTAAATGACATAAAGGACATTGAGGCTTTTTAAGTGATTGTTGGGCGATGCAGTTTGTGACCCATCACTAACAACCTTTATTAACCTATCTTTTATCAATATATTTCCAAAATTGGATGAAGAATCTCCGAAGCTATGGCTACCCTTTTATGGAATTTATGGTTGTTAGCATATATTCATGAATGATTGATAGATGGATTTCATAAATTCAATCGCACCAAGTAATGTAAATGTAAAAAAACTCTATATTAACTTTCATTTGCTATATCAACCCGTTAGGGGTTGAGTTCCAAAAATTCCTTTTTAATTGTTCATAAGAATCATGAAACAAATATACCAAGTTTTTATGTTCAGAAATGAGAATATCTTTAGTAAGTACAGATACGGATAGTAGTTTGGCGCTGCGGCGACGGCCCGGTGCTGCCCCCTACACTGACCGTTGGTGATAGTGGGAGAGCTTGCAGCGATTGGTCGGCAATATAGGGATGATTAGTGGTGGATCTCCTTCCAAAATAATCGCTAAATTGAAGGGATAGTGCTTGTTATTATTATATACAGTGTTATTTTAAGCTAACAACACATTTTTACAAAAAGATTGAATTACCTGAGATACGAACCCGGGACGATTGATTCATAATAGTTCTAATTAAATATTCATAGTAGTTAGTTATACCGCTACGCCACGGAGACGTTACCGGGGCGGTGTAAAATTTTTATTACGCTTTATTTCATATTAGTCTTACTATTGATAAACAAATTTGTCATTTAAATTGATGAAACCCCTTCATCTTTCCAAAATGAACATTAACAAAGTGTCTGATGTGAATTCCATCGATGATAAAAATAATCGCTGCAATATTTTGAGCCATATATGAGTTAAGGTTTTTTGATGTTCCTATGAGAACTCTTGCGGATTCCTTAGTTTCAAGGAATCGTCGTCGTTTCATTTAGCTTCTAAATTTACATGTTAATATTCGTTTGCAATATAAGTAGATGTAAAAAAAAAAGTATACGATAAAAAAATAGTACATTATCCCTCGGGAGTTCCTTATTTTCGGGGATCCATTACCGAACCATTAAGCTTCTAAATTTTGATTTTTATATTAGTTTACAATATTTTACGTTGTTTTAAACGATGCACATGCACAGCGCCATCTCCAATGCATTTAGTAAGCAAACAATATTTTTGATTTCCCATGGGAACATATTTTTCCGGGATAAAAAGTACCCTATTATTTAATTTAGACTTCTAACTACACGTCTGAAAAATTTCAAAGCAATCGGTTCAGTATTTACGGCGTGAAAGCGGAACAAACAAACAAACAAACTCACTTTCCCATTTATAATATTAGTATGGATAGTATGGATACCTTTCGGTATGTATTTTGTATTTTTAATATTCATTTCAAAATGCAAAATACTTTATAACTAATTTGAATCTTTTTTTGTTCATGAAAACCTCATGTGGGGATTATTACTAATAAATAAAGAATAAACAAAGGAAAGAAAAATTTCGACGCAGGCGGGGATCGAACCCGCAATCAAATTAGTAATAATTCGGATGTAGGAAACGCAAACACTACTTAAATGTGTAAAAGAAATAAAGGATAGAAGAATTTCGCACTGGCAGCCAATTGACATGGTAGCTCAGTTGGCAGAGCGTCGGGGCGTTTACCCGAGGTCGCGGGTTCGATCCCCGCTTGTGTCGAAATTTTTCTTTCCTTTATTTATTCTTTATTTATTACTTTATAACTAAGTTTAGCCAATATTAATAGTCAAACAAAATGAAATGAACGAATGACGCTTATAATGCCGCTGAGGGTGCGTTCGGCTGTTCGCGTCATCAACAAACTTTATTCGACGCGCTCAGAGTGCTCACGCTAGCGAGCATGGACACTGTCAGTGCAAACGTTAAAGTGACATTTGACAGCTACTTCGAATTACCCGCGCCTGTTCGATTGCCGCCAAATTACTTAGTTTGACATTTGGAACTTTGAGCGAGCTAAAAGTAGTCCCTAAAGATAGAGTCCGGTACATCAACGCCATAACTTGTCAAATGTCTATCTTCTTAATAAGAGCGAGAGAGATATCAGTAAGATGTTGTCTCTTTGGCTCTCATTAAGGAGATAGGCATTTGGCAAGTTATGGCCGCACCAATCAAACGCGTGACAACATGTGCCGAACTCTATCTTAAGGGACTGTTTCGTGAACAAGTTCCGGAACGATGTGATGATCTATTCGAACAACTGGTATTGTTAAAAAGCGTATTAAATAAAGAAAATTTATGTTTAGACTGTTTAGTCTTTCCTTTTCTTTTCGTTAGTATAGTTTTTTTACATTATTTTAAATGAGTATTATTATTATAAATAACAACAGAATTTATTGATACACATACTGATAAATATAATAAATATCATTCAATTTGGTCAAAAAGTATTTTATTTTGAAAAAGTATTTTGAAAATACCTTATTTTGCATTTAGCATTTGAAATACAAAACATAAAACTATTTGGTATTTTGCATTTGAAATAGGAAATTTGAAAAGTATTTTGCATTTTATATTTAAATGCTTTTTTAAACCTATTTTGTACATCTCTGTGGACATTATATGCTTTATTTAGATTATCTACCTTTCAAAAAAAAAATTACCTAAAAGTGACCCCGACTGATAAATATGCTCAATTTTATGTTCAGTTTTGTTTATTTTCGTCCTAACTCATTTTTGTTACATTTTTGAATAACAAAACAAAGAAGTTATGCTAAAATAAGGATAATTTATAACACGTAATTTATAAAATAAAGTAAAAACACTTCGTTAGCTCACGACCGTTTGAATAATGCAAGATTTGAATTATGTTTAGTCCCACAAACTATATAGAGATTACTACGTAATCAGACTAACCACTGCCCTAGCTATCGACAAGACTTTAGTCTTTGACGTGTACACCTTTGCTTTTGGCATGTTTTGTTTTTATTTTAACGAAAGAATGACTACAGATCCACAATCTTTTCTTGGCCGGCGGCGACTATGTAGGTAGGTAGTATCTGGTATAGTAGGATCTGTAAATGGCTCTCCAATGCGTTATAGTGGTAAGTTATGCCAGCTGCGAACTAGAGGGACCACACAGGCCCTTGGGGGAAAAAGTGCTTCTTTTTTACATAAATTCATATACTCACGGCCATAAATCCCAAAAAGTGGTAGCTAGAGCTTACATTTTAGATTTACATCCAAAATAGTTTTAAACTTTTGAAAAAATTGTTTTCAGTCCAGTAGTTGAGGTGTTAAGATGGAATGTAGTCGCAACATACATTACATTAAATTATACGTACTTGCTTTGCAGTCAGAAGATACATACATATAAAGAAAGGAAATGTGCACTCATCATAAAATAAATAGAACATAATGATAAATATAAGTAGCGTCGAAGAGTGTACCGGACTATTTTTAGTGCCACAGGTTCTTACACATCCAACATTTTTATGCATACGAAAAAGATCACCTTCCTTGAGTTAGTTTTGGTTTATATTTAAACATCTAGGATTTATGACTCACTCAACACTATAGGCTGCATAGTTTATATCTTACCCTAAAATGAAACAAGGATACAAACAAATAATACTGTCAGTATCAAACCACCCCGTAACTACCCTAAGGTCAAGAACAAACTAGAGGAGTCATAAGGCCGTGGTTTAGTCCGAAAATTTGTATAGGTGAATGTAGGTGCGAATGTTGTTTATGGTCAATGGACTCATTCTTTATCAATTTAAAGTGATTTCAACTATCCTGTCATATAAATAAGATTTAAAATTAACTAAAACTAAAATGATTCCTCCTTGGACGGATACGTCCTTAGGCAAAGGATTGGGGTATGGACGGATCCGTCCTTGGGCGTTCTAAAGGTTAAAAGGTCTCAAAACCAGTTTCGTAACATTATAAAAGGGCATTTTTACTAAAAGGTGCACCCATTTGAAAATTTGCGAATTTAAAAAAATAAGTTTTTTTTTGTTGTTTAAGGTTTTTAGAATGTTCTTTAAAGTTTGATGTACTGGAAATCATATTTGATTTCCGATAATTACATTGTTTAATTACTAAAAAACATTAATGAAATGGACAGTACGTTGAAATTGTGATCAGTTTGGTGACTCTTTGAAACGGCTGTATGTCGAAAACAAAATGGTAATTGAGTTAAATTTTGCTTTATATGTATTCCAAATAAGTCAATATATTATATTTGAATGCTTAACAATGTAGAAATAAAATGAATTTTCTAAAATTTTCATTTTACTTTCGGTTTGGTGACAAGTCATGCCATTGTGCTCATAATTTTCTGTTTTATGTTAACTTAGAAACCGGTTATTAAAATTATAATTTGTTATTACTTAATATTAAGCCAATTAAAAAAATATAAAAAATAAATACTAAGCAGAATAGTAAAAATAAAATTAATAAAAATAAAACAACTTTATTATAATTTGGGACAGTCACCAAACTGACATACCTAAAATCCTAAAGCTTAGGTTACATGTATGCAAAATTTGTTGAAATAAAACTCAGTTTTTTTTTATTTGTATGTAGTTTAATTCTTGAATATTTAAACGTAAACATGAAATGACAGTTAAGTTACTTAAAACAAAGCATAGTAAGTAATTATAAAAAAGAGTTTAAACCATAAGGTAACTTCAAAAGTTATTTATCGCCCAAAGTTGGCCTTTAAAACTAAGAAATATAAAATCTTGAAAAGGGCTAGGCCACTTTTATTTCTAGTTTCTTATAATTACGTCTACTTCTTTTATGAGGTCAATCACAGAAAACTATACCTAGTGAAACTTACATAATACACAACACAATAATTTCTATGACATTGGATCTATTAAACTGACCTCGAAAATTGGCTCTTATTTTAATACTAGTAGTCCGCCCTGGCTTCGCCCCGTAGTACATACATAGCCTATGTCACTTAAGGATAACATATATATTCAATGGTGAAATATTTTTAAATTGGCCCAGTAGTTTTTGAGTTTATTTATAACAAACAAACAAATCTTTCCTCTTTATAATATTATTATAGTGTAGATGTTGTACTTTGAAGCTTAATAAATAAATATCCGGGATATTTCACATACACATTACACAGGTCAATCAAGGCCTAATCCAAACTAAGCAAACCCTGTACCATGGAAATCGGACAACACCCAGACACAAAACAACAAACATGATTGTTCATCACACAATTATTTGTCCTGGATGGGAAGGAAACTCACCGCCTCTGACTCTGCAGTAATAAATAGATGAAAGTTTATTTCATGTAGTCCTAGCCTTATGCGTCAGTTTGGTGACTTTGGTAGTCCAGCCTGTAGGTGACGACTTATAATGTCACCAAACTGACCGTCACACATATCCAGGCGAAATTAAATAAAAATGGATTATACCTAAATAAATTGTTATTTTTCAGCATTGTAAAGCTAAAAGTTTATCGTAATAACGTATAAATAGATTTTAAATAGTTAAAGATTATAATAAAAGCATTAAAGAAGAAAAAGAGGCTCCAAACCTGACTCGGAAACTTGTGGACAACCGTTGATAGCAGTAAAACACTCCCTCCTCGTCACGAAATTTCGGCAAACTGACAGACTTCAAAATGGAAGCTTGATCCTTTGTAGGTATTGTTGCCATTTTTAATAAACAAAACAGATTTGGTAGAAAAAATATATCCATTCAGACCGTCACTATACTGACATGTCCGGTCGGCTGCAGTTTTAGACATTATTTTCAAATCAATTTTACGAGTGTTATTAAAAAGTTTTAAATGACCAGTTTGATTCAGTTGGACTATCCATATAATTTCCTTCATATTTAAGTAAACTTTCCATAGTGTGTATTATAAAATATTGCCGTAAATTTCAATTACCCGAAGATGGTAAGCACTGGGACAGGCTAAAAATATCTCCTTTCAGTATTTTGAATTAACATTATTTAATCAACTAAACTTATTTTCACAACGACTGTTCATTAAATACAAGTCTAATATATTTAAATCTAATTTGAGAAATTTTAAAAAATGTATGTATATATATGAATTTAATAATAAAACTTCAAAAACGTGGGACACCCTAAAAAGGAGGGGGGCACTTTTTAGTGAAAATGCCCAAAAACATTGTCACGTCACAGTAGTGATAGGCGTACAATCGATGATCATTCGAATCATGTACAAATGATGAATCGAATAACTTATTCATCATTAGAATCGTGAATTGCTTAAGTAATAGTAAATAATGAAGTGTTTTCCTATATAATGTTTCCTTATAATATCGATGTTGTAAATAAAATACACTTAATTCTTAGTGCATTATTATGTATTGCAATTAAGTGAGTACAAAATTATATAATAATATTATTTATTACAAAAAGTAAACGTAAGTTATAGTACAATAAAATATATTTTGTTGCTGGGTCTGTAACGAAGTCATATAATGGCTGAAATTTGTAATACAGATGCTGTTACCTTCTCTTTTTTGGGATTTATGGCCTTGGTATAATATTTTGGTGTGTACATCCATACATACATACATATACTCACGGCTATAATTTCCTAGAAGGGGTAGCCAGAACCAAGGAATTATAAATTCCTCAGCCACTTTTGGAAGTTGAGTGGGGAAAAGGCGGTAAAATAAAGGTTTTTGATGATGGGTCTCCAACCGCATCGCCCAAAAATCCAATAAAATATCCCTATACCCTTAGTCGCCTCTTACGACACCCGTGAGTAGAAATGGGTAGCGACATTCTAAGCTCGCACTACACGGTTTGGTGTGTATTAAAACGTTATTCTATTCTATTGTCATTCGCATGTATGATGTTATTAGTATTTTCATTAGAGTAGTAATAAGACTGTATGAAAATAATTAGCCTCATCCCACTTTACAAAACAGGTGATAGTGAGGAATATACCAACGACAGGCCTATTTAAATTCTTCCATCATTAGGTTTTTTTTTTGAAAAAGTTATTATGAATCAAGTACTTTCGTATTTTTATAAGCACAATATTTTTCACGAGAAACATTTCGGCTTTAATGAGGGCAGATCCACCATAGACACTGGAGTCTCTTGGGGAAACTTCTGGGATGCGTTAGGAATAGTTTGTGATCTTAAAAATGCCTTTGATTGTGTAGAAAAGGCAAAATCACTAATCAAACTTGAATATTACGGTTTTGATTCAATAAAATGGCATAATATCTTACTAACAGAACTTTAAAGGTTTATATTGGTCGACGACGACCTACCGTTCATAGTAGAGAAATATTTTGCCGATGATACTTCGTTAATATTGAATGCCCCGATATCTTCAATATCACTTGACTATGTTAACAAAGCTATCTCATTAGTTCTGCATTGGTTCACAATAATAACCTTGTTCTCGATGCCAAGAAACCAAATGTATTAAATTTACTTTACACTATGTTATACAAGTGGATACACAGATAGTTATAGATAATGTAGAAAATGAACTTGTTAAGGATATAACTTTTGTAGGAATAACGATTGATTCTAAGTTACAGTGAGGTCCCCATGGAGCTAAACTATCTAAAAAGCTACGGACATATCTGATATTGAAACAGCCCGTATTGTATATTTTAGCTATTACCATAGTATTATGTCTTATGGAATTCTATTACCGGGCAAGACAGCAGATGTCAAAAATATATGAGATAATGTGATAAAGAGTTTCTTGTCGTCATTTTCTCTTTACAAAACACCTAGAAAGCGACGTAAATTCAATTTAATTTCAGCTTAATTAACGTTTAGTAAATAAAATTATTGTTTTAACACTCAATAGGAATATTTGATCTTGATTTTATTTTGAGCAGTCATTATTAATAAACAGATACTGCCCCTGGCAACAATAAATTTCAACTAACTCTGTTCAATAGTTTGTATGTGAGGGAATTAAATACGTCCATACATTCTGAATTACATAACCGAATGATGGACCAAATAAAAGTCCATTCCTATGATTATAATTCGAATATAGTTAGTTCAAACTACGAGAAGCGTCCCACTTTTTTACGTTACGATGTTTTCGGTGATATAACAATCGATTTATTCAAATATGAATCGATTCCACATCCCTACTACAACACAAACGATTGTTTGTTTTCAGAAAAAAAATAGTTTTATTTTAGCTACAGACACAGACACAGATTGTTTTGTTTTGTAGATCAGAATATGCAAGAAAATAATGTTATTAAGTAAATAGCTTTTTCATTGAAGTAAGTAACAATAGAATTTAAAATGCCTAGCCAATACGGAGAAGAACAAACATGGGAAGGACCTCATCCTAGTCATTACGAGGTTGGTTATTTGATCCTGTTGTTACTATATAAATTATTGCATAAATTTCGTCAATGTGACATATATTATCTTCTTTTTAGGATGAAGGCGCTGAAGATGTTATTGAAAACCCAGAAGAAGTTTTACAAGAATGTTTAGAGAAGTTCAAAACCCCTGACTATATAATGGAGCCGGGAATATTTAGCCAGTTGAAAAGATATTTCCAGGCTGGTGGTAATCCTGAGCAAGTCATAGAACAATTGTCTATTAACTACAATGCTGTTGCTCAAATGGCAAACTTATTAGCTGAGTGGCTAATACTTGGAGGTCAGTTATTAATTAAGGTTATGGAAGGAGTACCTTAGACTAACTTTTGTCTGAAGCCATTTATGGCACAGATATCTGACTTGATTATGGGGTTAAAAATAATTAAATAATGCTAGTTGATAAGCTAAGTATCTCTTTTTCAGCTTGGATCAAACTATCTAGTTAGTTCAACCTTTACCTAAATTGAAGTACTTAACAAATATATGAGTCTCTCTCTCAATTTCTGAAAAAATAAGGTTTTTTCCAAAAATTTTTGATAAATAAATTGTATGTTAATAATATGTATATTTATGTATACGGTGGTAAAAAGTAGCAGTATCCTCATAGCCCATATATGTCCTTACTAAGGGGCTTGAGCCTACCCTTTATAGGGTGATTTGGCCTTAGTCCACCACACTCGCCAATTGCAGTTTGGCAGACTTAGTAGCAGTATATGTTCATATAAATAAACTCACTACAATATTATAGAAAAGTCAATAGAACCAAAAGCTGATGCTTTTGGTTTCAATAGTTTGAAACTGTGATTTCAGACATGGGTTAACACATATCAAACTTATAACTACTTTCCTTTTGCTTCAGGTATTTATGTGACAAATGTTGTACTTCCCTTAGCTTAAACTGTTATCTGTTTACTGGAACAACTTACTCTATTATTTTTTATTATTTCTAGGTGTGAAAGTCACAGAAGTACAAGCAATGGTGGAAAATCATTTGAAGGATATGATATTAAAAACATTTGACCCAAAAAAAGCTGATACTATTTTCACAGAAGAGGGAGAGGTATGAAAATTTGCAAATTAGTTGTTGGAAGTAGTTGTTAGAAGTTATCAAAACATAACATACATAAACATTCACTCCCTTGGGGTTGGCAGAGGTACCAATACTTCTGAACTCACATGGCCTAGTGTCCAGAGAAGGTACCCATGTTTTGCTTGGACAGTGTACTCATGTGATAGGGGATGTAAGCCTATCGCCATTTTATACAAATACACTGTCACATGGCTAAGTACAACAACAAATTAGCCATGTGGGTTTCCTCACAATGTTTTCCCTCACTGTTAACAACCATGATAAATTTACCACACATATGACTAGAAAAGACAAATTGGTGTAGGCCCGACCTGGGGTTTGAACTCAGGCCCTTCTGTTTTCGGGTGGGTGTTCTACCCATTGGACTATTATGTCATTATGTTCGACTAGTGTTCAAATCCCGGGTGGGACCTACACCAATTTGTCTTTTCTGAAGACATAAGTGTGGTTAATTTATCATGGTTGTTAACGGTGAGGGAAAACATCGTGATGAAACTCACATGGCTGAGTTGTACTTAGTCATGTGACAGTATATTTGTACAAAACAGCGATAGGCCTGCCCCCTATCACGTGAGTACACTGTCCATGCAAAACGTGGGTACTCTGAACACCAGGTGACAAAGTCAAGTGATGTTCAGAAGTATTAGTACCTCTGCTAACCCCCTTGGGGATATTCAGTGTGAATGTTTATGTTATGTATTAACTATGCCACCCTTCCAGGATATGTAACGTTAATGATAATTCAAACTTAGAAATAGAATAAGATCTTAAATTAATTTTTATGTCCTCTCTGTCTTGTTGTTAATTTTCTTGGTGTCCTGTTGTAATATCAAGCTTTATATGATTGAGCAAATACCAAATAGGTTTAAAATGTTTTTATGTTCAACAGACACCTGCATGGCTCACAGAGATGATTGAACACCCAACATGGCGGTCCCTAATATATAGACTAGCCGAAGAATATCCTGACTGCTTGATGCTGAATTTCACAATAAAGGTGAGGCCTCCAGTATGGTTGACGACTTTATTACCGAGATTATTTAGTAAAAACCAAAGACATTTAGAAATTGAAAATAGTAATTGTGACTGGTGATATATTACAAACAGTATTTTCCAAATATTGACACAAGCAGCTTTATTAAGTTTGTGCTATACTAAGTGGCAACTGAAAAGCAAATAGCATCTGACATACTAAAAATATTACATTTTTAACAAGTAAAGTTTGTATAGTTCTATAGTTATCTCTAGACATTTTGTTTCCCAAATAGACCTTCAAAATCTGTTTCCCTTGGAAAACGCAGGCTATAGTCTATTTAATTGCTGCAATTCCAAAATCAATTGCTATAATTGCAAAGAAGGAGATAATTGCTCATATAAAATGTAAAAGTATCTCACTTATTTATGGTTACATATATATGTCGCAGGAAAATCGTCAAAACTCGTTAACTTATAAGTTTCCTAGGAAACTTGTAAGTTGACGGAAAACCGTCAAACAGCAAGCGAATTTACATCTTACCTGATAGTTTTTAGGAAACTTGTAAAATAACGTACTCAACTCAGGAAACTTGTAATTGGGAATAATTTTTGACAAGTTTCCGAGTTTTGAATTTATAATTTAGGAAATTTGTAAGCTTCCTAATGGCTGTTAGTGACATTGTTAACAGAACCAGTTACTTATGCTGATTGGTTAAGAAGTGAGTTGAGTAAAAAGCATGAATTTTAAGTAATGACAATGTTTTAACATTTTCAAATATAAATGAGGAACTGGCCTAAGAGCGTTTCAAAGAAGGGTTTCCTAGCCCATAATCTTAAGTAATAATAAACGAAAACTACGAATAACGGATTTTTACAATAGTTTCCATTCGCTAATCAACCAACCTTTTGACTTGCTTTTCACTCACTCACATCACAGTAGCGAATTACAATATGATGTATCTTGAGCTACAGAATTAGAAGGTGGCCGTGGGTATGCAGCCACTTCACCCAACAATCACTTAAAAAGCCTTTGGTTTCCTCTGGCGACAACCGCGGGACAAAATATTATGAGTGCAGTAAATTATTGAGAGTTTAAAATCTGAAAATTATCGGTTAAGAATAGCACTAACATATTTCTGGCGGTAACCTATACGAACAGACGTCATTGGAGGTGACTAAGGACTTTGGGGCTTTATTAGTGTTGTTTTGGCGATGCGGTCGGAGTCCTATCACCATGAATGTTTATATAACAAACTTTTCCCATTTAACTTCAAGAAGTAGCTAAACTTCGACGCTAAGGCTACCCCTTCTAGGGAGTAGATTAGGGAGTAAATTAAAACGGCATTAAAAATTATCTAGGTGGTATGCATAATATACAACTAAAAAGTATCACGATATATACTTAAACAAATTACATACATACATACATATACTCACGGCTATGAATCCCTAGAAGAGGTTGCCAGAGCTAAGGAATTAGAAATTCCTCAGCCACTTTTGGAAACTTGAGTGGGGAAAAGATGATGAGATTAAGGTTGTTGGTGATGGGTCTCCAACCGCATTACAATGTTAATGATTACATTAATGATGAAGTGGCTTGGTGTCATCAGGGCTCTGTGCAGGATGTTTCCGGGCTAACACCAAAATTGTAATGGACGTAAAAAAAGATGTGTGTTGACGAGTTTCTTACGGGTTCTTCTCTCAACAAAACACCTTCCGAATCCGAAGTAAACTTAGTATTAAGTTGAATTTTGACGTTCAAAAAACAAAGATTTATCTTTTTACTTTGAAATAAATGATTATTTTATTTTATTTATTTTATTTTATCGCCCAAAAATCCCTCAAAAGCCCCAATACCGTTAGTTGCCTCTTACGTACACCCATCGGAATAAATGGGGTAGTGCTATTCTAAGCCGACACTACACAGCAGCAAAAATTATATTTAATAAATACTCTTAAAACGTTTTGACTTCATGTCAGTGCCAGCAAATAATAGCAAATTAATAGATTAGCATAAGTAAAGTAAAGAAAATATTAGTGTTGATTGTCGAGTTGATAGAACGCGCGAATGCGTCACGTCACGTGACCGCCGCCGGCCAATGAGCATTGACTAACACCAGTATTATATTATCTGTGCTAACACCCCTCTCTTCGCGCCGTCAGCGCTTCATTGACAAGTTTCCTGAGGTGAGTCCGTTATTTTACAAGTTTCCTAAAAACTATCAGGCAAGGTATAAATTCACATGCTGTTTGACGGATTACCGTCAACTTACAAGTTTCCTAGGAAACTTATAAGTTAACAAATTTGACGATTTTCCTGCGACATATATATATATTAAAATAATTTATGGTGAAAATTTTATGTTTCTTGGTTTTTTCAGCTAATATCTGATGCTGGGTTTCAAGGAGAAATCACCAGTATTTCAACAGCTGCTCAACAAATCGAAGTGTTCTCAAGAGTTCTTAAATCAGCGATAATTGGATTTCTACAAAGTTCTGAAGATTGGCAAAGCAATGCTAATGAATGTGCTGTATGTAATAAATAACATTATTTAAATTTTATGCTCAATATTGATGAAAAAGACTAATTCATTTAAAGTCATTATTTCTTTTTATAGAAAATGGTCTGCCATGGCGCTCACACGTATGTATATAGCCAAGTGATAGTACATATATTATCCCAAGAGCCTCGAGGGGGAGCTATAATGAAGCGTTTGAGCCAAGAAATAACGCGATGTGCACAAATTGGGTAAGATGCTGTTTATGATAGAGTTGTGTGAGAACAGGTTGTTGTATAGGTTTTATTTGTATATTCTATTACAGTTTGAAGAATAATAAATACCGAAAACTTGCAAGATGACAGAAGTTCTCCAAACTGCATTTGAATTTACATCTTTCCTGTTGGTTTTAAACGATATTAAATAACACACTCGCCTCAGGAAACTTGTAACTGCGGATCATTTTTGACAAGTTTCCCCGATTAAAATTGAATTAGGAAAGTTGTGTGCGTTGTACAGAAACCACGACGTGACGCCGATGACGCTGGCGCTGACGGCGGGCGAGCAGTGGCGCGCGGCGCGGGGCGCGCTGGCCGCCATGCTGTCCCGCGGCGCGCTCAACTAGATATATGTATATGTGTGCGTTGTACAGCAACCACGACGTGACGCCGATGACGCTGGCGCTGACGGCGGGCGAGCAGTGGCGCGCTGGCCGCCATGCTGTCCCGCGGCGCGCTCAACTAGATATATGTATATGTGTGCGTTGTACAGCAACCACGACGTGACGCCGATGACGCTGGCGCTGACGGCGGGCGAGCAGTGGCGCGCGGCGCGGGGCGCGCTGGCCGCCATGCTGTCCCGCGGCGCGCTCAACTAGATATATGTATATGTGTGCGTTGTACAGCAACCACGACGTGACGCCGATGACGCTGGCGCTGACGGCGGGCGAGCAGTGGCGCGCTGGCCGCCATGCTGTCCCGCGGCGCGCTCAACTAGATATATGTATATGTGTGCGTTGTACAGCAACCACGACGTGACGCCGATGACGCTGGCGCTGACGGCGGGCGAGCAGTGGCGCGCGGCGCGGGGCGCGCTGGCCGCCATGCTGTCCCGCGGCGCGCTCAACTAGATATAATGTATATGTGTGCGTTGTACAGCAACCACGACGTGACGCCGATGACGCTGGCGCTGACGGCGGGCGAGCAGTGGCGCGCGGCGCGGGGCGCGCTAGCCGCCATGCTGTCCCGCGGCGCGCTCAACTAGATATAATGTATATGTGTGCGTTGTACAGCAACCACGACGTGACGCCGATGACGCTGGCGCTGACGGCGGGCGAGCAGTGGCGCGCGGCGCGGGGCGCGCTGGCCGCCATGCTGTCCCGCGGCGCGCTCAACTAGATATATGTATATGTGTGCGTTGTACAGCAACCACGACGTGACGCCGATGACGCTGGCGCTGACGGCGGGCGAGCAGTGGCGCGCGGCGCGGGGCGCGCTGGCCGCCATGCTGTCCCGCGGCGCGCTCAACTAGATATAATGTATATGTGTGCGTTGTACAGCAACCACGACGTGACGCCGATGACGCTGGCGCTGACGGCGGGCGAGCAGTGGCGCGCGGCGCGGGGCGCGCTGGCCGCCATGCTGTCCCGCGGCGCGCTCAACTAGATATATGTATATGTGTGCGTTGTACAGCAACCACGACGTGACGCCGATGACGCTGGCGCTGACGGCGGGCGAGCAGTGGCGCGCGGCGCGGGGCGCGCTGGCCGCCATGCTGTCCCGCGGCGCGCTCAACCCGGCCGACATCACCTTGCTGTTCCGCGCATACACCGCGCATGACGCGCCGCCCGTGCATCTGCTCAGGATACCGCAGTTTCTAGGTACTTAACCATCTAACACCTTCACCCAATACACATCATCATACCAAAAGGTATTATTTGTTTTGATAAGTTATAAGACTACACCCACCCATATATTGCCAGCGCTGTAACACTTCGCACACGGCACGCGACCATGTTCATAGCACTGTCATCCTATGATATCTCTCTGATCATAAGAAACCTTATATAGCCAATACAGTTTATACAGTAGTATAGCATCAGTTATATAATGTGTATCACACACACTAAGTGAGAACGTCACCGCTTCTGATTCAAGAGTTATGAGTTCAAATCATTAATCGGGCCAATGTATTTTTTCTTAAGTCATACTATAAATTTAGCCATATTATAAATTTAATAACGACATTAAATTTATCACGTTAAGAAATAACGTTCTGCGGAAACCCATGTGGCTGAAATTTACCTAAGTCATGTGACAGTGTATTCGTACAATCGGCCTGCCCCCATCACGTAAATGCACTTTGCAAGCAGGGTGTACTCTTAACACCAGGTTAGAAGTATTTGTACCTCTGCCATCCCCTTGGGGATTCACGGCGTGATCTCAGTGTCTGAAACAATATCATATTAGCCTGTAACTGAGTACGCCTAGTCCACGATAACCCCGGCAGCTCCTGGTTCCGCAGCGCTGA
Source organism: Bedellia somnulentella (assembly GCA_963576735.1). Taxonomy (NCBI): domain Eukaryota; kingdom Metazoa; phylum Arthropoda; class Insecta; order Lepidoptera; family Bedelliidae; genus Bedellia; species Bedellia somnulentella. Next base: position 10,027,473 of record OY755174.1, read on the forward strand.
CGGCGACAACGCAATAGGGAATATTCATGTTTTTCTTTTTTGTCTTAAATTAATAGTTTACTATTTATAACGAAGAAAAAAATATTACTGGGTTTCAAAATCCTCTAGATATTTTTAAAATTGAAATTTAAAACTTTTCAAAAATTGAAGCAGTTCAAACGCCGCCATTTTACGCGCGCTATACGTGACGTCACATGACACGTCCAGTGGGTGTTTACCTTAGTGTTTTCGACGCTTTTGAATACAATTTCGTGTCAGATGACGTCACATTTCGTTCAACCGATGGTGACGCGTTTTGGAAGTTTGAATATCGCTCCCTTATTTTGCACTTTTTGAATATTATTTTAGGGGTTTAAATAATAAGTAAATTAAAAAAAACCTTTTCATTATAATATTGCGATAATAAGTATTTGTGAAAAAAAGTTTTAGGGTATTTAAAATTTTATGCATATTCCCTATTCAAAGGTCCACCTAAAAATACGGTAGTTTTCTTCAAAGCGCTTTACTTAAAGTATGTCGTTCACAGAATCACTGGATGTCAATAGAAAACTTGAATAAATAATTATTTTTTCAGAACTTCTAGTCGACGCACTTTTTAAATCGGGAAGCAAACTGAATCCAGAACACAAACCCAAATACATGTATTTGCTGGCGTACGCGGCCAGTGTGTGTGAAACAGTGCCAGCGACTCGTCCTATCAAGGATGAATTGAAAGCCACTATGGTCGCCATTGAAAAAGTTCATGCTGTTTGTAACAGTTCTGCCAGTTCCAGTGAACTAATAGCTGAGCTGCCGGTTTTGTATCATTGCATACGGTAATTTATTTTATGTCTTTTTTATATTATTATCGTCTTATCCTAACAAAATATAAATTCAGCAAGCTAGTGCGAAGTATTATGTATATAATTACATACAATATTACATAGACGTTAAAAAATCGAATATAAATAAGCGGTAGTGGTGACTTGTTTTTGGCCAAACTTTTTTGTTACTGGAAGCAGAAACTTCTATATCGTGCTACTTATCATCATAATCAATAATCTTGATTGTCCTGCAGGAATTACAGTCTATATGGTATTATAAACATTAGAAAAACTCAAGATCAATAAATTAACTTTTAATGAAGTGGTCCCCTAAGCCAGACATATAAAAGTACAATAAATAGGCAAAATTAATAAGTGTAATAGAAAAACCAGCAGTCTTCCTTGTTGTAAAAGTGCCAATAAAGGCTAACATCTATCGCTAGCCAAATCCTGATAGTTTCGGAGATAAATGAATGCAAAGTGCAATTTCTGTTTGCAGTGAAACATTAATGTTTTACAAAATAATCTTTATAATACCCTTGAACAGGTTTCCCGTAGTCGGCATGGGAGTGCTGGTCTGGGTGGAAGGTGTAGTAACAGAACAGTCGTATTTCAAACTGTGCACGGAACACTGCCCCCTTCACTTAGCTTTGCTCGACGAAGTGGCGTCCTGTCATCAACTACTGCATCACCGACTGCTCAATCTTCTTATCCAGCTTTTTGAGTCGCCGCAAGAGGAATTGGAAATTTTGGTTCAAGTGAGTATTTTTCTGATTAACCAGCTTGAAGAACATTCCATATACACTCATCAAAAGTGTCTAGGGATCAAGCATTTTTATGCGGATTTCTTGAGATTGAGATGTGGCTTTGTAAAAAAAATATGATTTTATAAAATTTATATGGATCCTTTTTTGGTGCAATTCATAATTTGAAACAGGAACTATCAATCAAATTCGAGTAAAAGATGAAAATCAGCTATCAATATTTTCCCTATAAAACATACAAAGCATTGAAAACCGCTTGCATGAAGTAAACCCTCATTCCTGAAGACCGCTACGGGTACCACCGTGTGCTTTTCTGAAGAGTCTCGTTTTGGTATGAGACCGGATACAAGACGTATACGACACTGGAGAACACCTGGACGCCAACATCGATTAAAATCCTGCCAGGAAGTTCATCCTTATAGTGGTAGAACCATCATGGTATGGGCGGGTATTTGGATCAGCAGAAGAACTGAATTGATTTGGATCAGAGGCAACCTCAACGTTCAAATTTATGGTGAGATGATTGTATCTTACGTCATCGTTCCTCTACAAGTGCAAATCGGTCCCTTATTTCAGTTAATGCACGATAATGCTTGACCGCACACCGCAAGAGTTGTAAGACAGACTCTCGCCGCAGCTAACATCAATGTCCTGCCCTGGCCTGCTCAGTCGCCAGAATTGAACCCGATCGAGCATGCATGGGATATGGTACAGAGAAGAGCTCTGCCGAATATTTAGAGTATCCAGTCGCAAGAAGACCTTTTTTTGTTGTTGCAACGGACATGGACCAGCTCTCCACCAACATCTCAAACATGCAGGATATAAATCGACGCAAGAAGCAGCAAGAGTTCTTATATAGTCTGTATCAATTAGAAAAAATAACTTTGTAAACAATGAAACGTCAATGACCTTTTAGTATTTTAGTGTTGTTACCAATACTATTGACGGCGACGTAAAAATCGAATACGCTACTAATAATAAGTACATTTTTTGATCAAATTTTATAGTATACTTATAAAACAGACGTAAACTACAGAATACGTTCCTTATTATTTCATACATATACTCCAGCCTTTAGTTCCCATTTAGGTAGGCACAGATCATTATAATTAGTACTGTATTTTATCATAAATTTATTTCCTCGAAACATAACAGTCTTTACTACCAAATAAGTTACTTATGAAGCCTCAATAGCGTAAACTTTCCTTCTTAATAAAAAAATATTGTAGTGGTGAATGGAATAACAAACCTGAGCTCGTTTGTAAGACAAGCGAACACGGGTGCATCCCATGCATTGAGGCACTTTCGATGCTTCCGAATTTCATCCCAACAATTCTATATGCTTAAAATTATAATATGTTATGCTGTGTAGTGTCGGCTTAGAATAGCACTACCCCATTTCTTCCGGTGGGTGTACGTAAGAGGCCACTAACGGTATTGGGGCTTTTTAAGGGAATTTTGGGCGATGCGGAAGGAGACCCATCGACAACAACCTTTATTTTTACCATCTTTTCCCCACGCAACTTCCAAAAGTGGCTGAGGGATTTCTAATTCCTTAGCTCTGGCTACCCCTTCTAGGGATTTATAGCCGTGAGTATATGTATGTATGTGGTTCTATATGGAACTATAGTAGAACTGTAGTTTTTACCGCTATTTTACTTGTAGAAATTTTTTTTTTACTATAAAAGATGTGTTTTTTTCGATTATTTGATAATATAAAATTTTATTACTAAAACTAGTAAATTTATTTTGATGTAAATACACTTCTTATAAAATGATCAAGTTATTTGACTACAAAAAACCAACTTATGGTTAAAATTTCATTGAAAAGTATGAAATAATAGTTATTGTATGGTTAACACACGGATTTGATTTTTTTGTAAGACCTGATGCCAGCAAACAATTTAACATTTACATTCATATGATATAAATTGAAAATGGGTTTATTTCAGTGATAAAGGGAAGAAGAACTTAGGTATTAATGTATAATTTAACGACTCAATGACGATGACACCTTCTAACACTTTCATTGCACGTATATCTCATAATAAATATTTAATTTGCAGTTGGTAAACGTACTTGGAAAGACAGACAACAAACATTCTAAAATGAACACATACAACGCAATTTGAACTCTGTCCCATTAGTTCTACATAGTACATACGGGATACTTAACACTAAACTGAGGTGTCATTAGTTCAATAGAACTAAAAAACTAAATTTAAAAATTCGAGATGTTATTATGATTAGTTGAAAAACATATTGAGCAGTTATTTAATTTAATGGCGGTTGAATAATTATTGCGACAGTAAAACATAGACAGTAATAAAAAATATATTAGTCGGTTATTTTATCATACAATGTCAATTCTAAAAATAATTGAGTAGTCCAATAATTAAATGGGCGGTAAAAATGATGGAATGGGCAGTACGATAAATAGTTCGGCAGATCGTAACGATGCATGCCTGTTTGTATGTATACTTGCTCGCTTGTTTGCATGTCGGGGGGTGCAGGGGAGCAAAGCCCCCCTGCTTGGGGGGGTCGGGGGGCGAAAGCCCCCTGCAGACAAAGAATAGTTAGGTGGTCACATTTAATTAGGTTAGTTTAGATTATGTATAAAACGAGCGAGCGTAGCGCAGCGGAGCGAGCCCTAAATGCCTGATGCATGCCTATATGCTTACTTACTTTATAGAATTGCTTAGAAAGAGATTTCTTACCGACAAATTCCGATTTATTACTACCCACGCGTAACCGCTCGTTCAATATTTTTTAACGCCCATTTAATTATTTTCCTACTCAATTATATATTCACTGATCCATTTCATTATTTTTTATTACTCATTTTTTTTTACTTTACTGCTTAGTTTTAACTGCTGATCTAGTTATTAAACGTGCCATTTATAATTTTTAACCTACCAAAACCGCTATATACTGCCTCTTTAAATCAGTGCCTTAGGAAAATGGCAAATTTCTTTATTAATGCAAAGGTGACTTGGTTTATCGTTACTGTAGACAAACGAAAACACTTTATTTGATGAATCCTTGAAGAAAATTTTAATTAATATCAATAAGGAGAAAAGTTATTGCAATAATATATGTTGATCCTTAGACACTTTTGATGTGTGTATTTAGTTTCACAATTAAAGTAATACATGGTTCTTAATTGCTGTGTAGGCTTAGAATAACACTACCCCATTTCTGCCGGTGGGTGTACGTAAGAGGCGACTAACGGTGTTGGGGCTTTTTGGGCGATGTGGTTGGAGACCCATCACCAACAACCTTTATTTTGCCATCTTTTCCCCATTCAACTTCTAGTTTCTTAGCTCTGGCTACCCCTTCTTGGGATTTATAGCCGTGAGTATATGAATGTATGTATGTAATTGTATTAACAATGTTAGTGGTCCTAAACGACAAATTGATACATAAATCCGCAACTGGGCAACCGTGATAGCCCAGTGGGTAGAACACTCGGTTATCGTGCAAACGACTAGTGTTCAAATCCTGGGTCGGGCCTACACCAATTTGTCTTTTCTAAAGACATATGTGTGTTTAATTTATCATGGTTGTTAACGGTGAGGGAAAACATCGTGAGGAAACCCACATGGCTGAGTTGTACTTAGTCATGTGACAGTGTATTCGTACAAAACGGCGATAGGCCTGCCCCCTATCACGTGAGTACACTGTCCATGCAAAACGTGGGTACTCTGAACACCAGGTGACAAAGTCACGTGATGTTCAGAAGTATTAGTACCTCTGCCAACCCCTTCGGGGATATTCGGCGTGAACGTTTATGTTATGTTATGTATGATACATAAATTTTGTTACAGTTGGAAATAAAGAAGATGTTGTTAGACCGAATGGTCAACTTACTAAGTCGAGGATGCGTGGTACCAGTGTTGCGGTATATCAAGCAATGTTGGCAAAAAGGAGACACAGACATTTCACTCATCAGATACTTTATTACTGAAGTAAGTTTCAATAAATTCAACATATATTTTTTTTCCATTTTTAATATGCATGTATCCATCACAAAAACTGTCTATTAGAATAAAAATAATCTCAGGGAAAGAATAATCCCAGGAACTGAATAATATAGAAAGGGGATTTGTTGAAATCGTTATTTTGATACTCATTAAGTACATACACACATATACTGAAGACATTTACAGTCTTCAGATCCCCTAGAAGGGGTAGCCAGATCTTCAGAATTAGAAATAATATCGGTAACTTTGGAAGTTGAGTTGGGAGAACATTATAAAGTAAAGGTTAATGGTGATAGAGGTCTAACCACACAGCCCAACACCCACGGGAAGAAATTGTTAGTGCTATTTTAAGCCGATACTACACAGCGATCATTAAGTACGTAACTGTAATATATGATTGATCGAACTAAGCAAGGTAAGAGAATAGTTATTATAGGTGAACTCCACCGTCATTAGCCAATAGACTCAGCAGTGGACTACAAGTAGTCAAGTAGTAAAGTCAAGACTTACGCCAGACTTCTGAATTGAGTATTCCAGCTGAGAACAACTTAAGTATCGTTCTGTCGCATTGAAATCTTAATACCTGAATGAGACAAAACTATTCTTAAGTCATTCTCAGCTTGAATACTCAATTCAGAAATCGGGTGTTAGGACTACCTCAAACATGTTTCCATGAAAGCAGTTTTAAGATCTTACATACATTATACTCACGTCATTGGTTCCCATTAAGTTCAGGCAGAAACTATCGATCGCCACTTTGCACGATCTTCGTCATATGTATGTTTGTATTTATATTTGAGTTTGTGACACCCAAGTTTAATTAAACGTATTTAACCCAGGTACTAGATGCCATCGCACCACCATACACATCCGAGTTTGTGCAGCTAGTTCTACCGATGGTGGAAAACGAAGAAATTACAGGCACTATGAGAGCAGAAGGAGAAAATGATCCTGTTTCAGAGTTTATAGGTAAAGTTTTCACATTTTCATTAATAGAAAAAAAAATGTTACATTACATACATTTGAGCTTTCTAAGAATGAGACTTCCTTTCTATAAGAACATATAGAGTTAATTTTAACATATTTCTTTTGTTCCAGTTCACTGTAAGGCCCATTATGTGTAAGGCATTTAAAAGGCGAAACTCAAATGAAACAATCATACTTATTTCATAAGTTTATATGAATAAAATAGCCTAAGAAATATACATAAATAAATTATTTAATAACTTCGCAGTGCTTTTCTTTCATAATATCTTTTGACGGCTTGATCGAATGCCTCACCCACCGTTCTCTTTTTCCAAATATCGATTTTAACTTTGGGATGCTCAACAACCTCAGGAATTGTTTCTTTCTTATCAACAGGGTCTATCGGGACTTCATCTGTACCCTCTTTTACAGTTGCGATTGGTACAGTTGAAGAAGTACTAGGTGATTTGATTAATTGTTCCTTTTTATCTACTTTAGGTTTATCTTCGTCGTCGTCACTAGATTCGTCAATAGAGAAATCTGAATCAGCGTCAATGTTTTCTTTTGTCGCGTTTTTAGCATCTTTTATGTCCTTTAGACTCACTTTGTTAATTTCTTCTTCTTCATCAGATATTTTTGCATTTTCTGATGATTTTCGTTTTCTGTAATTTCTACTAGGTACCTGTTTCTTCTTGTCCTTTTCATCAGATCTAGTTGTTTCTGCCCCTTTATTTTCCGTATTAGATTCTTTGGTATTGCTAGAACCAAGTTTCTGCTCGTAAAGATGTCTGTAAAAGCCTCCTGCAAATAGGTTTATTAATATTATCGTCATTTTGTGTATGACTCAAGACAGGGAAAGGATAATAATATAATAAAAGTATCCTTTAATTTTTGTATTACTAGACTGTCAAAGCCACCTCAATATAAAATAGAATATGTAAAAAAATCTATATAATTATTTTCATTCATATACCTTGTTAAACTAAAATAATCTAAAATAAAATTAATTTATTATACTTTTCAAAATACTAAAGAAAGAGATAAGAATATGTGTAAAATAAATGACTGCTAATGGTGGGTGTCTAGCCACATCATCCAACAATAAATTAAAAAGCCCTAATATTCTTAGTTGCTTTGTACTAAACCCTAATAGGCTGGTGCTATTTTAAGCCAAAGCATAGCATTTTTTTGTGCTATTACTTGATATTTCAAGTATTTATTTAAAAAATCAGGTGACATTTAAGAGCCACTGCCTGGTTTTTATTATTTTCATTCCTTCTATTTCTTTCCATGCATTAGCATAGGAATACGATTATTTTTTTTTATAAAATGTTTATCTATATATGGTCTATGTAATTGAAATAAGTATTGGCGGTTATTCTGTCTTTTAATACGAATTATTAAACTATGGCCAACACATATTAAATGAGGTACCTACCTAAATCACACTGTTTTCTTACATCACCAATGCTTTCGAGATATTCTTCTCGTTTTTCCTTTTCTTCTTCCAGTCTCATATCTTCTAATTTCTTCTTATAAGCAGAAGTAACAAAAACCTCCTTGTCAGCAAACTCGTCGCCTTCTTTTTCCCTTTCTTTTTGAACCTTGAAATATGAAGATAATTATATTAGTTAAAAACACTTATGAAGGTCAGCCATCCCTTATTATTTCTAGGAGCATTAATGTCAGTAGCACCAGCAATGTTATTTTTATCTAGACACCGACGACATCTGTACTTTAGTTGGTAGGTGACTAAATTCCAAGTTCTCAACACATGTGGGTGGTAAATATCAAGCTCTAAAATTAGAATTATATATCTCGACCATTGTATTCATTAACTTTGTGATAATTGATCCATCAGAATTGTATCAGACCATCCAATTCTTGCTTGGCTTTAATTTGAAGTATTTTGCTTTTGCCAAAAGAAAACAACAATGTTTCCAATATTGAAAGTAAGTAACATAAATTTCTATATAAGATCTCACCTGACGTTCAACGCGCCTTTCATTTTCAATTTTCCTCTTTTCTGCAGTTTTGAGCAATTTTTCTATGTATTTTGGCTTCTTAATATCTTTGTCTTTTTTAGTTTCTTTATCTTTTTTAATGACCAACTCATCATATATTTCATCATACTGAAACACTGTAGGATCTTCCAAAATTGCCTTGTCTTGACTTATTTTTGCCTGTTTTAAATTTATAATCTAATTAATAATTAATCTGAATTCAATGCCAGAAGTTTGTTGACGTTCAAACATAAACTTAAAAAACAAATTATACTCTTTGGAAAGATTTGTTACAATAAGCCATCTTCTGTATTCAAATGATATCCTGAGTTTAATTACCAACTGAATTTAATTTGCTCAAATCGAACCGGGTTCATCAATTTGTCATGCCTACTGTAAGTACTAACTTAGCCAAATACAATAAAGCAGTTAAAAATTGTAGTATTCAAAAAGTTCTTAGCCAAGAATCGAAAAGTGTATTGCTCCTTCATAGATTTAGAGAAGGCGTATGATAGGGTGGTAAGGAAGTATTTGTGGGAGGTGTTATCCAAGTTCGGCTTGGGGAGCCAACTTATACGTGCACTGGTATCACTCTATGAGGATTCTAGTGCATGTGTAAGAATAAACGGGGAAAACACAGACTGGTTCGGTATCTCTAGGGGTGTCCGACAGGGATGTGTAGCTTCTCCGTGGCTCTTCAACTTGTTCATGGATGACTGTCTGATAGAGTTGCGTGAAAGTGATTATGGACTGAGAATGGGTGGATTCGTCATCAAATGCCTCTTATATGCTGATGATCAAGTGTTACTTGCATCGTCGGTTGAGGAGTTGCAAGAGATGATGAATATCGCATGTGCGTCGTTTGAAAGAAAAGGAATGAGAGTAAATGTGGATAAAACCAAAACCATGGTTTTCGAGAGAGAGAGGAGAATATGACTGAATGCGTGATTGAGATCAATGGTAAGAAAGTGGAACAAGTGAAAGAGTTGGTATATCTGGGAAGTTTGTTTACTAGGGATGGAAAGTGTGATGAAGACATTGAAAGAAGAGTAAAAAAGGGTAATGCGGTAAATGGAGCACTGGATAGTCTCATGTCTAGTCAATCGGTGTCCGAAAAGGCCCGAATGGCTGTGCATGATGCTGTCCTCGTTCCTACGCTTATGTATGGCAGTGAATGTTGGGTGTGGCAGAAGAAGCATGAAAGCAGAGTAAATGCAGTAGAAATGAGATCCCTCAGAAAAGTTTGTAATGTAAGGTTATGTGATCGTGTGAGGAATGATGTGATTCGTGAAAGGTGTGGTGTAAAAGATGATATTGTAAGAAAGATAGAAAAAGGAATGTTGAGATGGTTTGGGCACATAGAGAGGATGGATGACAGTAAAGTGGTGAAAGAGATATATAGAGCCAATGTGGAAGGTAATGTTAGTAGAGGACGACCTCGGAGGACACATTTAGATCAAATAGAAAATGTGCTCAAAAAGGCAGGTGTCCGAAGTACGAAGAATAAAAGAGCATGTATGAAAAGATTGATGGATGTGAATGAAGCTAGAGAGGTTTGCCAGGATCGTACAAAGTGGCGATCGATAGTCTCTGCCTACCCCAATGGGAACTAACGGCGTGAGAATATGTATGTATGTATTCAAAAAGAAGACTCTTTAGCTATACTTAAATCTAGGTTGATGAGATGGTTAAGTTCTATTGATTACGAGAGTACAGAGTCAATAATAACAATTTAACATGATAATTTACTATATAACATCTACTAATAAACACAATAGTATTACAAATTTATGTGCCATAAAAAATTATGTAGGTCCATCCATATTTATGAATATTTATAATTATAATAGTCACACCTTACACACCATTACTAACAGATCAACAACATTTTTTTTTTTCTTTTTTTTTATTTCTAATTTAAAATTTGATTCCTTTTATTTTACAATATTTATATTATTATTCATTTAATTATGTCTTTTGTCACTTCTTACCATGGATAACTCTTATTATTTTTTACTCCTGTTGTTTTGTTTTGCTTTTTTTATTACTCGTTTATATCTAAAGCGCAGATTATATCATAATAAGTTATTTAATTGGTTTCCCAAGAGACAGGCTGTGCCTAGTTTGGGAACCCTTGTAAATTGACAATGCTATGTTTCTTTTAATAAATGTATTTTTACTTTTTTTTTTTAATTTAATGCATTTAGATTATGAATCATTTATTTATTGTGTAATTTCTTTTAAACACCCAATAAGAGATATGCAGTATTTTTATATGCTATATTGTCTTATTATTTTTACTTTTAGTTCTTACTTAAATAGTGATAAGTTTATTGTTACTAACAAACTATGGACCTTCAAAATAGTCTGAAATAAATGCTTTTTATTTTATTTTATATGACAGACATAAAACATGACCATAGTGATACCCTAAACAATAGAAACAACAATAACAAGAGTGGGACTGCAAATGTCCAATGTTTGGGGTGGTTCAGGCCAATTGGTGGCTTTGGACTGAATAGAGCAAGCCATATTCAAGAACCACATATCACACACACATCACATCCCCCTTTGTTGGTTTGCCAAAACCATTGTTTTATCTTACACATGGTTATCAAAGCAGAATTAGGCTGTCTGACTCTTTGATAAAAATCAAGAGGGAAGATAATTAACACTAATACAATGTGTTAACAAAAAGTGAAACTGGTCAAAATTCATGCTGACATAGACTCACTATTTAACAAAAGTCTATTATCTATTTCTTGAAACCAGAGTGACAACACTTTGGTGATCCACTTTCAAATGTGTAACAAAGGTGGGTAGAAACACTGTTTGGAGTTTACCAGAACAGGTGAGTTAAGCCTATCTCCCCTTTTAGCTTTTATCAAAGGTCCCTTTATGTGTCAGTGTAATTTGTTGTAGCGTCTACAAATAAATATGTACCTGCCGCTTTATATTTGCACTGGGCTTTAAGAGAACGGGTTTCTTCTTTCCATCCTCTTCAGAATCTGAATCATTTCCAAATACATTGTGCGTAGCTTTAAACACTAAATTCTTGGCCTTACTTTTCTCAGGTATCAAGAGGCCATATCTGTAAATTAATCCAAAAAAAATATAAATAGAAAAAAGCAATGTTATTTACATATCTATATTTAACTTTTTAGAAAAATAAACAACTCACGGTTTTGACATTGTTGTTGTAATTTATTCTTAAATTAATTTAAATGAAACAAAAATAATTCTCAGAAAATATTTTAGCCATCCGCTTTTAATTTATATTTATTAACCACTTGCAATGCAATCGCTTGATGTTGCAATTTTGCAACACAAGCAAGACACAACATCGACGACACTGACGACACGACACGACATTGACTTACAATCACAGATTACAATATAGATACTCTTACAATTACAAAACAAACAGGGCCGAGGCTATTTTCACAGAAATATTGATATAAGTATTGGTTTACGGACCTGGTTTCTTGATCTTTTGAGCCAACCGAAAATCTATGTTAACTTTCGAACGACTCAAATATTAACTAAAAAAAATAAACTAAGCACAATTAGGAACAAAACTAAGAAGCTTTATGTTCAGGAGTATTAAATTGAATTTTTACTGTACAGTAAACGGTTTCTTTTTGACGCTTTTTGTTTTGCAACATAAGCTAAAGTATTCCAGTAATTTTCGGTTTTTGCTTGCGCAACTACAACAGCTCGCAAAACATAACATTATTTTATCCCACATTGGAGACAATTAAATAAAAGCGAGAATACTGAATAAAATACTATAAAAAATCCATCATTTTCATATCCATCCGTCCATCCACGTCAATCTTCGGTGTCAATAGCCAAACATTGGCGGAAACGTCAACTAAACATTCACAGCTGATCTTCCAACCAAAAGAAGATTCTTATATTTTTTTCGGTCGAATCAGCCGCGGCGAACAAACAGCAACATGAGAGAAAAGCCGCGTTTACATTCATCCAAGTAGCCATCCAAATTGGTCCATTTGCTATTTAATCCAAGTTCTTACAAAATCGCTTACAAGCTATGATATTTTAGAATACATCTATGCATACAAGTTAAACGAAAATTGTTGATCGCCATAACGTAACATACTAGACCAAAACCAAGAATACTAAAACACAGAACAGAAAATCTATAATACGAAACGATAACTATTTCTTGCAGCTTTAGTTGTTATTGTTAGAAATACAGGATAACGAATGACTAGGCTGCATGGTTGGAAAAACCTTACCTGTCCATTGGACAAAAGGAGAAAAAAAAACATGTTATTGTTGTGTTAGGTTCAAATATGGTTCAATACATTTATAGTTAAAACTACGAACACTTAGTTAAAAACAGACTTGAATGGATAATTGAGCATCTTGGTCTCCTTCCAAATTCGCAGTATGGTTTCAGAAAAGGTAAAAGCACCTTAGATAGTTTGTCTATATTTACGACAGACATACGTTTAGCCTTTTCTAGAAATGAAAGTGTCGTAGCCGGTTTTTTAGATATTGCCTCCGCATATGATAATGTTCTTTTACCTGTTTTAGTTTCAAAACTAAATGCTTTAAAACTACCATTTAAATTCATAAATTTTATATCAAATTCATTATCATGTAGGAAGGTCGTCCTTTGTATAAATGGGACTCTGTCTGAATCACGTATTTTATACAAAGGACTTCCGCAGGGATCGGTCTTGAGTCCACTTCTGTTTAACATTTATACATCTGATCTACATAAGTCAGTTATTCCTCATTGTAGAATACTCCAATATGCTGATGATATTGTGCTCTACTCTAACAATACCTTTGTGGAAGAGGCAGCTGGCATGGTTTCCATCCAAGGGTATCTTTTCACTTGCAGATTGGCTTAGCCTTCATGGTCTGGATCTGTCTCCCTCAAAAGCTCCATTGTTGTATTTAGCCGAAAAAGAAAGATGCCAAATATTTCCATCAATATTTCAAACTCAAACATTCCAGTAAAAAATGAGATAAAATTTTTAGGTTTGATTTTAGATTCTAAATTAACATTCAAATCTCACATACAACACGTTATTTCTAAATGTGAAAAAAATCTGAACATTCTCAGATGTCTCGCTGGTACTTGGTGGGGAGCGCATCCTTTTTATTTAAAAATGATTTATAATGCAACTATTAGAAGTGTGATGGACTATGCGTCATTTCTTTTGACCCCAACAAGTCATCAAGTATTGTCTCGATTGGAATTAATCCAAACGAAGGCTATGAGAATCATCTGTGGAGCAATGAAATCAAGCCCCAAAAATGCATTACAGGTTGAATGTGGAGAACCACCCCTTGATTTGCGGAGACAATTTCTTTCGGACAAATTTTTATTTCGCTTATGTCAATATAATCACCACCCCTTGTTTCCTAAATTAAAATTACTTACCTCATATGTATCATCATCACCCTATTGGACACATAAAAGTCCTCCTTGCTTAGTCAAAAGTTATTCAAAATTAAAAAATACAAATTATCGCATTCATAAAATAACAAGATTTCCTCTATTCTCTTGTGACTTGGAATCGATCCTTCTAATTGGCCTAGACCTCGCTTTTATAACATACCCTTTTTATATTATAAATCGATAAAGGACATCAAACTAAACAACTTTGCCCATGGAATGCCTATCTAAAATATTGTAATTTTAAAAAAAATATAATAATTAAAAATTGTCGTACCTAGTTCAAACTGAGAATGTATAGAATGAGAATCTTTGCTTCAGTGAAAATAAGAAATAAAAAAAAACATTTGATCTGTGCTTTTCGCTCTGTAAACAAAAATATAACTTCTTTCGGTATTTTCCAGTTGTATTGATCGTCGTTGAAAAATAATATCATGAAAATAAACCGGTAAGCGAGCGATTGAACTGGAAAATACCGAAAGAGGTTATGTTTTTGTTTACACCATAGATAATAATAATAATTACCAAAATATAATAATAATTAAAAATTGTCGTACCTAGTTCAAACTGAGAATGTATACAATGAGATTCCTTGCTTCAGTGAAAATAAAAAATAAAAAAAAACATTTGATCTATGGTGTAAACAAAAACATAACCTCTTTCGGTATTTTCCAGTTCAATCGCTCGCTTACCGGTTTATTTTCATGATATTATTTTTCAACGACGATCAATACATCTGGAAAATACAGAAAGAAGTTATATTTTTGTTTACAGAGCGAAAAGCATATATCAAATGTTTTTTTTTATTTTTTATTTTCACTGAAGCAAGGAATCTCATTGTATACATTCTCAGTTTGAACTAGGTACGACAATTTTTAATTATTATTATATTTTGAAAATTACAATATTTTAGATAGGCATTCCATGGGCAAAGTTGTTTAGTTTTATGTCCTTTATCGATTTATAATATAAAAAGGGTGTGTTAAAAAAGCGAGGTCTAGGCCAATTGGAAGGATCGATTCCAAGTCACAAGAGAATAGAGGAAATCTTGTTATTTTATGAATGCGATAATTTGTATTTTTTAATTTTGAATAACTTTTGACTAAGCAAGGAGGACTTTTATGTGTCCAATAGGGTGATGATGATACATATGAGGTAAGTAATTTTAATTTAGGAAACAAGGGGTGGTGATTATATTGACATAAGCGAAATAAAAATTTGTCCGAAAGAAAATATGTTAAAAAAGCGAGGTCTAGGCCAATTCCCCAAGTGAAGTTTAACATCGGCATTAACAAAAACGACCAGTTTGCTGCAAAGAAGTTTTTAAACATAGTTGATAAATCTGTGGAGGGGTTTTGATCTCATTTTCACAGATGCTTCTAAATTAGACAAAGAAGGCTGCGTGGGTGTTACGGTATATCATAAAAACTATGATATAATACAAAAAATTAAATGTCTTCCTTTAACCACTGTATTTACAGGCGAGTATCTGGGATTAATTGAGGCAATCAAATACATAATCCTTTTTAAGTTAAAAAACTCTGTCATCTTCACAGATTCATTGAGTTCTCTCCATTCATTAACATCAAATCCATTCAAAGAAAGTTCCCACAATATTCTATTATTCCGTTGTAAATCACTAATTAATAATTGTATTAAGCTCGGGCTCAACGTTTCTTTTGCGTGGATTCCAAGTCACGTTGGCATCTACGGAAATGAAAGAGCAGACAAGGGAGCTAAGGAGGCGGTCATTTGTGGAGACAGAGTCCCCTTTGAAGTATATGCTCAAGACCTATCTTTGCAACCGAGACGTGACCTACTAATAAGATGGCAAACTAGATGGCGTATAACAAGTAAGTATAAAGGTACATCGTACGGAAGGATTCAAGAAAATATTCCCCCAAAGCCCTGGTTTTGCAATCAAAAATATTTGGGGAGAAAATACTCATCGATGATTAGTAGGTTACGTCTTGGTCACTGTTGTGTACCTGTGCATCTCCATAAAATCAAAATTTTAAATTCTAGTTTATGTGAATGTGGACTAGAGGACGGAGACATTAATCACATATTTTTTGCTTGCCCAAAGTACAATCATGTCAATTTTTTAAAACAGTTAATCACCCATAAATTTCATTTACCATGTTCGATTGCTGCACTTCTTCATGATATAAATCCTATTGTTTTAGATATAATTATTTCTTTTATTCAAGAAAATCATATTAATTTATAATATAATACAATTTTCAAGGTTTACATCTCTGGTTTTTTATATATTATATATCTATATATATATATATATATATAATCAACACACATGTATCCCAAATATAATCAACGTTATATTTGGGATACATGTGTGTGTTTGCATGTATATGTCTATGCGCCGTACGTAGGTATCTGCAGTCAAACTTTATACAATATCTTAGATTAATGTCTGGTACTTTTCTCACATCATCATCATCATCTTCTCTCTGTAGTATAATATTTATTTTGTATTTTTTAAATTGTTTCGAATGTTCAATTTGTTATGTATATATTTTAACGTAAGGTTTTTTTTTTATGTTGGAATACGTATTATTTTGTTTGTTTGATTTACTCCAATGACTTGACGCTGGCAGAGATGTTTTACACAATTGCCATTCAATTAAAATTACAATTACAATTACATTTATAGTGTGTGGTTAGGTTATGTTTATGTATGTTCTCTTTTGTGCTTATCTTAATAAGATAATCTTATGCTAAATATATCAAATAACTGCATATTCTTTGCTTACTCTTTCTAATCTAGGTATCTATCTACCTGCAATTCATCATATTGGAGATAATGTCTTTAACTAATTTTCAAGGCAGTAAATATCCGAAATCTGCAAAGATATTTTATATTAAATTTTATATAAAGGAATTTATGCAAAATTTGCCTAAAGGCAAAAGAAAAGTTAAAAAGGTGAGTGAGTTATAAAATTAACTTATTATGGTATATAATAATTTCATAATCTTTTTATAATTACATACTTTATCAATCCGAAAATGAAACTTGCCGATTGAATGTTTTATGGGAAGTGAGTGGTTAACAGGCCCTCTAAAATCGGAAGCGCTTGATGCAATGGGAATCAATGGAGTGATTATAAGACATCATTGTTCAACCCACAATAATAATAACTTGTTTTATGGAAAAAAATATATATAACATAACATACATAAACATAAACGTTCACGCCGAATATCCCCGAAGGGGTTGGCAGAGGTACTAATACTTCTGAACATCATGTGACTTTGTCACCTGGTGTTCAGAGTACCCACGTTTTGCATGGACAGTGTACTCACGTGATAGGGGGCAGGCCTATCGCCGTTTTGTATGAATACACTGTCACATGACTAAGTACAACTTAGCCATGTGGGTTTCCTCACGATGTTTTCCCTCACCGTTAACAACCATGATAAAAAAAAAATATGATCACATTATAAGTATCAAAATGTATTATCAAATGTCATCTATTGTTTGCAATTGTATAAGACCAGCACTAAATATTCAACCATTTATCCTTAAATTTTCCAAATACTTATGCCCAATCTAAAAAACTTTAGCAACCATCATCTCTTTCAGAATATAAGTTATCAACATGCTGACGTGCATAATAATAATTACATAATTTACAGACACATATATGTATAACAATAGCCATGTGTTGCTTTTTTATATGTTATTTACAGGGATTGCAATAGGTAGTGTGAATATCCCATAACTTTGTAGCTGGATCAATAAAGAGCTGTAAAACTGCTAGTTAAACCAGTTTTGGATTTCACCAAATTAGTCTAGTTTTTTTTTTGTTTTACATGTTTCTTACATATGAAACACAAAAGTCAATTAAAACATTTATTTCAATTGTAGGAATGTTGTGCATACATGCAATTTCATTTTTGATGCAGAACAATTTAAGATAAAAACCGACTTAAATTATGTAAATGTTTGTTTTCCTTGCATCAATCTGTAGCAAAACATTTGAACTTAAGACACAGATTTCAAAAAAACACATTAGCATTTTGCTGATATGTGCAATTCAGTGTTTTGCCGGCAAAAAAGAATAGGTACAAAAAAAATACTGGAAAATTACAAAATAGAAATTAATTTAGAGCTGTATTAGCAACTTCTAAATGTTTATTGTTGGTTGTCTGGTAAGAAACATGTAAAAAAAAAAAACTAAACAAAACTGGTGAAATCCAAAACTGTTGTTGTTTCCAATGAAATTTACACTGCAACAACTGCTTACATACACATGTATACAATACTCACGCCATTACTTCCCATTAGGGTAGGCAGAGACTATTGATCGTCACTTTGTATGATCCTAGCAAACTTCTCTAGCTTCATTTAAATTCATCAATCTTTTCATACACACTCTTAAATTCTTCATACTTCGGATGCCTGCCTATTTAAGTACACTCTCAATTTGGTCCAAGTGTGTTCTCCGTGGTCGTCCAACTGCTTCATTGGATTAATTTTGTTATGGGCTGGAATACAATTACTGAAATCAAAAACTGTGTACCCTAGTAACTAACATTAGTAGGTAATCAGATACTAGGGAGAGGATGGGGGATAGAGAGAGCATTCCTATGATTGGGTCACTTGGCTATCCTAAACATAGCCCCACTTCATAAAAATCTGTATAATTATGAAAGACACTATATTGTACCGTTACTGTATAATATCTGAGATAAATATTTTATAAGCTGATATCTCAATTCAGACAAAAAATTCAGAAGTGACCTAAACATTTTTTTTTTATCTTGAGTATATCTATTCAGCTATGATGTATATTAATACATAGGTCTTATTAAGTCTAAAAACCAAAATGCCTTAATTTTATCTTTTATAGCCAACCTTAGCTTAATTATTTGTGTGTGTTTTTAAATGGATTCTCATACATTACTAACTTATGAAAAATTTAATTGTTGTATATGATCTGTTTTAATTACAGCCTAAAACAAACATTATCGAAAAAGCATTGCAATCTTGGAAATGTATGAACACAGAAGAAAAGCAAAAAATTGTCATTATGTTTGAAAAAGGTGCCAAGATCTACCGCAACCAATTTGCAGGTTACCTAAAAACTATACAACCAAATCTATCTGGATCTGTTAAATCATGGTAATTATTAAAGACTCAGATAAAGTGGTGATTTAACTACAGTATTTACACTAATATAATGACGTGGTCATGTTTGTTTGATATTAATATACATATAGGCTCTAAAACCGCTAGGATCAGAGTATTTAGTTTATTATATTTGTAAAACATATTTAACTAAACTTATTATTTAACCTATAAAATTAATATAATTGCCTTGCGTCCAACACCTTACGGCAGAATAATAAGAGTAATATAATAAGAAAAGATATTCTCAGCCCATAATCATTCTCACGAACTTGATATAGTTAACATTTAAAAAAAATAAGACCCACAAGAAGTCTGCAACCGATACATCCCAAACTGATTCATGTTTTACCCATGCATTTCTAAACTTGAATCCTCATTTAGAAGTATTAATACAAGTATAAGCTGACGTGCAAGGTTACGATGTTCCTGCTAAATAAAGCGATTCTATGGATTCGCAGCCTTAACCCACAGTGCTAATGAGGCTGATGCCGTGGTATTATAGCCTCCTAATGATATTTTAGCTTTAATTTTTTAATGCGTGCTGCAGAAATCTTAGATAATTTAAACATAACACAACCCACGCATAAATGGAGTAGACCACTAAAACTATTATGTATTTTTTCAGTACAAACAAATTGATTTCTGATATTGAGGATATAACCTACGCTGAATCAGGGGATGTGTCTATAAATGAGACAAATGCCATCAATGAAACTGCCAACTTAAGTCACCTTAGGTAAGTACATATATACATATACTCACGGCTATAAATCTTTTGAAAGGGTAACCAAAGCTAGGGAATTAGAAATTCCTCAGCTACTTTTGGAAGTTGCATGGAGAAAAGTTGGTGAAATAAAGGTTGTTGTTGATTGGTTCTCAACCGCATCGCCCAAAAAAAACCCTTAAAAGCCCCAATACCGTTAGTCGCCTTTTACGTACACCTACCGGAAGAAATGGGGTAGTGCTATTCTAAGCCGCCACTACACAGCTTTCACTACTTAGGTAAGTATTTTGTTTATAATGATTCCGCAATAACCGACCGCGAAGTAAATTATTAATCACATGTTTGTGTGTGTGCACTAAATTGGCAAATCGCATGTAAGCTAGGTGACCAATTGTGCTATTGTGACAAAATATGCCAACTTCTACAACTATCATAAACTAAATTGGATGAAAACTAGTACCCCCCTTTCTGCTTTAGTTTTAACAATTTCATTTGCAACTATTTTTATACTCTACCACAGCTTTAACATCTTTTACTTACTTAATTTTAAAAATTGGCGAGGGATTTCAGTTCTGAAGCTCTGGCTACCTCTTTTTGGAATTTATAGCTGTGAGTTTATGTCAGGTTAATTGGACCTAACTTGATACACTCTTTTATATTCTTTTAATAATGGCAATGACAAATTGAAAGTTTGATACATGTTTCATTATGAAAAAGATCTTACAGATCAGATCTAAGAATTTCATCAGAACTAATACCATATCATGAAATGGCATGTATTAGTTTAATAATGGCAAGACGTATATATTATTTCAGTGAGCCCAGTTCATGTCCCGCTCCGGCTGGTACCGAAAGACACCACATCAATACTAATGGAGCTCCGGAACCACCTACAGTCTTGTAAGTATTGGAACCTAGATATTGTGGAAACACTTATGCCTATTACGTTTTTAAAACTATTTAATTTAAATTATTTTTACCAAATCACTATCACCCTGAAACGTCAAATCCGTATCGTTAGTCCGAAAATATCACCAACTGTAAACTTTTTAACATTTAATCTATTCAAGTTTCAAGTAATTTAACATACAATACAATTCATATACTCTGAATCCCAAATACGGGTATCCATAGCCGTGAAATTTACAATTCGGTATGCAAAGTTTTTTTTGGTATTTATTAAATATTTTTATTCGATAGTACAGTCGCCATCAGATATATCGGAGCGGCCGAGGTACTCAAATATATCTGAGCAGCAATAAATTTCAATAAATTCTTTACGGTAAATAAGGTCAATAAGATCTGAACATCCAATTCGCCACAAATATATGAGCAGTGGTTTTTCAATTATATTTGAACACTCAAAGAGACAATAATATCTGAAAGCACAACTCGTCAAAGTTATCTGCTCAGACAGGGTGATCATAAATATCTGAACATTTAGGGAAAATGTACCTTATAGCACTAGGCATACAGTTTTAAATTTTAAAGCATTGAATTTTCCTTTTACAAAATGAGTAGATATACAAAATATAAATATGCGAAAAGCAACTTTACAGTCTTGTTACAAGTGACACATTTGAATTAAATATTTGGCACTTCACAAAAACGTCAACATAACTGTCATTGCATATAATGCACTGCATTTATTTATCAAATATTCACAGATTTATTATGCTATACTTACGTATATACATTCTGTGTACTACATAACATAACATAACATAAACGTTCACGCCGTTTATCCCCGAAGGGGTTGGCAGAGGTACCAATACTCCTGAACTCACATGGCAAGCGCCATCTAGTTTCCAGAGAAGGTACCCACGTTTTGCTTAGACAGTGTACTCATCCTATGTGGCCTATCGCCGTTTTGTACGAATACACTGTCACATGACTAAGTACAACTCAGCCATGTGGGTTTCCTCACGATGTTTTCCCTCACCGTGAGCAACCATGATAAATTAACCACACATATGACTTTAGAAAAGACAAATTGGTGTAGGCCCGTCCCAGGATTGGAACTCACGCCCTTCTGTTTTTCGGGCGGGTGTTCTACCCACTGGACTATCATGTCGTTGTGTCTGTGTACTAAGTATCGGGAATTTGTCAATAAAACAAAAAATACAAATTATTCATCTAAATTTATTTTATCGCCTTCAAAGTAGGCCCCATCGCTTGCAATACAACATCTCCACCGCTTCACCCAGTCTTCCATACATTTTTCATAGGCTATTTGCGGTATAGCCTTTAGCTCATTCAGCGAATTTTCTTTTATGGCTTCTATCGACTCAAAACGTTTTCCTCGAAGTGGTTATTTTAACTTGGGAAATAAAAAAAAGTCAGACGGAGCCATATTAGGTGAATACGGTGCTTGGTCGAGAACTTTTGTTGAATTTTTCGCTAAAAACTCTTTCACTATAATGGCTGTGTGTGATGGTGCATTATCATGGTGCAGCATCCATGAGTTGTGTTGCCACAAATCTGGACGTTTTCGGCGGATACTCTCACGCAAACGCTTCATGACGCCTAAATAATATTCTTTATTCACTGTTTCTCCCTCTGGAAGGAATTCGGAGTGAACCACACCACGGTAGTAAAAAAAAACTGTCAGCATCACCTTGATTTTGGAGCGACATTGCCGCGGTTTTTTGGGTTTCGGCTCGTTTTCGAGACGCCATTCTGAAGACTGTTGGCTTGTTTGCATGTCGTACTCATAAACCCATGTCTTGTCGCCAGTTATTATTCGTTTCATAAAGGTCGGATCCGTAGAAGCTCGAGAAACCATGTCTTCAGCGACATGCTTTCGCTGAGCTTTTTGAACAAAATTGAGCTCTTTTGGAACTAGTCGAGCGGCGGCGCGTTTCATGCCTAAAATGTCAATGAGAATGTTGTGGACGGACTTAAAAAATATGTTCACCTCACAAGCCAACTCTCTCAGACTCATACGTCGATTTTCGAGCACTAGCTTCTTGATTCTGTCGATGTTTTCTTTGGTCGTAGCGGTTGAAGGTCTACCAGAACGAGGCAAGTCTACTACTACTTCTCGGCCTTCTTTAAAAGCCTTATACCATTCATAAGCCCTTCTTCCATAAGTAAAAATCGCCGAGGACTCAAAACTATGACCAACAAAAAATTTAGTTTAAAACAAATTAAATGACAGATCCCGCTCAAATTTTGCGCGCTAAATCAGTACAGACAGTGCTACCAACATGCAGTAAAAAAATTTGAATGACCTCTTTTACGCGGGTCTTTTTATTGACATATTCCCGATACTTTTTACACAGAGTAGTAGATTGGCAATACAAATTCGAGTTAGTATGGCTGATCCCATACTAGCCCTATTAAAATTGATAAAAATTCACGTATTTGTTATTTTTGCCAAATTGTAAACTTTACAGTAATTGTAGTATTATGATGACAGAAGATATTTTTTATCATATATTTGCATTGAAAACTTTGGTTTAAGATCTATAATAAAGCATATAGACTTGTAATGTAATAAATAACTAAAAATTTTATGTTTGCCAAAGAATATGTATTCGATTTAGATTCTGTGCTATTAAATATTAATAACTTTATCAAAAAATCACCAAGGTTAAGACATTGATTCCTTGGCTCTGGCTACCCCTTCTAGGGAATTATAACCGTGAGTATATGTATGTAAGTATGCTATCACGTGAGTACACTGTCCATGAAAAACGTGGGTACTCTGAACACCAGGTGACAAAGTCACGTGATGTTCAGAAGTATTAGTACCTCTGCCAACCCCTTCGGGGATATTCGGCGTGAACGTTTATGTTATGTTATGTTTATATGTATGTATGGAGACCCATCACCAAACCTTTATATTACCATCTTTTACCCACTAAAATTCCAAAAGTAGCTGAGGATTTTTTTATTCCTTAGCTATGGCTACCCCTTCTAGGGATCTATAGTCGTGAGTATATGTATGTATGTCGTTATATATATATATATATATATAGGTATTTATGAATTCGTATGGTACGTTTAAGAAGACAGCAGGAAAACGTATAATTTTGTAAAAACTAACTAAACTGCATTTATATTTATGCTACCCTGGTACATACAATGTAAATAAAAAATGGAATACATGGTTTCAAAAGTTCTAAGTTATTTTACCTCTTGGTGTTTTTGTACCGGTGTAAAATTATTACGTACAACTAGTTGTACGGATTAGTTGGTCAGTGGAGAATACCTCCCTGCAGAAAACTCTTATTAGTTTTGACATTGATAAAACCAAATGGTGGTTGTGTAGAAAATGTATTCCAGCGTAGTTAGTTAAAAAAAATTAAACTGTATGCCTAGTGCTATAAGGTACATTTTCCCTAAATGTTCAGATATTTATGATCACCCTGTCTGAGCAGATAACTTTGACGAGTTGTGCTTTCAGATATTATTGTCTCTTTGAGTGTTCAAATATAATTGAAAAACCACTGCTCATATATTTGTGGCGAATTGGATGTTCAGATCTTATTGACCTTATTTACCGTAAAGAATTTATTGAAATTTATTGCTGCTTAGATATATTTGAGTACCTCGGCAGCTCCGATATATCTGATGGCGACTGTACACACGAAAATAAAAAACTGATTCGAATATTTTCCATTTAAAATGAGTAATTGTAAAGTTATGATTTTTTAAAGATTGTTCAAATTTTGTACGACGTCATCGATCGAAAAAATCACGTAGCGACATGCAAATGATGCGAAATGTTTTATAAAAATGTTGCTGATTGCAAAACATATCACGAATTTGTGATGTCAAATGAAATGATTACGATATTATACTAAACAAACCTATGATATTCGATATTTTATTAATAAACTACAAGTCATCTTAGCTCCAATTGATATAATTTCAAGAAAATATTGTTTATAACCATAATATCTCGAAATGGTTTTGTAATCAGCATCACTTTAGTAAAACTTTGCATACCGAATTCCTCGGCCACGTTTGGAATTCAATTAGGGAAAATTTTGTCAAAGTAACGTTTTAAGTAATTCGAATTGTCAGTAATTAAATATTTTAATAGATCTCTTGCAATGAGACTCAGGGTAGCTCAGAGAATTCCATAGGTAGCTGAGAGAACTATCAGATATTTTCTACCTTATTATATATCTAACGTGGATCCGTGGAAATTTTCAGGACAACTGACATAAAATAAATTGGATAATAATTAATTTCCGAACAGATAAATAAATCTCAAGTTTTCCATGTCCAATACATTCATAATCATAGGTGTAATCGAGACAATAAAAACAAGCCACACTATCGAAATAGAATGTAAAATATATTTGTGAATTGTGTTACATGAAAGGGCGGAGCTTAAAGGTTCATCATTTCGGTGGAACCTCAACTTAGAGGTTCACGCCTTATATCCCCGAAAGGGTTTGCAGAGGTTCTATTACTTCTTAATATCATTTTACGTTGTTCAGAGTACCCACGTTTTGCTTGGACAGTCTACTTACGTGATAGGGGGCAGCCACAGACATGTATTTGAATAGATGCCGCAAGTGCATGTACTTCGCGTGTAAAAACTGAGTAAAATTATCTTAGTTTATCGCCATTTGATTGAGTCCGTGCTCGAACGTTCTCGGTGACAGATGTCAAGCTAAATATAAAAAATGCCTAATTGTGCCGTATTGAGTTGCAAAAACTATTTAAATAAAGCGGGACTAATTAATAGAAAGATTTCCTTTCATCGGTTGGTCACTTTATTATTAGATTATGTGGTTTTTATTGCAAAATTAATTATTTCGTGTTCGTTGTGGTTTTACACTGAAAAACTTTTAAACGAGTGTGTATCGCTTAATTTATAATACATTGCCGCTTTTAGTTACAAAGCTATCTAGTATGGCTTGTCTATTAAAACACGCAATGAACATCAAAATGAACGATATTTTCACCTGTCAATCAGCTACATGGTACGGTAGCTATTGTCATATTTCTGTCATTTTAAGCAAAATGTGTTGTACCTACACAGATAGTTGTATTCGATTCTAATTCTAATCGATTTTGGGAACAGAGAAATGATAATATTCGCGATGGATGTTCCATGTATCTAAAATATTTTTATTAGGTACTACAATGTTTCTGTTAAATTATTAATTGGAATACTCTTGTTTTAACTTTGTTTTTATTTAATAAAAGAACAGTTTAATTTTAGTTACAAGTTTTTCTCTAAGCTACATTTCTTAACGTGTGGTATGTGTCAGTCTTTATTTACTTCTTTCCTTCACTCAGTGTTGCCATTATAGAATAGAATAACTCTTTATTGTACATCAAACACAAATTTACAAAAGAAATTATCATACAGTTTACAGTGAGGTACAATCGGCGGTCTAATCGCTAAAAGCGATCTCTTCCAGACAACCTTTGGAAGGTGAGATCGGTAAACTAGTTATCTAGGTAGATAGCTACTACTATGATAGCTATGTAATATAAATGTACATATATACACGAACACGCCTCCTTACGTAAGTTCAAAGCTTCTTAAGTACTACAGTAATTATAATCAATTAGGGAACTATACTCCTTTAAATTTAGCATTTTTAAGTTAGTGAATTTAAAATTTCCCACATGTTTTGTAAATATACCTGCAACTTTATTTTCTGACTCTATTTTGTATACTTCCCTGCTAAACATTTTAATTTACAAAATGATAGTGAACTTCAATGTGGTTAGAATTCTTTGTAAAGTTTCCATACTTAGAAATAGCTACAGCTGCTGAATTATCTTCATAGATTTTAACTGGTTTACAAACCTTAGTAAAGACATCATTCATTACACAAATGAGAAAATTTAATTATGTTACTGCTTCTGATAATTTTACATATTCAGCAAATGTTGAAGAGTTTGTTACACTACTTTGTTTTTTTTTCCCAATATTGAACAAACGAAGAGTTCCGTACTATCATCTATTATAGAAAATAACGTTTTTGTATGGGAGCCCCTTTGATATTTACTTTACTGTTATTTAATTATATATTTTGAACATGCGACATGACAGTCCAGTGGGTAGAACACCCGCCCGAAAAACAGAAGGGCGTGAGTTCCAATCCTTGGGACGGGCCTACACCAATTTGTCATAAAGTCATATGTGTTGTTAATACACCAATAAAGTCATATGTGTTGTTAATTTATCATGGTTGCTAACGGTGAGGGAAAACATCGTGAGGAAACCCACATGGCTGAGTTGTACTTAGTCATGTGACAGTGTATTCGTACAAAACGGCGATAGGCCTGCCCCCTATCACGTGAGTACACTGTCTAAGCAAAACGTGGGTACCTTCTTTGGAAACTAGATGGCGCTTGCCATGTGAGTTAAGGAGTATTGGTACCTCTGCCAACCCCTTCGGGGATAAACGGCGTGAACGTTTATGTTTATGTTATGTTTATTATTTTGAAAGGTGATATACAAGTAAATATACTTTGAAAATTTTAAGTATCTACTTATTAACGTTTTAATATTGAGCGAACAATTACGGAAAAAAACACGTTTATTGTAAAGGGGCCGCCTTAAAATCCTTTTTTTAATTGTATTTGTTGTTATAGTGGCAACAGAAATACGTCATTTGTGAAAATTTCAGCTTTCTAGTTATCACTGTTTATGAGATACAGCCTAAAGAAAAACAGACAACGAAAAAAAAATACTTGATTATTTTTCCTTCTCTACAAGTTATTTTATTTGTTTTTGTTTTCAAATCCGAATTAGTTCTGGGTTGTATTATATTTTGTCATTGCGCCTTCTACTGGCTTTCCTTTTTGTAGATAAAATTTCTTCTCGGGGTTTTTTTAAATCATTTCGTAACTTTCCGAGAACAAATTATTAAAAATATTTAATTAGGTAGGTTATCAATAAGGACAAGTTATTATAATAATAAAGGCTACTGAACTACTCACTGACTAACTGACTCTTTAACTCACTGATTTAGATCGTTGTTCTCCGAGAAGATGTAGTGGTGGAGGAAAATAATGTAGGAAGAGTTGCTCAGGATAAAAATGAGACCATGAGAAAATAGCGTTATTAAAAAACAGGTATAATTCTAGATTTATCATTCTTCTGTCAATTTATCATTCGTCTGTCGATGTACTCGAATATAATCGATAGAATCGTTTACGCGCTGACGGGGAGTTCCCATCACTAAATTGCTCATGTGACGTCACAGTAGGTGGAAAAATAATGGCACGCTTGGTTTCTATACAAGAAATGACACTTGCGTTATCTATTCAAATACAGATCTGTGGGGGCAGCCCTATCTCCTTACCTACATCGTATAATTGGCCTAGACCTCGCTTTTATAACATACCCTTTTTTATTATAAATCGATAAAGGACATCAAACTAAACAACTTTGCCCATGGAATCCCTATCTAAAATATTGTAATTTTCAAAATAATATAATATTTAAAAATTGTCGTACCTAGTTCAAACTGAGAATGTATAGAATGAGAATCTTTGCTTCAGTGAAAATAAGAAATAAAAAAAAACATTTGATCTATGCTTTTCGCTCTGCAAACAAAAATATAACTTCTTTCGGTATTTTCCAGTTGTATTGATCGTCGTTGAAAAATAATATCATGAAAATAAACCGGTAAACGAGCGATTGAACTGGAAAATACCGAAAGAGGTTATGTTTTTGTTTACACCATAGATCAAATGTTTTTTTTTATTTCTTATTTTCACTGAAGCAAAGATTCTCATTCTATACATTCTCAGTTTGAACTAGGTACGACAATTTTTAATTATTATAATTTTTTGAAAATTACAATATTTTAGATAGGCATTCCATGGGCAAAGTTGTTTAGTTTGATTTCCTTTATCGATTTATAATATAAAAAGGGTATGTTATAAAAGCGAGGTCTAGGCCAATTATTACGATAGGTATGGTATATTGGTATGTATGTGACCCAAATAATATCATAAAAGTTACCTAGTTACATAAACTGAAAGCTTCAACGAGCCGGGACGTATAAGTTGTTGCCCGACTATAAAAGATGTGGTTTAAATGGCGACATACTGTGGTACATTATTTTTCCAATTGGGTACCATAAAAAAACACCCGTACAGCTCGCAAACGAAACCACTGCAATTTTATACAACCACACGAGCGTGGCGTACTTACGAGGCAGCTAAGGGATTGGATTTTTTTGTAATCATTATTTTTAGGCAATACGGTAGAAATGATCCATCACTACATTATATCAATGTACCTTATCAACTTATATGTTATCGACGACTGTTATTTTACAACGTTATTTGTATTCTTTTCAGATTTGGCAAAGATCTATATAATATGATCAACTCAAGCAATGATAGCCTGCCATCTTGGGATAAGACTTCAGTTGCAGAAAAGAGGATATACAATAGTGCTGTATTAGCTCTTAAGAAAAAATACCTTAGCTCGTATGAAAGTTATCTGCACTCCTTGCCATCGCAAGTTGTTCATAGTTTAGTGACAGAAAATTTCCACGGGTCTTAGAAGAAAAATATAATTAGTATGGCTAATGTCATTCTAATGTGGACAATACAAGTGTATAAGAACGCGCTTCCCGTGCTGGCGCCTTCGGTTTTATATCGTTTGTGCTAAAACAATTTAGCAAGGTCCGTGTAATATTGGTCGTGATTTGGTTTAATAAAAATTCATCTTTATTTTTGTAAGCACACTACCATTGCTAAGGTAGAATAAATAGCAACCGAAAAGCATTATACAAAAACGCGAATTTTTATCTATTTACAAAATAAAGACACAGTTTTATCGTTAAATGACTTTTATTCCTAAAGTTTCCAAGTAAAAACCCTTCAAAATGAATTAAATAAAGATCACTTGACAGTAGAGCCGCAGTCAAAATCGGCTTACAAAGGAGAACAAAAATAGTTGTATGAATTCTGGACCCCCCTTCAATAATGTTGAGTTATATATTATTTTAAGTTACTGATGTAAAGAACTACTAAATTGATAGTGCTTGAAATAATTCTTTCACTGAACAGAGCATTGCAACTTATACTGGATATGGATAAATGACATTTTGATATATTTTTTGCTTAGTATTTACCATTTGTACTATTTAATAGCAGTAGATAAAAAAATATAATCACCACGATAATTCGCAGTAGTTTGTGCAGGATGGGGGGTTCTGTCACGTTCGAAGATAATGATAAAGCAGAAAACAGTAGTCAAATACTCTAATATTCGGGTCTAACCGATTCAGGTACCCTCTTAAGCCAAGGATAAATAAGAAATATTGAAAATGAAAAAAAAATGAAAAAATCTTTATTTACACCAGTAAAAACAAACAACAGTCGTATTCGTTAATTTAAAATGGTAATAACAATTAGGCGTTTGGTACACAGGTGGTAAGTATTTTACAAAATAAGATGTCGGTGTCCCTTGCACTAGGCAATGCCTGTATCGCGGTGGACGAGGTAGGCGGTTTACAATTGCTTGTAGACAGGATTTCTCAGGTGGCGCATAATAAGTTACTATCAAGTTAGAACTAAAATAAAATAAAAAATATGAGCTAAAATTGTAACAAGTAACAAGTGAATCTTAACCATATGAGATCGTTTGGTATGTTGCATATATTATGTAAAATTATGTATTCATAGTATAAATAACCTTATGTAAGTAGATAAAATTATGTTATAATAAAACAATATAATGTAATAAAGTAATATACATATACGTATATATAATGTACACATATACAAACACTTATAAACATACAAATGTTATATATGTATAAATATTTTTGTTAAATTTATTGGGGTATATTTAATAAATCCTCCGATTCTAAATATTCTAAGTTAGAGAGCCACATTTTCAGTTTTTTCTTCGCCTCTTGCATTGTAGCGCATTTTAAGTCACAGTATTTTAGGACCTGGTTATATATAAATGGAATAAGAAATTTTGGAAATCTTTGTGCAAATCGCGTGGTAGTTGCTGGCACATTTACTCTAAATGTTCTTTTTTGCAGGAGTTTATTGTAATCTGGTGAGTTGACAATTTGACGATGCTGCAGCAAACATACCCTATAAATATAAAGACGACGTACAGAGAGAACCTGGCATTCTTTGTACAGTACAGTGGTAGGGAATCGTTTTGGTTTATTCAGCATTACCTTGAGAACTGAGCGTTGGGCCCTCTCTAACACAAGCATGTTAGTTTTTGAAGATCCTCCCCAGCAAGGAATACAGTAACCGAGAACCGATTGACAAAGCGCCGTATATACTTGTACGACTATGTCTTTACTTGCACCTTTGCGAAGTAACCGCATTATGTGTATCAGTTTCCTCGCTCTACCTGATACATATTCGATGTGTTTCGCGAAGTTTAATTTTTCATCAATTACTATACCCAGATATTTTATTGAGTTCACTCTTTCAATCGCTTCACAGGAGCAAACATTTGTCAGTGGTTGACAGGTATGCATTATCAGTAGGCTATCCAAGTTAGGTTGAGAAGCTTTAGTTTTATGAAAACTTATGTATTTCGTTTTCGTTACATTAAGTGTTAGCAGATTGATGGAGAGCCAGTTGGCTGCTTTGCGCAGGCCTTCTTCAGCCTCTCTAAATGTTTCTTCCCAGTTATCACCTGCAAAGATCATGGCCGTGTCATCGGCATAACAAACAGTATTAGTTTTGTTCGATCGTGGTGCTGCCAATTGCAGATCGTTCATATAGATTATGAATAAACTTGGCCCCAAGATACTGCCTTGTGGCACTCCGAAGTCAATAGGAGAAGGGTCACTGACCATACCTTCAATTTTTGTTAGTTGTTTACGATTTGCCAGATAACTTTGAAACCATTTTAAAGATTGTCCCCTTATTCCAAGATTTTCTAACTTTTGAGAGAGTATTGGGATCGACACCGTATCAAATGCCTTGGCTAGATCGAGAAAAACGCCAAGGCAGCATTTTCCCTGATCCAAATGTGCTGAAACGGTGTCAAGCAGTAAAGTGACTGCGTGTTCAGTAGAGCGTCCACGCCTAAAGCCGAACTGAAAGGGAGAAAGCAGGTTATGATGCTCTAGGTAGTTCATGAGCCGACGGTTAACAATTTTTTCAAGCAGCTTGGACACTACAGAAAGCAATGAGATAGGTCTGTAATTTGATGGGATACTTTTGTCTCCAGATTTATAAATTGGTGTGACTGCGGCTGTTTTCCAGATATCAGGGAAGCAGCCGTTCGAAAGACTCAAGTTACATATGTGCGTTAGAGGTGTAATAATGGTTTTACTTATGCTTTTTAGGATAGGATTTTTGATACCGTCGAGTCCCGGTGCGCTTTCATTCCGCAGTTCTTTAATGTAGTTTAAGACTTCATGGGGGTCTGTAGGTCTAAGAAAGAAAGATGAGACGGGGGTTGTTGAGGTTCTGGCCAGAGCTGCAAGTTCAGATTCAGTTTTTCCAATTTCTTTAATTATTTTATCTGCAAGATTAGTCCCTACGGTCGCAAAATAGTTATTGCATTGGTTTAGAGACTCAGTTTCCCTCCCTTGTTGTCCTGTGAGTTCATTAGCTGGATGGTGTTTAGATGATAATTCACAGATCGACTTAACAGCGTTCCATAGTTTTTTTGGTTGATGTTTGCTTTCGTTGAGTAGATTATATTCGTATGCAGTTTTTACTTTACGTAGTAAATTATTACAAAAGTTTCTGTACCTTGTATAGATAAGTTTCGCTGTGGCATTATTTGGCGACCTTCTGCTTTTCAGATGCAGGCGATCTCTATTCCTCATACAACGAAGCAGGCCGGGGCTTATCCAGGGTTTACAGCTGAACATAGATCGACTGACTGTTACACGCTTCGTGTGTTTATCGATAGAGGTTTTAATTATATTTGCAAATTTGTTGGTAGCTACGTTGACATCAGAGGAGGAAATAACTGCCAATCCTTTAAAAGACTTTAAGGCATCTGTTTTTCTACTTACATGTCCAAGTTTTGCCTGCCTTTAGATTAGCTTAACTTCTAACAAAACATGTGATGTTAAAATCAAAGTATTATTATATAATATTCAGAGATTGAATAATATTTTTGGAAAATCTTGTCAATATTAATTGCTGTGTTTAGTATCAGATCAGTATAGCACTAGCCTATATCTTCTCATGGGTGCCATACGGGGCTTTCAAGTGATTAATTAGCGATGTAGTTGGAAATAAACTCATCACCAGCTTTCCTCCTTCCATCCTTGCCCCATTCAACTTTATAAAAGTGGTTCAGGAATTTGCCTTTTAAAAATTATCGTCACCTCTTTTTAGGATTTAAAGCGCTGAATCTAGGTCGGCGTGGCAAATGGGTGAAAACCTATCAACTTATTGTTTAGTATAGCCATAGAAGAGTGGCAGAGGTACCTACTAATACTTCTGTACATTACGAGCCTTTTTATCACCTGGATGTTGAATGTCTACTTTTTGCCTAGACAATGTGTTTATGTGAAGGTGGCGGGCGTAAAGCCACTTTGAACGTATACGCATGTGACTTACAATCGGGTATGTTGATACTATGCTCGTATATAGCGTAAGATGTTCTCCCTCACCGTCATTAAACATGACAAATAAATTTTATACGATATTAGAAAATATACATTGTAAGGCCGTATTCAGGATTTGAACATTTTGAAATATATCTCACAGCATAAGAGGCAGTGCAGACTCTCAATTATAAAATACTAGCAGCCCGTCCCGGCTTCGCTCGGGCATGAATTATCAGTAACATTTTGTTTTTTATTTTATTACATGTATTATTATTTTAATATATTTTTTTTGTTTTAAGCTATGTATTTATATTTAGATATATTTTTTTATTTTTCATAATGAGTAATTACATCAAAAACCATCCAATTTATAGAGTTAGAGCTTCCCTGTAAACAATATTTGACGTTGTTGTATTTTGGGGCAGCAAAATAAATTGATGTTCAGGAGCTCCCGCCCGCGACAGGCCAACGTACAGTTAACCGTAAGTAAAACAATTCTTTCGCAGGTCAATCCCTACTAATTTGAAGGTTTGGCCTTGGAACTTATTAATTGTTAAAGCAAAAGATGTTTTAACCGGAAATTGTAGCCGTTTAAATGGAATTGCCAGATCAGTTGGGATCATCGGTATCCTCGGTATATGAGCTAATTGACCGGCTGCTGGGCCAGTGATAATAGTCGCTACAATTAAATTTTGCTTTAACTCTTTGATAAGCAGCCTCCCGTACCCCTTCGTGACGCCTGTAACAACTTACTATGCATAGCTAATCGAGCGGAGTTTTATCTATTTTTTTAATTCGAGATAACTTTCGAATGGAATGTTCGAATTGAATAATTCAAAAAGTAATATAAGGGTATTAAAGTAGTCTGAAATAATATATACGTTTTTTATAAGGATTAGATAGGTACAAATAAAGAACCTTTTCTAAAGCAGGATTTTAATTTAATTTTTAAATAATTTTATATAATGACGCTTGTTGTGAGATAACTATAATAGTTAGAGACATGCTGTCGGGGCATTTTTTTTAGATAAGGATGTGTTCTATAAAATTGTAGTACATAATTTTATTCTATTGTCAATAGTTTTCGCAGCGCACGCGATGTAAGGATGTTTTTTGGTATTTCTTTAACACCTTAGGTTACATTTTTGAAGTTTACGTAAGGATCCCTAATTTTTTCGAAAATGAAATATAGCCTATGTCACTCAGGAATAGTGTAGCATTAAAACAGTGAAAGAATTTTTCAAATCCGTCCAGTAGTTTTGGAGCCTATTCAATTCAAACAAACAAACAAAAAATCAAACCTTTCCTCTTTATAATATTAGTATAGATCTCGGTTCAGTGAAATATTTCGAGGTAGCCACTATACATTATTCTTTTTGCCTTATGCAGGTAAGAAGACAAAAAGAAATAAAGCGACGAAGAATAGCATTCTGTGTCTTTTTCGCAACGTTTACACATCTACCCATCTCATATCTTGTAATCTATACAACCGGCTGCCAACATCACACTTATCTAAACGCTAATGGCCGAGCGGTCTTTTGTTTTTTTATTTGTACAAACTTGCTAATGTGTTGAAAAGAGGTAATGAAACGAACTAATTGATATTATAGTTTTATATTATTTCATAAAAGAGGTACATGAGGTGAGGTGAGATAATTACACGGGGGGTTAGTACGACATAAAGTAAACTCAATTATTATTATATATTTTAACAAGTGTATCTTATATATTTTTATTCAACGTAGTAAATCAAATTCAAGAAGTTAACAGTGAAGTCATAAGTAAAGACGTTTTTAATGGGTTTTTATTTAGTAGTGTAATTTTAAAGTGAAAATCTCACCAAGTCTTGTACTATTTATAAAACCCAATAGTCATTAAGAACAGCCACACCTCTAACATTCTCTACATATCTATAGCAAATATTCTCCTGAGTCAATACAATAAGGGTCTTCTACTCACATACTTCTCATCATCTAATATCGTTCTTAATACCTATTAGAGGAACGAAATAGATAATTTAGCGATGTATTCGTTAATTGTAGAATATTTGATTTCAATGAGCTAGTCAATTACAGGCTAGTATGAGATGGTCTATCAGAAATAGCTTCAATACGATAATTTGGTGAGAAACTTGTAACATAAAACAGATTAGGAAGAAAATGGATTAAAAGTAAATATGCATATAACTTAATTGACATTAACAAGAAAAAGCTACTTATACATCAAACATTAAGGAAAGGCTTATTATGATTTGAATACAAATGTTTCTAAAATCGGGAAAAAAACTGTTAATACAAGGGTGTCAACAATAAAAATTCTGTACCAATATTCTGCTCCTACAACTAACTAACCGCAAAACAATGATATCACAAAATACTATCCACGGTAGTTCATTTACCACACATAAGGCCTACAGCCATCCCGACCACGAAGGAGGCCAGGAAAACATGAGTCTCAGTTGCGCGATAGTGGTCGTCTCCTGTTACATTGTGATACCATTTCTTTGCTTTAACCTCTTTCTTCTTTAACAAGTCTTCAGCTTTATCCAATTTCCGGTCAACAAAACGTTCTACCTGCAACAAGATACATACAACTTTTCAATGCCGTCATACAAAAAATAATATATTTAGAAAGCAAGTAGTATTCAGTGATTCTAGCGTCATGATAACACACTTGAATATGTGCGTTGTATCTACCAGCGCATATAGTCGAATTCGTTTACGAAGATGGCCTCCCTTAGATCAAGGATTAGAACGATGTTGATTTCAAAAGCGTAAGTGAAATGGAACTCCATTACTTGGGAACAAAACTACCGAAACCTAATGTAATACCAGTAAACGATTCCACAATTTACTTTACTTAGTTTATAAGGATTTTTATGTGTATATCCGTCGCCTAACGATCTAGGCTCCGAGATACAGCTGACCTACGGATATATTTATTCATAGTTGTATTTATTTTATGTATGAGTTGTCAGCTTACGTGAAAAGCACACAGGAGGTTAATAATTTTTTTACTGCTAACTGCTAATCGGATATCAAGATAAAGAAAATTATATTTTGTAGGGACATAAATTAATAGAAGCTCTCTAGCTTTGTTTTCATGCATCAATCTTTTCATACATGCTCTTTTATTCATCATACTTCGGACACTGGGTATTTATATGTGTATAATAAAGTATTCAATCTGTCAGTGAGGTAGTGACCCATACCAAATATCATTTAATTCTCCGTTCCTTACTGTAATACATCCATGTGTTTAAAAGGTATCTAACCATTACTTACAAAAGGTTTTATCACTGCCTTTTAAAATATATTATAGAATAGATGGATGTCTTTGTTTCTCAAACATTTTCTTACTTATGTATGTACATATTAGAGATGTAACGAATGTCAGTTTTTAAGCATTCGCGAATACGAATGCGAATGCGAATATCTGTTGTTCACATTCGCGAATGCGAATGCGAATATACAGGTTTCAGGCGCCGTTTGTCTATGATTCAAAGTAGAGCGCAGGGCGCGCGCAGCGCTACTGCGGGTAAGTAAGCTGCGGTTAAGTGTATGTTGTTTAGTTTTTAAAAAGAAAATAAAGATTTGATTTTTTTTTCTTAGAACAAAATCTTATAAAGCAAAATATGTTGAAAATTCAGTTTATTTTACTTTTAACATAACATAACTTAACATAAACATAAACGTTCACGCCGCATATCCCCGTAGGGGTTGGCAGAGGTGACTTTGTCACCTGGTGTACAGAGTACCCATGTTTTGCATGGACAGTGTACTCACGTGATAGGAGGCAGGCCTATCGCCGTTTTTGTACGAATACACTGTCACATGACTAAGTACAACTCAGCCATGTGGATTTCCTCACGATGTTTTCCCTCACCGTTAACAACCATGATAAATTAACCACACATATGTCTTTAGAAAAGACAAATTGGTGTAGGCCCGACCCAGGATTTGAACACTAGTCGTTTGCACGAAACCACTGGGCTATCACGGTTTACTTTTAAGTTTAAATAATTATCAAAGTATGTGTATGTGTAGGCAAGACGAAGACTGATCAAAGCACTGCTTTATGTACCTACTTAATAAGACTGCCTAAACATGAACACAGTACTATTTGTCTTGTAATGTCATAAGAACTGTGATTTATAAACACAAAAAAGGTAAATTCTAAAAAGAAAAAGATGTTAAGTTCGAACGTTTTACAATCAAAAAGAAAATATTATAAGAATTAATACTATTTTGTTTCATTTAAATTTACCTAATATTGTAATAACATTCTATGTTTTTGCAATTTCATATTCGCAGTTTATTCAAAAGATATTCACGAATGCGAATGCGAATATAGAAAATCAGGCGAATATTCGCGAATGCGAATGCAAATACGAATATTCGTTACATCACTAGTACATATGTTCAAACCATACTAAAGTCAAAGTTGCTTACATCAACAATGTAAAGGAGTAAATAAGTAAAACTAAGTAGATACTGCATTTTAGCAAAAATAATATACTAACTAGACAATAAAGTTTATAAATCAATGATGATTAGTTTACATGTAAATATGTTTCTCATCTTATTGAGAAAGAATTAAAGTTTTGTACTTAATTAAATATTACATCACTCACATTCTAAGATACTTATGAATAACTTGTAATTCATGATGAAGCAATGCCAAAAAAGAATCCTCCAGTAAAGCCTGCTGAGTAATATGAATTATCTTTAACAAAAAATACCACCTGCAACAAATAAATTAGTAGAGAGTCTATATATAAGTAGTTAAATACAAAGCCTTAATTCACCAGTCAGGTGCCCAAAACTAAATAAAAATTATACATACTTTTTCAAACCAATCAGAAGATTTTCCAGTTGTTTCTTTTTCTATTTTGTCACTGATTTTATCCACTTTTTTGTTTATTTTATCCCAATTGATATCAATATATCCTTTTTGGCTAGCAATGTGCAGTAGTATTACTCCTCCTCCAATACCCACTGCAGCTAATTTTCCAACCTTCATAGTCAAGAAGCCAGTAATCCTAAAACATATTGTTAACAAACAAATATATTGTTAATAATAATAATATATATATATATATATATTATTACTATAGCAACCATGATAGCCCAGTGGGTAGAACACTCGGTTATCGTGCAAGTGACTAGTGTTCAAATCCTGGGTCGGGCCTACACCAATTTGTCTTTTCTAAAGACATATGTGTGGTTAATTTATCATGGTTGTTAACGGTGAGG
Source organism: Bedellia somnulentella (assembly GCA_963576735.1). Taxonomy (NCBI): domain Eukaryota; kingdom Metazoa; phylum Arthropoda; class Insecta; order Lepidoptera; family Bedelliidae; genus Bedellia; species Bedellia somnulentella. Next base: position 10,066,059 of record OY755174.1, read on the forward strand.
GAAAACATCGTGAGGAAACCCACATGGCTGAGTTGTACTTAGTCATGTGACAGTGTATTCGTACCAAACGGCAATAGGCCTGCCCCCTATCACGTGAGTACACTGTCCATGCAAAACGTGGGTACTCTGAACACCAGGTGACAAAGTCACGTGATGTTCAGAAGTATTAGTACCTCTGCCAACGCCTTCGGGGATATTCGGAGTGAACGTTTATGTTTATTATGTAAATTTAACAAAAATTCACATTAAAAAAACACAACCCAAAAGTAAAAATTAAAGAAAAAATTATTGCTTAACTTTCAGAAAATGAAATAACTTTGTTTGTTAAACTTTACAAATTGTGAAATTTATGATAAATGTTGAGTTATTTATTTTGCTTTAAGGTATTGAAAATAAAACTAAACTCATTTTACAGCACTTCTTCCTAAGACTTAAAACTCAAGCTGTCAAGGATCTGCTTCAGATTTCAAAGGGTCTAGCAGGCTAGGCAAACAAAAGTTGCCCCTATGGTATCTGTTCCTCCTTTTAGTTAGAGTTTGTTTTCAACTTCACTTAAGTTAGAGTAACCAACCCAACTATAGATTAATAAGCATGGAGTATGATATCTAATCCATATTTTAATAGAATACTTTGTCTTAACTTCATTTCAAAAAGTGTGTGCAGTGGCACAAACACAAAAAATGTGTAAATAACCACTGTTGTCCACTACAAACAGAAGCCAAAACCTTTTCTTAATTATTGTTGGATCATATCAAAAATAACATTTTCAAGCAAATACATATTGGCTGATATTGGGCAGAGCACACACATAATAGCCCACCCTTCAACTAAAAGGAGATACAGATATTACAGAGGGCAACTTTGTTTGCTAAGCCTGCTAGACTCTTTACTTTAGCCAGACTATCAAAACAACATGTATTTCAAGTTGAGATGTGTATGGAACAGCATTCTATGCATAAATACAAAGGGCTCAGAACCCTTTTAACAGGGTATTTTGAGAGTTTCCCGTTTTTAAGGTATCCAAGTAAAATTTAATGCTCAGGGAAAGCACTGACTTTTCTTGATTGTAAGCTGCTTTGATATATACAGCACCCTAATATCAAATACAATTGGCGAGAGATGTAAATAAATATGCAACCTAATAGTTACGTAGCAAATAAAAACAAGCATTTGTATTTGATATTTTATCATTAAAACCTTCTAAACATATTTTTGTTTCTAAAATTTACTTCAATCAAATGAAAGTAAGCCAATATAAGCATCTTTCTAAATAGGAATATTTCAAAACGGAAAATGATCTCACCATCCTGACGCAGTTCCTAATATCAGTTGCTTTGTTGCAGAAGTTTTACCAATATCGCCAATGGCTTTCTCAATAAAGCTTTTTGCATCGTCGACGATCTTTTTCGCATCTTCGGACGCATCTTCTACTTTAGGTTTCGCCATTTCAGTACAGCTAACGTCGTCTGTTCAGCTAAAATTAATCCTCTTTTACCAAATCACGTACTCAGGCAGGATCGAACAAACAAAGACTTTTTTTTTATTTATTTAAGATAAAATTCGTCTTTCACTGCGGTCCGAATGACGATGAAATCGATTATATCGCTGTCATGTCAGCGACGTTTTACTTATAGACTTGGTTTTGCTACAATCCTACATCGCAATCGAATTTTTCGGATGCCTACTTGCACTATTGTAAACCCGGTATTTGAATTGGCCTAGACCTCGCTTTTATAACATACCCTTTTTATATTATAAATCGATAAAGAACATCATACTTAAAAACTTTGCCCATGGAATGCCTATCTAAAATATTGTAATTTTCAAAAAAAAAATGATAATTAAAAATTGTCGTACCTAGTTCAAACTGAGAATGTATAGAACTAGATTCTTTGCTTCAGTGAAAATAAGAAATAAAAAAAAACATTTGATCTATGGTGTAAACAAAAACATAACCTCTTTCGGTATTTTCCAGTTCAATCGCTCGCTTACCGGTTTATTTTCATGATATTATTTTTCAACGACGATCAATACAACTGGAAAATACCGAAAGAAGTTATATTTTTGTTTACAGAGCGAAAAGCATAGATCAAATGTTTTTTTTATTTCTTATTTTCACTGAAGCAAAGATTCTCATTCTATACATTCTCAGTTTGAACTAGGTACGACAATTTTTAATTATTATAATTTTTTGAAAATTACAATATTTTAGATAGGCATTCCATGGGCAAAGTTGTTTAGTTTGATGTCCTTTATCGATTTATAATATAAAAAGGGTATGTTATAAAAGCGAGGTCTAGGCCAATTGTGTAATTACTTTTCGTAATTTCTTATAATATAGTTTGTGCCTTTCAACTTAGACTAAGTTAACTAGGAAATTTTATATATGTCGCAGGAAAATCGTCAAACACGTTAACTTATAAGTTTCCTAGGAAACTTGTAAGTTGACGGTAATCCGTCAAATAGCATACGAATTTACACATTACCTGATAGTTTTTAGGAAACTTGTAAAATAACGAACTCACCTCAGGAAACTTGTCAAAGAAGCGCTGACGGCGCGAAGAGAGGGGTGCTAGTCAATGCTGATTGGCCGGCGGCAGTCACGTGACGTGACGCATTTGCGCGTTTTATCAACTCGACAATCAACACTAATATTTTTCTTACTTCACTTATGCTAATCTATTAATTTGCTATTATTTGCTGTCACTGACATGAAGTTAAAACATTTTAAGAGTATTTATTAAATATAATTTGTGCTACTATGTAGTGTCGGCTTAGAATAGCACACCCCATTTCTTCCGGTGGGTGTAAGTAAGAGGCGACTAACGGTATTGGGGCTTTTGTGGGATTTTTGGGTGATGTGGTTGGAGACCCATCACCAACTACCTTAATCTCATCATCTTTTCCACACTCAACTTTCTAAAAGTGGCTGAGGAATTTCTTATTCCTTAGCTCTGGCTACCTCTTCTAGGGATTTATAGCCGTTGGTCTATATATGTATGTATGTAATTTGTTTAAGTATATATCGTGATACATTTAGTAGCATAGTATGAATACCGCCTAAATAATTTTTAATGCCGTTTTAATTTAAAGAGCGTTTTAATACCGATACATACTTACATACCTATACTCACGGTAATAAATCCCTAGAAGGGTAGTCTTAGCGTCGGAGTATGGCTACTTCTTGCAGTTAAATTGGAAAAGTTTGTCATATAAACATTCATGGTGATAGGTCTCCAACCCCATCGCCAAAACAACACTAAAAAAGTCCCAAAGACCTTAGTCACCTCCAATGACATCCGTTCGTATAGGTTGCCGCCTCGCTCGCTAGGGTATGTTAGTGCTATTCTTAACCAATAATGGTTAGATTTTAACCTCTTAATAATTTACTGCACTCATAATATTTTGTCCCGCGGTTGTCGCAAGAGGAAATCAAAGGCTTTTTAAGTGATTGTTAGGTGAAGTAGCTGCATACTCACCGCCCGCCACCTTCTAATTCTGTAGCTCAAGATACATCTTATTGTGATTCGATACTGTGATGTGAGTGAGTGAAAAGCAAATCAGAAGGTTGATTGATTAGCAAATGGAAACTATTGTAAAAATCCGTTATTTGTAGTTTTCGTTTATTATTACTTAATATTAACGGCTAGGAAACCCTTCTTTGAGACGCTCTTAGGCCAGTTCCTCATTTATATATGAAAATATTAAATCATTGTCATTACTTTAAATTCATGCTTTTTACTCAACTAATTTCTTAAACAATCAGCATGGGTAACTGGTTCTGCTAACAATTTCACTAGCAGCCATTAGGAAGCTTACAAATTTCCTAAATTATAAATTCAAAACTCGGAAACTTGTCAAAAATGGTTCCCAATTACAAGTTTCCTGAGTTGAGTACGTTATTTTACAAGTTTCCTAAAAACTATCAGGTAAGATGTAAATTCGCTTGTTGTTTGACGGTTTTCCGTCAACTTACAAGTTTCCTAGGAAACTTATAAGTTAACGAGTTTGACGATTTTCCTGCGACATATACATATTCTCAATTGGCCTAGACCTCGCTTTTATAACATACCCTTTTTATATTATAAATCGATAAAGGACATCAAACTAAACAACTTTGCCCATGGAATGCCTATCTAAAATATTGTAATTTTCAAAAAAATATAATAATTAAAAATTGTCGTACCTAGTTCAAACTGAGAATGTATAGAATGAGAATCTTTGCTTCAGTGAAAATAAGAAATAAAAAAAACATTTGATCTATGCTTTTCGCTCTGTAAACAAAAATATAACTTCTTTCGGTATTTTCCAGTTGTATTGATCGTCGTTGAAAAATAATATCATGAAAATAAACCGGTAAGCGAGCGATTGAACTGGAAAATACCGAAAGAGGTTATGTTTTTGTTTACACCATAGATCAAATGTTTTTTTTTATTTCTTATTTTCACTGAAGCAAAGAATCTAGTTCTATACATTCTCAGTTTGAACTAGGTACGACAATTTTTAATTATCATTTTTTTTTGAAAATTACAATATTTTAGATAGGCATTCCATGGGCAAAGTTTTTAAGTATGATGTTCTTTATCGATTTATAATATAAAAAGGGTATGTTATAAAAGCGAGGTCTAGGCCAATTTATAAAAAGTAGTCTCAAAAGGTATAGAAACCGGATTCGTAAAATTAAAAATAATCGTAAAACTAAAAAGTTCAAAACAAATCAAATAGCAAAATCTTGCGAATGTTAAATTCAGTATTTTAGACAATATTTTAAATATTTAGTATAGAACCGAATGAATTTTAACATTGAATAGAATTAAAAGCATTCAGCGAAATCGGCTGATAGATTGATTTTTATTTTAAGGGTTGTTAATTTAACTTCAGCCTCTCAACCTTAAAACCTTCATTAACGATCTCGTGGAGCAGTAATGCGTTTTAAAGACAAGATAAAGTCATAATATGAAATGGCAAATCTAGACCCTTCGTTCTGTTTACTCTTAAGCACTACGCTAACGTGACTTTAAGAGAATAACCTCCATACGCTGGAGTGGCATCTGATCTGGTTCTGGATCATATGGACATTACTTGTGTTAGTCAGGAATAACGCATATTTTTGGGACGAAATTTTGTTGCAATTATGATAAGGAACAGTGTATTCCTTGGTTTATTTCCAAAGTATTGTGGAAAACCCATATCACGGCAACTTCACAATAGCCTAAAATTATGGGTAAGTTAATATTTTATACATACATACATATACTCACGGCTATATTTCCCTAGAAGGGGTAGCCAGAGCTAGTGAATTTTAAATTCCTCAGCCACTTTTGGAAGTTGAGTGGGGAAAAGATGGTAAAAATAAAGGTTTTTGGTGATGGGTCTCCAACCGCATTGCCCAAAAATCCAATTAAAAGCCCCAATACCCTTAGTCGCCTCTAAGACACCCGTGGGTAGCAACATTCTAAGCGTGTGTAGTGCCACAGCTTTAATTTATTATTTATTAATATTTTATGTATACAATTTTCCCCACATAGCAGTGGGATAAAAGTAAATTGGTGAAAGACATATGCAGAGTGAATGTGGATGGTAATTTTAGTAAACATGGTGGTTTACAAAGGACACATTTAGATCCAATATAGAATCAAAAAGGCAGGCACCCAAAGGCATGAACTTTGCAGAGATCATAGAAAGTGGTGATCAGAAGTCTCTGCCTTCTCCATTGAGAACTAATGGCTTCAGTGTTATGTGTGTGTGTGTATATTATTTGTTTAAATTCAGAAAGACAACCTTGGTAATATTTTCTTATGGTTTTAATATACAAAGAGATAACATGGGCAATGGAATATAATACTACTCAGCTACTTCTAGAGGTACTAACGGAATAAAATGTGTTCACATTGGGTTCCCAAATTCATCACTTAACCACTTTAAAAGCCCTTTCCTTTAGGTAGTTAGTAAGTTAACTTCCTAAGCTGACACTACATGATAACACAAAGTCTAGTTATTTTTTTTGAATAGTATTTCCTGTCCTTATAAAGTACTACCAAAAATTAACTTAAAAATTTATGTGTATATTATATGATTAAAATAAGACTATTGATACAGATTATGTATGTAATGTTTTCTTATTGTATTAATCTACAAAGAGGTAGCCTGAGCAACAGAAAATTATATCCTCTGCTACTTCTCGAATTTCTAAGGGAAATCTGTTCTAATAAAGGGTTCACAATGGGCCACCAAAAAATCACTTCAATGAAGCTTCTACCTTTAGGTAGTAGGTAGTTAGTAAGGTATTTTCCTAAGCTGACAATACATGGTAAAATGGGGTTTTGAAGTACTTATAACAATTAAATATCAACAGTATTACTTTAAAAAATATGCTTTATGTACAAAAAACAGGAGTAATAACAAGTTCTTATTATAAATTTACTTATGAAATCTAACCAAAACTTGTATCACCAATAATTAATTTTTTTGTCTATAACTTTCAGGAAAATGATCTTACTACTGATATCAAACTACAGATTGAGAAACATTGGAAAACTTCAGTTATGAGTAAAAGGTTTATTGAAAAGAATAAGCCTAACTTTTATGTATTGCCTATGTTCCCTTATCCATCAGGCAATTTACATATGGGTCATGTCAGAGTATATTCAATATCAGATTCAGTAGCCAGGTTTCAGGAGCTCAATGGATACAATGTAATTCACCCTATAGGCTGGGATGCATTTGGACTTCCGGCTGAGAATGCAGCCATTGAAAGAAATACATCCCCAGATGCATGGACACTGAAAAATATAGATTCCATGAAAAGTCAGCTCCTCCAACTAGCTTACAAGTATGATTGGGATAGAGAAATAAATACTTGTCATCCTGAATACTACAAATGGACCCAATTTATATTTTTGAAATTGTATGAAAATGGTCTAGCTTATCAAGATAAGGTATAGTGTTGAAATTTCTTACGCCTCTCAAAGTCATAAACTTTGCTACATGTCCCAAACTCCCTGTCACACTTTAAGTCCCTGAAGAAGAGTATGTAGAGGTACTAATACTACTGAACATTTTTGTCTGCTGCTGTTCAGAATATCCTCATTTTAATTTGACTCTGATTTAATGTGATTGGCGGTAGGCCTATCCTTGCTTTGTCATGTCATGAATTCACTATTGCATGACTAAATCCATATGATTTAACTAAAGAAAAATAAAATTAGTTTTAACACATCTGAGGATTTTTTCTTCTTTTCCCAAAGAGAAATCTAGATAAAGTTTAACTTGTCATCTCATCCCCCCCCCCCCCCCCCAAAAACATGTAATAAATAAATTTTAACTTAGGAAAATCAGCTTAGAATAGCACCAACCCATCTTCTAAGCCAACGCTATGGGGCCTTTAAGGCTTTCCACTCCAACCACATCATCCTGCATCATTATAGGGTGATGTGGATGGAGAAAATGAAAACTTTTAATTTAAATTTTGAAACTACTTATTTTTATTTATTTTAAATGTATTAATCTATACTTATAAACTAGATTGAGAGAGTCATATGTGTGGTTAATTTATCATGGTTGTTAATGGTGAGGGAAAACATTGTGAGGAGACCCACATGGCACAAGTTGTACTTAGCCATGTGACAGTGTATTCATACAGGAACGGCAATAGGCCTGCCTCCTATCACGTTAGTACACTGTCTAAGCAAAACGTGGGTACCTACTTTGGACACTAGGTGTAGCTGTCACGTTGTGCATAAGTGTTGGTACCTCTGCCAATCCCTTCGGGGATAAACGGCGTGAACATTTATTTCATTATGTTATGTGAAGAAGCTCGAGCCTACCCCATACAGGTAGATTTGGCCTTAGTCCACCATGCTGGCCAAGTGCGGATTGGCGGACTATATCTCCTCCCTAGTCAACTTCCAAATCTTCGAGTTCTTTTTGTGTTTTATAGCCGAGAGTATAGAATACAACTGTAAGAAAAATTAGTTTCAATATAATAGCTGGTATAAAGCTCAGTGATTGTAGCATTTACGTATGTCATGTAAGTAGATATTTCATGCAGGATATCTCATTTTTAGGCTCTGGTGAATTGGGATCCTGTAGATAAAACTGTTTTAGCAGATGAACAAGTGGATGAATTTGGTTGTTCTTGGAGATCTGGTGCTAAGGTAGAGAAAAAAATACTTACACAATGGTTTATAAAAACTACAAAATTTGCTAAAAAATTATATGACGGACTTGACAGTCCAATATTAGACAATTGGAAAGATATCATTAATCTTCAAAAACATTGGATTGGAGAATGTAATGGAGTAGTTGTAAGCTTTAAAGTTAAATCACCAAATAAATCAAAATGTATTGACATTTGGACTTCCCAACCATTAAAGTTTCTGCATGGTCAGTTCGTAACTATAAAAAGCGATAGTGTGCTTGCTAAAGAATTTTCAAGTGATATTAAAAAACCTTATGAAAAAGCCTTTGAAGTACTTAATCCCATCACCGGCAAAGAAATGGCTGTGTACATTGTGGATGATGCTCAATATGCAGAAGGCCGTGAGATTCGTATTGCTTGTCCTGCTGTTGATGATCATGATAGGCAGATAGCAACTTTAGTCAATGAGCTGGTGCCCAATTATGCGCATATGAATTTAGAAGTAGAAAATGAAAAGGCACTGAAAGCAGCTAAGCAAAAAAATGTAGAAACATATGCCGTCAACTCGAATCTTAAAGACTGG